>JALJCO010006808.1:0-13510 GCA_023101725.1 Atherinomorus stipes
AATAAATAAAAATTTACTTAAAGGTGCAATGACATCAAATTTCACTTTTCTGGGGTTTGGGGTATAATATGATCTGTTGTGCTCTGATGAGGTCATGTGAATGTCAGAGTGAGAATCAAAGTTTCTGTTTATGGTCTGTCAGCTTTGTCTCTGCTCAGAAACAGTTGAATCAGACAGCAGCTTATCATTCTACGTAGTTCCATCATTCTACGTAGTTCTATCATTCTACGTAGTTCTATCATTCACGTAGTTCCATCATTCTACGTAGTTCTATCATTCTATGTAGTTTTATCATTCTACGCAGTTTTATCATTCTACGTAGTTCTATCATTCTACGTAGTTTTATCATTCTACGTAGTTCCATCATTCTACGTAGTTCCATCATTCTACGCAGTTCTATCATTCTACGTAGTTCCATCATTCTACGTAGTTCCATCATTCTACGTAGTTCTATCATTCTACGTAGTTCTATCATTCTACGTAGTTCCATCATTCTACGTAGTTCCATCATTCTACGTAGTTCCATCATTCTACGTAGTTCCATCATTCTACGTAGTTCCATCATTCTACGTAGTTCCATCATTCTACGTAGTTCTATCATTCTACGTAGTTCCATCATTCTACGTAGTTCCATCATTCTACGCAGTTCTATCATTCTACGTAGTTCTATCATTCTACGTAGTTCTATCATTCTACGAGTTCCATCATTCTACGTAGTTCTATCATTCTACGTAGTTCTATCATTCTACGTAGTTCCATCATTCTACGTAGTTCCATCATTCTACGAAGTTCTATCATTCTACGTAGTTCTATCATTCTACGTAGTTCCATCATTCTACGTAGTTCTATCATTCTACGTAGTTCCATCATTCTACGTAGTTCCATCATTCTACGTAGTTCTATCATTCTTGGTAGTTCCATCATTCTACGTAGTTCCATCATTCTACGTAGTTCTATCATTCTACGTAGTTCTATCATTCTACGTAGCTTTTATCATTCTACGTAGTTCAATCATTCTACGAGCTTTTATCATTCTACGTAGTTCCATCATTCTACGTAGTTTTATCATTCTACGTAGTTCCATCATTCTATGTAGTTTTATCATTCTACGCAGTTCTATCATTCTACGTAGTTCTATCATTCTACGTAGTTCTATCAATTCTACGTAGTTCCATCATTCTACGTAGTTCTATCATTCTACGTAGTTCCATCATTCTACGTAGTTCTATCATTCTTGGTAGTTCTATCATTCTACGTAGTTCCATCATTCTACGTAGTTCTATCATTCTACGTAGTTCTATCATTCTACGTAGCTTTTATCATTCTACGTAGTTCTATCATTCTACGAGCTTTTATCATTCTACGTAGTTCCATCATTCTACGTAGTTTTATCATTCTACGTAGTTCCATCATTTTACGTAGTTCTATCATTCTACGAAGTCTCTATCATTCTACGTAGCTTTTATCATTCTACGTAGTTTTATCATTCTACGTTGTTCTTTATCATTCTACGTAGTTCCATCATTCTAAGTAGTTTTATCATTCTACGTAGTTCCATCATTCTATGTAGTTTTATCATTCTACACAGTTTTATCATTCTACGTAGTTCTATCATTCTACGTAGTTCCATCATTCTACGTAGTTCCATCATTCTACGTAGTTCCATCATTCTACGTAGTTCTATCATTCTTGGTAGTTCCATCATTCTACGTAGTTCCATCATTCTACGTAGTTCTATCATTCTACGTAGTTCTATCATTCTACGTAGCTTTTATCATTCTACGTAAGTTCTATCATTCTATGTAGTTCTTTATCATTCTACGTAGTTCCATCATTCTACGTAGTTCTTTCATTCTACGTAGTTCCATCATTCTATGTAGTTCCATCATTCTACGTAGTTTTATCATTCTATGTAATTTAATTGCTCCAATAAGAGCACACTATCAAGTAAACAGCGCCCGCCCCCCCCAACGATCTATGCACCATCCGCTCCCCCCCCCTCCCCTCCCTGTCTGATTCAGCTGCATGTATGGAGCTAGTAGTAACTTCTCTGCAGTCAGGTCTGGGTTTTCAAACAAATGGATTTAAAAGCAAACTTCTGCAGCAACACTGAGGGAGGGGGGGGGCCACAACCTTGTCATTACCTGTAAGTTTATTTATTTTCTAAATGCTGTCTTGTCTGATAAACGTAGCTCACTGTCTGAAGTGCCCATGTTGCTAGCAGTTAGCCTTTAGCAAAGTCCGACCGCAGCTTGACCTAGATTCTCCAAATAAGGTCATAGCCAAATAAGGTTTAGCCAATCAAAATGAAGTCAACGTGGTCTCCGGGTAAAGCTCCATATCATCACCGGACCAAACTGTATTACTGAGGAAGTGAGGTCTGGCGTTTCAAAACAATACTCCGCTGTAAAAAATGCCGTTTTTTTCCTTGGAGTATTTACATATGCAGTAATGCCAACAACATAAACTAGTTTTTACTGCGATGTCATCACTCCTTTAAAGGTTAAATATGGAACTTTTTTTATTAAAAGCTATATTTAAAAAAAAATAATACCTCCACAGGTCGTTTGGAGGGGGGGTACAGGATGAAAGTACAACATTTCCTAGAAAAATTATATTTAGCGTAAAAATAATTATATTTTAGTTCGATAATGGCATTATATTTATGTCTATAAGCCAATACACGCCGCCATTGCGGGTTGCCAAATACGATCTCTGTGTGGCATTAGTATTTTGGGCAGAGTTAGGCTGGTACAGGGAAACAGTGGATACGGCGAGTGAAGCAGCTGCTTCAGAGCCCTGGAGATGTTGTTATCTGTTTCTGAGGAGGAGTGACCTGAGAAGAGCAAAACCTGGAGTAAATTTAGGGGAAGACTTCACTAAATGGACCCACATAAACGTTTTCCACGAAGTCAAAACACGGAAATGGTGATTTTCCTCCTGGATCGGTAAGCTAGCTTGTTTGCTAACATGGCTAACGTTAGCTGTCAGTTATAAACTCCTGTGCGTTACTTGTTGGACATGCTGCAGACTGTTGGACATGCTGCAGACTGTTGGACATGCTGCAGACTGTTGGACATGTTGCAGACTGTTGGACATGCTGCATGCTGTTGGACATGTTGCAGACTGTTGGACATGCTGCAGACTGTTGGACATGCTGCAGACTGTTGGACATGCTGCAGACTGTTGGACATGCTGCAGACTGTTGGACATGTTGCAGACTGTTGGACATGCTGCATGCTGTTGGACATGTTGCAGACTGTTGGACATGCTGCAGACTGTTGGACATGCTGCAGACTGTTGGACATGCTGCATGCTGTTGGACATGCTGCAGACTGTTGGACATGCTGCAGACTGTTGGACATGCTGCAGACTGTTGGACATGTTGCAGACTGCTGGACATGCTGCATGCTGTTGGACATGCTGCAGACTGTTGGACATGTTGCAGACTGTTGGACATGCTGCATGCTGTTGGACATGTTGCAGACTGTTGGACATGCTGCAGACTGTTGGACATGCTGCAGACTGTTGGACATGCTGCAGACTGTTGGACATGTTGCAGACTGTTGGACATGCTGCAGACTGTTGGACATGCTGCAGACTGTTGGACATGCTGCAGACTGTTGGACATGTTGCAGACTGTTGGACATGCTGCAGACTGTTGGACATGCTGCAGACTGTTGGACATGCTGCAGACTGTTGGATATGTTGCAGACTGTTGGACATGCTGCAGATTGTTGGACATGCTGCAGACTGTTGGACATGCTGCAGACTGTTGGACATGCTGCAGTTGGTCACTTGCGTATCGGCAGTGAGCCTGGCATCCCAGCGGCTGGAGTTGTTTTTCTGCTGTTGCAACTACACACGTTCTGTCCGTGTTCCATACTCAACCTTTAATTACAATCTAGTGAATGAAACATTGATTTTGAATTGAGGTTTTGAAAAATGATCTAAAAAACAAACAAAACTGACCAATGGGCTTAATGCACAGCTCCACTACTTCCTGAACTTAGCACCTTTGTTTCCTGTCTTTCAAGATTGGGTGAACTTATTAATCCAGGTGTGTCTGACCATTTGCTGAGGTCAGACACACCTGGATTAATCAGTTCACCCAATCTTGAAAGACAGGAAACAAAGGTGCTAAGTGAGCCCCTCTTGTGGCAGAAGTGTGCAGCTGCTACTGAGCACATGATGTCAGGATGCAGAAATGAAACTTGGGAGCAGCGGTGAGCACGAGGACAGAAGACTGTTGGACAGACCTCTAGCAGGTGAAGATGGTGAACTGTGTGCGTCTGTGAAGAACTGGAAGTAACTAGTTGTATTTCTGCTGAACAGGATGTTTATTTAGCCTTTAATGTTATTTAGCTGATCTGCTTGTTCAGAAGTTTCCTCCATTCACCATGAGCCTTTTTATGCTATTAAGCTAGCTGACCTGCTACATGACAGTTACTGGAACTGTTAGCCTTGAACACATATGCATGTTTAGTCCTAACTGGAAGGATTTACTCGTAATAATTAATACCTTGAATGTGTTTATTTGCTGAACAAATGTTCCTCATGGCTTCTTTGTATTTCTGTGTTTATAGACCACACTCACTTCCATCCAGCATTCACCTTAAAGGAGTCTTAACCCGTAAATTCCACTTTTTCACGTTAAAACATGTGTATTGGAACAGGACCTCAGTAAAAATGTGCCAGAAACTCCGGAGAGTGAAAGTGACTGTCTTTGAATGCCGGCTCTCTTCTCATCGGAATCGGCCACAAGCACGCGCTCTCCACAGTACGCGAATTGAATTTCTTCCTCCGAATGACGTGAACTAGAGAGGCTGCTAGCTGCTAAGCTAGCCTCTTTAGTGCCACCTAAAAGCAGCTGATTACCTGCCACGGAGAAGTTATGACCAGCTGTTATGACGTGAACTAGAGAGGCTGCGAGCAAGCTGCTAAGCTAGCATCTTTTGCACCACCTGAAGGCAGTTGATTACCTGCCACGGAGTAGACCGTCGCAGGTAACTCTGACGAGGAGGAGGAGGGGGAGATTGCCGTGCTGAGTTGCCATGGCAGAAATTCAGCAGGTTTCGGTGCTCTAACAGGACGGACAGCTTTACCAGGAGCAGTGGATTATATTTATCAGTAAGGATGTGCAGTCGGTAAGTGTTGCTGCTGTGTAACTTATTATCTTTTGTGTCAGAGACCAGTAAACGATGGTTGATGAACAGACAAGCTGCTAATGTAGCTACAGAAGCTAACACTGTTTGGTTAACTTTAAGTCAGACGTCCGCTCCTAATATTCATCAGAGTCCAGCCCTTTTACTCCGGATCCTCTCCATCAACTGCACCGTTACGTTTTTATCACGTTTTTCTCTGTTGGGACATCATGTCCTTCACCTGCTCTGTCCTGATAAAACTTTGTTTTGGCTTTGACGTTTGCCTCGTGAACGCGCTTACAGACAGCTCTAACTCTCGTACGTATTCTCACGACAAACAAAAGTTGGAGATAAAAAGAGGTTAAAATGAGCTCATTAAATTTTTGTCCCACCCAACTAGAATTAAAAATTCATTTGAAGATAATTTAAGAAGGATTGTGGATGTAAAACAGCAGGTTATGACACCTTTAAAGGTAGAGTTCAACGTTTCCCCCTGAAAATAAACATTAGACTTATGCAAGTAACATCGTCCAATCTGCACCTTTAGGCCTCTACTTGCGTGCCGTGGTGCATTTGAATGCAACTCTCTCTCCCCTGCCTTTTACTCACTCTTTAGCTTTGTTTTGTGACGCTGTGTGTGGGAATAAGCTGTTGTGATCCTACATTCCAGGATTAATGACAATCATAACCTGAATAAAATAATGGCCTTTTTTCCTCCATCACACAGACATTCCTTTTCAGGACAACAAGAGAGGAACCGACCTTCGACCCCTGCTGTGCAAAAGGCACCAGTCTTATCAAACTATAGCTCCTAAAACAGCTACTCTACCCCCGAAGATGAACATCTGCCCAAACTCTGACCACCTCTAAATAAACAGAAACACAGATGCTCCCCATAAATGTTAAGAAGAAACCCCGCAAATGGCAGAACTTTCTTCTAAGTGCTTGTTCGACTCTTCAGCGACCTGAGACCTCTTTGTCTCACCAAAGCTGGTCTCCATCAAAGTTGACACTTCTTATCTCTCCCAGCAAACTGTGGGACCAAAAGTAATGTTCTCCTCACACCAGGTTTCCTTTCTCCCTCAGCTTCAAAAGGACATCAGAATTTCAAGAATGTGTTCCTCTTTCTTGTATTAAACATTCAACTTGGATTCTTTTACTTTGAATTAATTTGGTTTAATTCCATATAATCTGATTTATATGCATATAACTTGATTCCTCTTTCGACATGATTCAATCTGTGTTGAACTTTCTAATCTGTTTTCAACAATTTAGAATGTGATGTTTTGAGATGTTTCTTTTCAGCCACACAGATGACTTCAAGCTCCTACATGTCATTTTGTATGTAATCAAAGAAACCTTAATTATTGATCGTGCTTACATCTAAATGAGAATGGAGGAGAGAGAAACAGTCCCCTGTGTAATGTGATTCTATGAGCTCCATGCTGACGCTTAGTCACTCCCTGTAGTGATGTATCGCGTCACAATTGGTTAAGTTCCCCTTCGAGGCGGGTCTTTCAAACCAGAGGACCGCTCTGCAATCTTGCTTTTGAAAAGAGTTTGTGCCAAGTCTTCGTCCTGTGAAGTCTTTGTTTTTGTTCCGTTTCGTATCGTCCTTTTTGTTATCTCCACGTGTAATCCCTTTGTCTGGGCAAAAGATCTTAACAATAGACTATAGTCCAACTAAGAAAGTTATTTTCCTTTTTGTTGATAATCGTCACCTAGTATCTCTGAAGCCTCCATCAGTCATCAGGACTGACCTTTTTGATTTTTATAGACTTTTCTGAAGATTACTGCTGGACCCAAACGCAGTAGCCCGTAAAGTCTAGTTATTAAATTCGGACCCATTCGAGCAGCTGTCGTCAACCACCACGTCTCCTCTTCTGGAACTCTGCGGGACAGATTCCAGAACATCAGGGCAGCTCCAGACCTACTGATCCACGCACCAACATCCTTCAGAACACACCGATTCGGATTGGCCACCGGACCGGGGTTGCTCCAGAGAGGACCAGCGTACCAAGACAGTAGGATCTACCCAGCACCTTGAACATATGCGTGGTGTCTGACAGTTTCATTCAAATTATAACCAAATTATTTAACTTGAATGTTAACCCAAATTTAGTATATTCACTCCAAATTATAGGTTGATTGACGGACTCCGCTTCTCCTCCATGCGAGAGTTCATTAGCATAATTAAGTATTCAGAACCATCGTTTTCCATAGCAATAAGTTTACGAGTTTCTCTCTCTCTCTTATTCTCATCCTACTTTCACACCATTCTCATCATCATAGGTAAAATCATCTTCTCCTCATGGTGCTTTCATCCTGCAAGCTCAACTGATTTGATATTGTTGGTTTATCCATTCTTGTTAATAAATATGTGTGATCACCTCACCGTTGTTCATGATTTCTGAACGCAAAATCCATGAAACTGACTTCTGTAGAATTTACTTCCTCTCAGATAGACTGATTTAGTTCTGATAAGATATTTTCAGGCTTTCTCATTCAAGCCTGAGCTTAAATAGATATATTTAAGTTATTATGAATGAGTGGTGCCCCAAGCAAAACCGAGGTAAATCACTACAAAGCTCATGATTGGAGCAGATGCCAGTCACTCCAACTCTCAAAGGAGAAAGAAAGAAAGAAAGAAAGAAAGAAAGAAAGAAAGAAAGAAAGAAAGAAAGAAAGAAAGAAAGAAAGAAAGAAAGAAAGGTAGGTGGATGCACCAAAGAAAAAGGTAAGAGCTTTAGATAATGCAAGTTGGAAAACCAGGTTAATATTAGTTTGGCTTTTACCTGCTTCTGAGCTCTGAAGGAGGCTTGAAGCTGAATAGTTTGAAGAAAGAGGCGGCCATTAGCCTGAGAGGGAGGGGCGCTCAGTTTGAATGCTGCTGTTTGCAAACAGAAACGGTGGGGGGACTTCGGACTCTTAACTACCTGGAATTCCTCACCTGTAAGCCTGTCTTTGTTGCATTACTGTGCTGTTGTGATTCAGAGTGACCAGAAAACACAGTTAACTGTACAAGCGAGTCCTGTGTGTTCTGACCAACGCCCCCATGGTGAACATCAAACCTCCTTACCAACGCTTTAACACCCTGATAGGACACATTTCTGGAATTTTTCCGTACAAATGGTCTGAGTGTTTGGTAAAAAATTACAAGAAAGGATCTCAATGAGTTCTAGAATGTTTCCAAAGTTGATCCGGATCCAGATTCCAGATTCTATGATCCAGAACACACAAAGATACGGGAGTGGAGCTGCTTGGTGGAGGTCTTGTTTTTAATATTTCTGTTAAACCACAATTCAGAATCAATGTCATGATTTTCATAAAATTTTTAATTATTATTACTTTTGTCAGTTTAAACTTTTTTCACTGACAGCAGATTTTTTTTTCATCTTTAATAATGGGAGGGGGATGGAAACGTTTGCACCCCATCTTCCTTGTTCTTTTCCTTATTGTTGTTTTGTCAAATCTTCCTTTCAAAGTTGAGTCCTTTGAAGAGTTTTTTTTTATTATTTGTTTGTTTATTTAGATAAAGTTTATCCAAAATCACCTGTGAACCTCACATCTCATGGTCTAGTATTTGGGTCCAGCTCTTTGCCTCTTTGGTTTTTCATTGGCTAAGACGGCCAATCAAACCAAAGTTCCTGTCTGAATAGCTTCATGTTGTTTCAACACAAATCTGACAAGATGCAGACTTGAAAATGTACTGTAGGCTGCCTCTAAACCAAGTGGGAAGTTTTTAATCTGGAAAATAAATAGTTGGAGCTAATTTGAAACTTTCATTTGGAAGCAGGACCGCATCTTTTCCTTGGCACTTGCTTTATTTCTCCATCTTTCTCTCCTCACTTTCAGTTTTCAGTAAACTGGACTCTGAGCTGTCATATCTTTAACTATTAAACAACAAAAAGCAGTGCTGCCACCACACAGCATTCCTCCTGTCACTGACGTTTAACTTCAGCAAAAGCTGGAAAACTCCTTCATCTCACCATCCTTCAGTTTTAGGGGGATTCTGTTTATGGCTGTGCAGGAATATCCCTTGTTTTTTTCTAACGGTTTGTCCTTGTGGCCTGGGCGGGGGGGGGATCATGAATGCTTGCCACAACTGATTCACCCACACAAACCTGCTCTGTCGCTATGGAGAGGTGCCTTCAGGTGCACAATATTTGTGCACAAAGAGGAAAGTTGTTGAAATATGTGAGGAATTCACATCAGTTTCAGGAGCTGAGAATGAGGTGCTGGATATTCCCCAGTTGTTTGGAAGCAGGGCGCAGTGGAAAGACCCGGTCTGGTTCTGATGAAGAAAACAACATAAACATCTTTGGGGGTAATTTCCATGAAAGTACAGGCAGCAGCTGGAAAACAAGCTGTTATCAAATTTTGACAATAGTGAAATGATTGGCTGAGAGGGTAGCTCAGAAGAAGCCTGATTGGCTTAACTTCAGTTAAGCCAATCAGGCTTCAGAAGAATCGGCACAGACCATCAGATCACTGTGATGGAGCAAAAGAAAAAGGAGAATATACAACCTCTGTCAAGTTTTATAAATCAGAATATGAAAAATAATAAAACAATAATAATAATAATAATAATAATAAAAATATATTCTTTACCAGGTCCTAACGAAAAATGCGATCTAAAATGAGAAATAGTGTGATATACAACACTGTTTCGTTTATTTATCTAATAATAACAAAAACCAGAAGCAGTGTCACGAAATAAAGACTTCAAGTTGTTGCTGTTAAAGTTGCTTCTACAATCTGAATCAAGGTGTATTGCTTTTAACACGTTGCTTCCGCATTTAGGCTCAGTTTATACATAATTAAGAGTTGCAGTGCTGTTCATCTGAGGGTTCATTTACTTTATTCTGAGAAAGATTAAAGGTAGAGTCCGAAATTTCCCCCTTGAAAATAAAGGTTAGACCTGTACAAGTGAAATCCATCTCAAACCTTTGGGCCTTTGCTTACGTGCAGTGGTGAGTTTGAATGCAACTCCATCTCCTCCTGTCTGTAATTTGCTCTTTAGCTTTGTTTTCTTGTTTCTGGGTGGAGGCTTCTGTTTATATCTCCAGCCATTAGCTACGTTTACATGGACAAATAATTCATCTATCTGATTGAAATCTTTCCGATCGGAGCTTCCAGCTGTCCTGTTTACATGGACAGGAGGAAAAGTGATCCGATTGGTTGTATTTACTTGATGGACAGATATGTTCGTAATGCTTTTGACCTGCGCAATGGCTCATAGATCGTAAGAAGAGGAGTTTTCTTTTTAAATTTATCATTTTTGACCGTCAAAATGCTGAATAATCATTAACTCTTGAGTGGGGATTTAAATAAAAACACAGCCATATTACGGGTCCGTACTGGACCCGCGGCTGAAGCACATGATGAACAGATCCGACATGGATCCGTGGCAAGGATGCAGCTTTAGGTCTGCCTTTGCTCCGCCTGACATCAGAGTTTCCAGTCAGAACGCGGATCATCAGCGGATCGATTCCGTTGTGCAAGAGGACTCCTACATGACCGTGCAAGGCAGATCCGTGGCGAACAGTGCAGCTGCTGCAGATCCGCGGCGCTGTCCATTTGCTATCTGGGGTTTCCCAGCAAAGTCCTGTTGTGTTTTGCTTCCGCCGTCTTCCCTGAATCTGCTACGTCACGCAACCCCCACGTGGTTCAAGCATGCGCAGACAAAATTCCACAGAAATGATCGGAATGACTGTTTACATGGGCATTTTTTCTGCTGATCGGATCGTAAAAAGGTTTAAACCACCCCTCTCGATAGCTGCGTTTACATGGACCCAAATAGACCGATTGCTTTCGGTGTAAAAAAAGCTCTTTCGGAATTAAATGATCCATGTAAACGCCTCTTTCTGAATGAAAAGCGCCGAACCGAATGAATTTTCTTTCGGTTTCACGGGGGTAGAATATTCCTTTCCCCAAACCGAACGGGGGATCATGTAAACGCTGAATCGGAAAGTTATGAGGTTGCGCTCTTACAGCGCATGCTTTCGACGAGACGTCAACGTGAAACAAGTGACGTTTCCTCACTTTGACAGATGGCTGTGAACGACGTAATTCCCTGGACAGCGAGAAAGTTTGTTTTTTAATTCAAACTCTGTCCCTACAGCTTTTCCTCTTGGTTGTTTCCAGTAGGAGCTCATGACGATCAGCGGCTGCTTCATTAACGTCCTGCAGAAACCACGACGACTGTGACGATCAGCTGTTTGTAGACCGCCGTCTTTAATAAATAACGTGATTTACATCATTCTGCGCATGTCAGGCAGGATTATTCTGAATGAATATTGGCGCATACACGCCCCGATCCGAATGTATTAGTTCCCATGTAAAACAGCTGCCCTGAAATCCTCAATCAGAATGATTTCAATCCGAAAAGGGAAAAAGTCTCCATGTAAACGTAGCCGATGGGATTGGAAATTCTTTCCGATCGAGGTGTCGATCGGATCAGCTGACATGTTTACATGGCGCATTTTTGTTCTGATTGGCGTTTGATCAGATCAAATTGCGCCACGTAAACGCAGCTAATGACAGAGCTGAGGCCATGACGCTGTGTGGGAATAAATTGCGGATTGAGCAGACGCCAGTCACTCCAACTCTCAAAGGAAAAAAGAAAGAAAGAAAGATAAACGGCAGATACACAGAAGAAAAGGTAAAAGCTTTAGGGCGCATTCAGAAAAGCATAGTCCGCGAGTCTCGGTGCGCTTGGGGACTCGGTTTGGTTGGGGGGGTGGTGGTCTTCAGGACTGAGATCGCATTCACGTTGAACCATTGCCAAACGGGCCAAACGAGCCATGAATGAGAATCTCAGGTGGCACTGCTTTCAGATTCACTGTAGACGAGGACAAGATGCACGAACAAGAAGGTTCTCACAGCTTCTGTTTCCTCCTCAAAGCGACATTATTTTTGTAACGAGGAGCTGGATATGATGTCATCAGATCAAATATCGATTAAAGCTTTTACTTCCTCGTAACTCCACGTCTGACCACGAGCTATCTTTAGAAGTACTGCAGTCCCACACGCGTGTTTGTTCTCAGCACGTTTACCCACATTGTCCAACGTTTGACCCACAATGCAATTTATAGTCAACTTCCCGCCCTTCGGTTCACTTTAATCGGACCGACACCTGCGTTTGCAGTATGACCGAGTCCGGTTGTTGGTTCCGGATCAGAGTCTGTTTGTGCATTCACAACTTCCCTAAACGAAGCGACTTTCCGAGCAAACAGACTCTGATTCCAGTCAGAGAAGCTTTGTGAATGCGCACGTTGGAAAGCCAGGTTAATATTGGTTCGGCTTTTTACCCGCTTCTGAGCTCTGAAGGAGTCGCTGAAGCTGAATAGGCTGAAAAACGAGGCGGCCATTAGTCTGAGAGGGGAGGGGCTCAGTTTGAATACTGTTGTTTGCAAACAGAAACGGTGGGGGGGGGGGGGGGGGGGGGGTACTGACTCCACCTTTAAGGATTTAAATATTTTTTCATCTGCTCTGAAAAACCTTGAAGCTGAGGAAGAATTCACTTTCTGTTTCACTGTTGGACAAATGTATCATGTCCGAAGGTCACCTGCAGCTCATTTACACTGAAAAGAAACCAACATTACAGCTTGTTTAGGAAAATGATGAGAATGAGTAACAATCTGGCATTTTTATCAGATACAAACACCGAAAGTGCATACGAGTGAACACTTACCTTTTTCCTTCAACCTGCTTTTTTTCAGCAGCTGGCATTAAAATGCAGCCATGAGCTGATTGCATATGACAAGATATATATTCTCTGTTTTATAATTCCATGTAAAATAAGAACTAAAGGCAACCACATGAAATGTTCAACTTTACAAGAATTCAACATATTAAGATTTAATTAACTTTATTTTAAGGGTTAAAAACAGTTTAAATTGCCATTAATTAGTATTAAATAGATCTTAAGCTGATCTTATTGGCTGCCTGCTTGTGAGAAAGTACATTTGTGTGTAAGAGTGTGAGACGGGAATCACTTTCTATTTATTGTGAAGCATGATGAAACATCTCAGCCTCGATGTGAAAGCAGGATAAGCACTTTAAAAAATGCTCTTAAGTTATTTAGTTGATGACATCATGGAAAAACTACGGATCCAGACCTGTGCAGGCATGCAGTGCTCATCATAATCTGAAAACACAAGCTTTGATTATTTTTGCATTTTAATTGGTATCTTTATGACTCTAGCTGAGTTTATGGTATCTGATTTAACAGGGCAGTCATTTATATTATCCAGTATGGGAGAAGCAGGGGAATGTCCTTTAACGGCTCTCAGACCAGGAAATACTTTAAAGCTGTTTATACGGGTGTAGAAACTGGCCACCCTGCACGCTCCAATTAAAAC
>JALJCO010006809.1:0-130163 GCA_023101725.1 Atherinomorus stipes
CTAAAAAGGCAAAAATCAATCCAATTTATTAAATACAGATTAGTAAGCAGAGGTGGGAATTGTAGTCAACAAGTCTTTTCATGTCATTTGTTCTGCCCAGCCACTGAACCAGGTGAGTCCAATCAGCCCAGCTCAATTCATTGTGCTGATTGGACTCACCTGGAAGTAGTAGCTGAGCAGAACAAATACATGACATGGAAAAGACTTGTTGACTCCACAATTCCCACTTTTGTTAGTAAGGGAAGGTAACAAAGCAGAGCTGAAAAGTCTGGATGGAGCTCAGCTAATGCTAACGTTAATGCTAATGCTAACTGAGGCCCTGAAGCCTGCATCTGCAAGCTTCATGTAGAAAGCAAACATCTAACGCTCGTTGGAAAGAAAGGATTTGAGGAAAAGGAAATCAGCTATTGTTGCAGAAAATGTCTGTTGTGTTTGGAAGTACTTTAAAAAATTCTGGGAAAAGTTTACAGGGACTTGAGGCAAGATTAAGAAACGAAACTCGCGACTGCCGCAACTGGCACTTCGGGTAACTGCAGCAACAAGCCAAGCTGTCATGGGAGTGTGCACAAACTGAAGCTATGATGTTGTTCACTCACCTTTTCTTCGTAGTTACACTTTTTAGTGTCTTTCAGTTGATCTAGATCGTTTGCTAACGGCAGAAGAATCCCGTAACTATCGCTTACAGTGTTTGAATTTACTGCGACCGTCTTCTTCTTGTATCAAAACTGTGGATGTAGGTCATTTGACATCACGTCCGCAAGGCAGCGCGGGAAATTTGGACACCGAATTGCAGCGCATTTTGCAGCACACAGCCTGTTCAAGGCAATGAGAGAGAAATGTAGGTGGAAACGTTATTTTTGGTATTTAGCGCTTCATCACCCATTAATATAAAAAAAAATGGACATGTATGTTTGTTTGTTTTTTAATTCCTGCCTCTAGTCCCTTTAAATTGAAAAATTGTTCAATGAAATTTTGCTTTAAATGGCCAGTCAAAGTGAATAAAATACAGGTTCATTTACATATTATTAAAGTTGAGCCTTTTTATTTTCAATTCCATTTCTGCACCATTTTGTCTTTTTTTAAAAAAAATCAACTTCCATCAGTTTTTCTGTTGTCCCTCTTTTTGCAGTAAAATGTTGTAGATTTTGTGTTTATAGCCTAATTCTGATTTGTTCTTGTAGTAGTATGATTTTATGCCATGAATTATACATTTGATATAAATGTGTTTGTGACGATCTCATAATTTATTTTTATATTTTATTATTCATGTTTATCACGCCACATTTTAGGTTCAGTCTGTTAAAGGCAGGTGGATTTGGTTTAGTTATTAAATAAACCAAAAATATGATTGTTACACTAATACAGTGTTAAAATATGAATGTGCCATGGACCAGTTTGTACTGAAAAATTGGGCCCCATCATGAAAAAAGGTTGAGAACCCCCTGATGTAACTGATGCGGGCAACCACTCGCAGCCTCTAAATAAGGCATTATCTGCCACAAACTCCTTCA
This sequence comes from Atherinomorus stipes, assembly GCA_023101725.1. NCBI lineage: Eukaryota > Metazoa > Chordata > Actinopteri > Atheriniformes > Atherinidae > Atherinomorus > Atherinomorus stipes. Next base: position 1,512 of record JALJCO010006809.1, read on the forward strand.
TTTCACCAATGGTTTGTTACAAAACATTAGTCAGACCCCCCTGTGAGCTCGAAGCGGCATGAGGTGGCTTGAGCTCACAGGTGGGTCCGACTAATGTTTTGGCTGTATCATAGTTGCCCGCTTCACTTACATTGTATTGGATATACGCTGATCTGGAGTGGATCTAAATATCTCCCGAAGGAATTCAAGTTTCACCAAAACTGTCTGGGTGAGTAAATGAGCATATTTTATGCTAGAAAATAGGTCCAGATTGAAAAAAATATCTTGCGCTATTTCACTTGAATTTTATGCTCGTTGCTCTTTATTTTGTTGTGACGTGTCCTTGTGTGTTTGAAAGGCGCTTTTAAATAAAATGTATATTATTATTCTTATTAACTGCTCCCTGGTGCACCTGAATCTGGCCTGGTTGCTCCAAGTGTCTCTGAGTGTACCACGCATAGTCCAGTTGTAGCATATCCTATAGCACTCTGTCATCAACAGTTGCTGTTTTGTTGCTGATCCACAGCTTCCACAACTAGTGTTGGGAAAAATTAGTTTAGCTTGTTTCCAAAGTTTTCCAATCTTCATCATCAATAGTAACAGCTAATTATTTTTCACATGAGTCCTTCAATTCCTGCAAAGGAAACGGGATGCAGACAGCCATTTTAACACCAATCCTACCAACTCGACGGATGTTTTTGGCTCCCCTAATATATCTACCATCTGCCGAATATTTTCAGGCGATGTATTTCCCCCAGGTCTTTCATGGCTCGTTAAGGTTTCCTGGTCAGTGCCCCTTTTTGGCCCCCCAACAGAAATTGTCTAGACCAGCCCTGCATAGCTGAAGTACGCAGTCAAAAATAGAGGAACCAATTTGTACTTAAAAGGATACAAAGCTTGTCGCTGGGGGTGTTCCTTTTTGAAAGACATTTCTGTACCCTTCGGTCCTGGTCCATTTCTGTACCTTATCAAGCTGTATGAGTTAATAAAGCACAATTAAACCAATTAAAAATGATTAATAAAAGTCAATAAATAGAGATTATGACAACAATCAAAGATGCTAATAATAAATTAATAATTAATATATAAATATTAGGCCAAACACATATATAATTATACATATAATAATTACTATGATTATTATGAAAATCATAATATAATAACTATAATTATACTACTGTTTATAAGAACTGCTAATTATAGTTATTGTGCAAGCTAAACACATTTTTCAATGCTTCAGGTCCCTTTGGGGTTGAAATGGTACAAATTTGTACTTTATATTACTTTGGACCCTTTTTCATAGTATATAGGTACACTTCTGGACTCATAAAGACCAATATTGTACTTTTGACAGAACATTTGTAAAATGCACCTACAGGTACAGAAATGTTCCTGTCTTGTTGCTCCATTTTTTAAAAGTGTATAAATCATGTCTTGCTCTGATTTGGATCTCAGAACATGTTCATAATTTCTCTCCCCACATTCATGAAGACTTAGCCTCGTGAGACCATCCTGATGGCACAAGCTTCAGGTTTTCACTGGCAGATCAGTCTGGCTACTTTCTGTTAAAGAGAATTCGGAGCAGTTATCCAAACAAACGTCCAATCAGCATTGGCTTTGAGACGGGTTGAGGTGTGACGCAACGAGAAGGAACAGTTCAGTCTAAACAAAATGGCGGCTTCAGCTGATGAAACTAGCGTCAGCATGGCTATCGCTCAAGTTTTATCGGAATTACTGCAGACATGTTTCTTGTTTGCTGAGCTAACGAGCCATTGCCGGCAGCAGCAAGAGTAGCCTGGCTTGTGGTTGTGTTTTCGTCATCGCTCTGTTAGAACATCATATGCTTCGTTAATCTGATTTGGCCCGTCTATCACCAACATAGGTAGTGATAGACAGATGCCTTATCCAATCAGCTAACCAGTATTTTCACCCCCTCCCAAAACTACTCTAACGAATGATTCCCAGATGGATATGCGGGAGCAAATCCATCTGGTGGAGTCAGGTTAATGAAGACTTCCCCTTGCTTCCTGTTGTTGTTTCACTCTGAACCTCATCTATCTTCATAGAAGTGCATGGCTGTCTCACAACTACGGCTGGTTCACTAGCAAATCTCATACTGAAAAATAATAGGAGATAAATGCAAACAATCTGAATTTGCTCAGGGAGACACCAGTGGAACAACCACAAGCTGGTATTGTGTTAACACGTGTGTGGGGCATGTTCATGTCTGTAGAATACAACTTCTGAGAGAAATAAAGCTGTGAGGTATGGTGGTACGGAAAAAGCTCAAACTCTGTTGATGGCATAGTCATTGAATATCTGACATGTCTTTCTTATGCAGAAAGAAGAGAGGAAGCACTTCACTACAACACGTTAAGTTAAATGTCAGATGATATTTCAGGCTCCTCATGACCTTTGACAAGATGGTGGGAAAGTGATGAAGCCCTCCTTTCACTGTCAATGTAAGTTAATGCGAATATGCCAGAGGTTGAACCCAGGGCCTCATGCAAAGCAAGCGCTCTACCACTGAGCTACATCCCCATCAGAACTATCCCTTTTAATTCCTCCCGTGTTTCTGAGCAGATGCATACAGTATGGGTGTGTGTGCGTGTGTATGTTGGACACTTAAATCAGCATTATGATCCAAGAATATATATATATCATATATATTATATATTGACAGTGTTCATCTGTGCACCACGCTGCTAACCACCATGCCACCAGTGGTTAGCACCGCAGCCTCACAGTAAGAACGTCGCTTGTTCGATTCCCGGCTGGGGAGGGGGTTCAAACGATTCCAACAGCGGCCTTGCTGTGTGGAGTTTGCATGTTCTCCCTATGTGTGCATGGGTTCTCCGGCTTCCTCCCACCATCTAAAGACATAATGTTAGGTTAATTGGTCACTCTAAATTGCCCCTAGGTATGAATGTGAGTGTCTGTCTCTCCATGTTGGCCCTGCGACAGAGTGGCGACCTGTCCAGTGTGTACCCTGCCTCACGCCTGATAATAGCTGGGATAGGCTCCAGCAACCCCCGCGACCCTGAACTGGATAAGCGGTATAGAAAATGACTGACTGACTTGTCTGTAGTTTAACTCACACTGCACTCAGTCTGAGCCCAGAGTAAGAAGCACAATGACTCCTGAAGTAATAAAGTTATAGATATGTAACTTGTTTACATTTTGATATTTGAGTAAACTGATAAACTGTATGCTAAGGGTAACAACAGGCTAGGGATGTAACAATAATTGATAAAAAGATAAATCGGGATATAATTCCCTGACAATTAGTATTACCGTTTCAGACTTTAATTATCGTAAAACCATGATTATCGCACATTGAAAATCTCACAGTGACGCTTTTCATAGCCAGAAAAAGCAGCAGCAGTCCCTCACACACAGTTTCCATTGTTGGCCGCTGAAAACATGGTGGAAGGCACAGAAAGCAGCGCATGGGCATCTCTGGAGATTTTTTCCCTTCTAAAAGGACAAAACCTAAAGTCTAGACGTACTCTGGATTTTTTTTTTCAGGATGCTGGCAGGAAACTTTATTTATTTATTTATGGTATTGTTTTAATGTTTCTGACACATTTAATATGGTAGTGTTGCTTTGATATGAACATTTGTTTTCTACTAGGGTACATGAAACAGTCAAAGTTTTCTTTCTGTACCACTTCTTAAATCTGTAAGACTAGATCAAGTCTTAAAGGTGTCATAACCTAGTGTTTTACATACACAATCTTTCTTAAATTATCTTTAAATTAATTTTTAATTCTAGTTGGGTGGGAGGAAAATTTAATGAGCTCATTTTAACCTCTTTTTATCCCCAACTTTTGTTTGTCGCGAGAATACACACGAGAGTTAGACCTGTCTGTAAGCGCGTTCACAAGGCAGACGTCAAAGTCAAAACAAAGTTTTATCAGGACATACCAAGTGAAGGAAAATGATGTCCCAACAGAGAAAAACGTGATAAAAACATGACGGTATGGTTGATAGAAAGGATCTGCTGAGTTAAAGGGCTGGACTCTGATGAATATAAGGAGCGGACGTCTGAGGTGAAGTTAACTAAACAGCGTTAGCTTTGTAGCTACTTGCTTAACACAGTGTTTCCCAAACCTGGTCCTGAAGAACCCCTGCCCTGCTGGTTTTCAAGATGTTCCTACTTTAACACACCTGATTCAGATTAAAGGCTTGATAGCAGGCTTGTAAAGCCAAAAAAAGGGGGGAGTGGGTTGTGGGTTGTGGGCGTTGGCGCGTCAGACCCGAGTTGAAGTCCCTGACACAACACTCAGGTGAACCATTGTGGACCCTTGAGCAAGGTCCTTAACCCCCGCCAACTGCTCCCCGGGTGCTTTAAATAGCAGCCCACTGCTCTCGGGTCCAACCTGAGATGGGTTAAATGCAGAGAATGAATTTCCTAATTGGCTCACTAATTGGGATTAATAAAGTATATCTTTTTTTTTTCTTTAAGAACTTGAGGACCAGTTCAGTTGATCTGAATCAGGTGTGGTGGCGTTTGAAACCTGGAATACATGCAAGGCAAGGGTCCCTGAGGACCAGGATTGTGAAACCCTGGCTTAACAAAACCAGTTTTTCAATCCACCCTACAAACCTGCACTCATTCGGCCTGAAACAAAGGCTATTGGTGGTGTATCCTTCATGGCCTCGCCTGTCCCAGAATTAATTGCACACAAATCAAATTTTATTTATAAAGCACTTTCGTTAAAAGAAGTAACACAAAGTGCTTTACATAAAAACAATGTTATGTTAAAAACATTTGTGAAGACTTAACAAAACAAGATAAAACAAAACAACAACAAAAAAGTAAAATGCGGAAAACACTGGAGCTAAAAAATGTTAAACAGTAAGAGCAAATAAAAGTAAAAGTCAAAATATAAATAAGGAGGGTTCTTAAAAATGATGAAACCAAACAACCACAATAAAAATAAATAAATAAATAAAATAAATAAAAATGTAGTTAAAAGCTAAGTTAAAAAGGTAGGTCTTGAGCCTCTTCTTAAAAGCATCAACAGTCTCTGCAGCCCTGAGGTTCTCTGGCAGGCTGTTCCACAGACGAGGACCTGGTGGAATGTGCCTTCGCCATGAGTTTTAGTTCTCACTCTGGGAACAACCAAAATGCCGGCACCAGTTGACCTCAGAGTCCGCGAGGGTTTATAGTTTAAAAGCAAGTCGGATAAATAAGAGGGCCCAAGACCATTAAGACATTTATAAACCATTAAAAGAACCTTAAAATCAATCCTGAAACAAGATAGGAATTAAACAGCAGAGCCTCGAATGTAATCTTTGGATATTTTCACGGATTTCTAAGTGTCAAATGAAGTGTTTACCTGCTAGAAACAACAGACAGTCTCTGTGGAAAATTTTTATAAATATGCGGACAAGCTCAGTTTTTGCCTCAGAAAAGTATTTGTTTGACATTATTCAGGCATTAGCCTACTGTTTCAGAAGGCTGCTTCAGAGTATGCAGACTACATATGTATCACACACAAGGGGCAAACTCTGCTGGAGAACAGTGAGCCCACTTCCGCATTGCACAAAAATTGTAATTCTTTCTTCATCCAATAGGGGCTGGCTCCAAAACTGAGCAAATCCTTATATACTCCCATGTTAAAAAGACCAACTTCACAGCAGAAATAAACATGTTTACATCCCGGTTCAAAATATCATTTTAGGTTTAATAGGTCAAGTTTACCTTCATGTCAACTGTGAGGGGGGGGTGAATTTTTTTTATATAACTTATCTGTTTAGATGTTATTTAATCTTGAAATTATGGGGCGTATCCTTTTGACTGACATGCAGTCAGGAACACAGGTGAGGTGTTCCAAGCATGTCCCACCGGGACGAGGCCCTGGAGGAGACCCAGGACATGCTGGAGGGACTACGTCTCCCGGCTGGACTGGGAACGCCTCGGGATCCCCACGGATGAGTTGGCGGCTGTGGCAGGGGAGAGGCCACATCACGACCCGATCACGGATAAGCGGCAGAAGTACGGTACGGTACTGTAGTGTGGTTCAATATGTATACATGTATTGTTGCACCCCTAATAATAACAGTGTACATAAAATAGTAAATAATAGTGCACTAGCCGAAACCGAGGTGAAAGGTTCAATTATTTGGGATTTTTTTGCCATAATCACCCAGCCCTAAATCAAAGCATCCTATAAAGACTTACAGGAAAGCTGGTTCTCTGCCTAAATGTTAGCACGCTAGCTCCCAAGAAAACTCACAGATAGATCATTAACACAGGATGACATCAGTGTTTCTAAATTGAAGCTAAGCAACAACACTGGTACAGTACAGTACATTATCTTGACTCTGCATCTTAAGGAGACATTGAGTCAAACACCCACAGCTGAGATAACATGAATAAAGTATTTTAGGAATCTGTTATATATCCAAAGTGGTTCTCTACTTACTGCCTCCCCCAGCACAAACTGTGTAATGTTATTTATGTACACATCTCACTTCACTGTATTAAATTGTCCCAGCTAGAAGAATGTGTGATGGTAAGAAACAAAATCACACTCTGAGGTGAGAAATAAAGTAAGGCTAAGAGGCTGAACACCTATATAAAGTATTTGCTTTCCTTATTTGCCAGTGATCTCAAAGGGGACATTTTTCAAAGTGCAGTGGTGTTCTAAAAGTTTCAAGAATATCTGCACAGAAAACTAGTTTTCATCTAGCTAATCTAACATGTTACATATCTCATCACTCATCAGCAAACTGCCACTCTCAAAAGCCATCTTCATTAAAGTCAACAAACCTTCAACATTGAGCTCACTAGCAAACAACTCAACTGACAATGAAAACAAGGAAAAGTCAAGCCATGCTAACAATGCATTCAAACCCACTCTCTAAATCAGCCCACTTCTTTGAGTCCCAAGAGTCCAATTAGTTGCAGCATTTTCAGAAGTTGCAGGGCGATTACATTGCCACTCATCCAGGTCTCAATGAGAGAGTAAAACTCAAAGGAAAAACCCAGATTAAAACTAGCACAATTACATGAAATAAAAATCACTGTTCTTCTCTGACTTGCCACTTCCATTAACTTTAGATGCCTAATCTTCCTGGCCAAGGTCGGGAGAAGATTGAGGTCATGCAATTTGGGAAATGAACTCTGGGTCTCGCACTTTGTCTTTGTCTAAAACAAAAGCTACTGCTGAAATTCTTTTTTATATGAACAGTTTTTAAATCATTCAGATAAAATGGTGTGCTACGAAGAAGCCATGAGAAAGCATTATGAGCCACAGTCACCTGAATCAAAGTTGGATGCTTCAAGGTTCACTGTCCTTCAAGATTTTAGATGTTTTCCTGCTGAAGCACACCTGTCTTAACTAAGATGGATCTCCAACAGCTTGTTTAAGGTCATGCACAACCCTGTTAATCACCTAGTTTGAGTAAAGTGTGCCACAGGAGGGCAACATCTAACATAAGTACCAGGGTTGGTAATCCCTGAACTATCCAACCTTATTCATAAGATCTTTAACTCATTTCTTCCAGATAAACTGACAGGCTCAAGAGAGCGCTGACAGTGCGGACTTCTGAGGAAATAGGAATGCAAAGTATAGAGAATTACGCTAACTTTACCATCCATACAGCATCAATATGATCCACTTTTCAGCAGCAATTCTCAAAGCTGTTGCAAAAAAATACCTGATGTCAGCTATGACGGAGGGGTAGATGGAGCAAACAGATCTGCAGAACGAAACAAGCTCTCCGCAGCATCTTTTCCCAGCATTTTTTATGCACTTTTTAGTAGCAGGAAAAAGCTGAAAACTAGTGTCTGTTTGCTGTTGGGAGTGTAAGCACTGCTGTCATGTTTCTCAGCTCCAGGCACGACAGCAGCTGTTCAATATTTTGCATGGATTGCTCACCCTAGTTGAAGCCCATAAAGTTGGATATTTGTGGGGTGAAGCACGCTGAGGTAGCTAAAAATTGAGATTTCTTCACCAGTCCTTTTGAATGCAGTGAACATAGTTGTAGTTAGAATCCAATATCATAACAACCATAGCAAACCATAATTTCTTGTCCAATTTAAATGTATTCTGTATATTAGAATGTCTCAGCTAAAGCCATACATCTGCAGAGCTGATGTCAGTAAAATCCTGCAATTGTTTTTATTCAGCCATGTGACTTGCAGGCTCACATATTTCCAGATGATCCAAGCTAAACAGTTAATGTTGTGCAAGGACACAAAGTCAAAGTTTTCAAATTGTACGTTCAGGTCCCTGAAGTCTTAAAATTTACTGTGCCTCAACTCAACTCAAACTTTATTTATGAAGTATGTTCGAAACAACTGAGGTTGACCAAAGTGCTGCACAGCTGGTAGCCTGTAGGGTAACCGTAGTAACAGTACTAGTAATGAACAGAAATACTAAAACAAATAAACACAGTGCTTAAAAAATGACATAAAAAGAAGATGAAATTAATTTAGAATTAACTTTTATTTACCGGAAGTCCAGTGAAGCTTGATTAAAAGCCATGGAGAAGAGGTGTGTTTTTAACGAGGATTTAAAAACCTCAATCGTTCCTGCAGAGCAGATGTTCAGGGTCAAGCTGTTCCAGACCTTCTGGGCCACCTTGGTCACCTTTAATTTTTAGCCTCACTTTTGGGATGACCAGCAATAATTGATGATTTCATCTCAGTGTTTGGTTGGGGTGTAGATGCGGAGGGGAGGAATACTGAGGAGCTACAGTCGGCCAGTGAGCCCTTTTAAATCAAACAATAACATTTTTAAATCTGTTGTAAAAGCAACTGGGGGCCAGTGCAGCTAAAGCTAGGTACACTCTATAGGATTTCTGAGACCTTCGTAGATGTAGAGACCACACACTTGATGAATACAAAAGACAAATCACACAAGATTTGCCTCTTCTGATCATATAATGTGGGGTGTACACGACAGAGAACACCCCACACTTACTGATTCATCAGCAGAGAATCGTCTCCTTCACTGTCAACACCCCAAATCTCGCAATATCAAACGAGACTTCATGACGAGACTTCGCGGCAAGACTTTGCAACGAGACTTCAGCATAAACAAACGTAGCGGACTTTTCAGCCTCTTACATTGTGGAAAAAAACAGGAAAGATAATAGAAAAAAATTGTGGAAAAAGTCCTAGAGAGTAATAAAAATGTGGCTGTATGACCGCGAGTTGGAAGTGAATAAAAATGGCCACAAACATTAGATAGCTTGGAGAGCAGGGCTGTAAGCTAATGGCTGTGTGCTCTTTGTTTGTGTTTACTTCCTTTTTCTGTCAGTCAGCTGTTAGTCAGCTGTTGGCTCTTGCGTTTTGATTGGCTGTTGTTCCGGGAGCGTCCACGTGATTTCCCAATGAGAGCAGTGTTTTCGATTTTGCACAGCTGTGAACACTGTGCGTGTTCAGGTCCTCTCAGAGCACCACACACACCAGGATTTCTAGTCGCAAATATTAAACATGTTCATTAACTACGATCTCTGCTTCCCAAGCCTTCCGAGCGGATCAGACAAAATCACTCGTAACTCACATCACACCATGAGAAGATCAGATGCGATGTTTTTTGCAAACATCCGACAATCTGACCTTTGCTGGCTTTGATCATAAGGGGAAGATCAGGACATAAACCAGGCTGATTTTTGCAGCACACAGCCTGTTAAAGGCAACGGAGAGAGACGTGGGTGGAAACGTTATTTTTGTTATTTAGCGCTTCACTCCATTAGTATTTAAAAAAATGGACATGCATGTTTGTTTTTTTTAAATTCCTGCGTCTAGTCCCTTTAAGCTAGGATGGGCATACAGTATGTGGTCACACTTGTGTTTGCCTGTGAGAAGACAAGCAGCTGCATTATGTACCAGCTGCAACCTATCAAGCAATCTAGCTGTGCTAGTGAGATGAGCCGTCTGGGTGAAGGTACAGCAAGTTGGAGGAGTCCAGTAGGGTCTTGATAAAAGCATGGATTACACTTTCAAGATCTTTATGTTGCAGGTATTATTTTACATTTAAATGCTATAAAAAAAAAAAAAAACTATATTAGTACAATCAGGCTAATCTGGTGGTCAAATTTTATTTATCACCACATACTGTATACACATCTTTTTTTTACTGATGACTGGATGTTTGGTGTAAGGGGGCTCAGAAAACCACCAGGAAAGTCTATAGGAACAGTCTTATTTTCAGTCAGATTTTTTCTACTGTTTAAAAGACCCCAAATACAATACAAAACAATGAAAAAAGAACATAGCTCAGCCAGTACAGGACTCTATTGGGCCTTTTCCACTGCCCGTTTTCGTAACCCTTCCACACGGCACAGAACAGCACGCTTTATTTGTGGTTCCTTGGGGAAAACCCATTACGAGCCGTTACGATTTTTCGCACCCATTTCAGAGCTAGCTCTAACCATGCTGAACCTACACAAAACGTGACGTACCTGATGGCTCTCCACTGATTGGCCAAAGGAAGTTGTCATCATATGCGTCCTACGTGTTTTGCCTCGGCTCTTCTAAAAATATCTGGCTCTGTTTTCGGTGACTACAAGCCACAGAGAAAAAAACAACAGCAGTAACATCTCGACATCGTCCAATGCCTCCATTGTTGTTTTTACTCTACTGCCCACCGCCTGGCACGGCAGTGACGTCACAGCAGTCTCAACCACGTCTACTCCGCCTACTTCCAGGTAGTAGTCTACTACTTCTCCTGTGTGGAAACAAAAACTGTCCTGGTCGTCTTTAGCGTGTGTTGCTGTACCGTGCCGTGTGCAGCTGCAATGGAAAAGGCCCATACGGCACATATACTGTACAGTGGGTACTGAAAGTATTCAGACCCCTCTAAAGTTTTCACTCTTTGTTTCATTGCAGCCATTTGCTAAAACCAAAAAAAATTCATTTTATTTCTCATTGATGTACACTCAGCACCCCATCTTGACAGAAAAAAACAGAAATGTAAAATTTTTGCAAAATTATTCAAAAAGAAAAACTGAAATATCACATGGTCAAAGATATTCAGACCCTTTGCAGTGAGACTCATATTTAACTCACAGCATGTGAGTTAAATATTTCATCTATTTCTTCTGATCTTCTTTGAGATGGTTCTACTCCTTCATTGGAGTCCAGCTGTGTTTAATTAAACTGATTGGGCTTGATTAGGAAAGACACACACCTGTCTATATAAGACCTTACAGCTCACAGTGCATGTCAGAGCAAATGAGAATCATGAGGTCAAAGGAACAGCCCAAGGAGCTCAGAGACAGAATTGTGGTGAGGCACAGATCGGCCAAGGTTACAAAAGAATTTGTAACCTTGAATCTGCTCATCATCTACCCAATACGATCCCAACAGTGAAACATGGTAGTGGCAGCATCATGCTATGGGGGTGTTTTTCAGCTGCAGGGACAGGACAACTGGTTACAATTGAAGGAAAGATAAATGCGGCAAAGTACAGAGAGATCCTGAAAGAAAACCTCTTCCAGGGTGCTCAGGACCTTAGACTGGGCCGAAGATTCACCTTCCAACAAGACAATGACGTTAAGCACACTGCTAAAATAACAAAGAAGTGGCTTCAGAACAACTCTGTGACCATCCCTGACTGGCCCAGCCAGAACCCTGACTTAAACCCAATTGAGCATCTCTGGAGAGACCTGAAAATGGCTGTCCACCTCCGTTCACCATCCAACCTGACAGAACTGGAGAGGATCTGTTAGGAGGAATGGCAGAAGATCCCCAAATCCAGATGTAAAAAACTTGTTGCATCCTTCCAAAGAAGACTCATAGCTGTACTAGCTCAAAAGGGTATTTCTACTCAGTACTGAGCAAAGGCTCTTAATACTTATGACCATGTAAATCAAATCAAATCAAATCAAATTTATTTATATAGCCCTTTACAGTACCCATTGGACACACAAAGTGCTTTACAGCAGGGTAACAGAAAAAGAGACAACAATGTAAAACACAAAAATGCAACTTAAATACTAGGAAAAGTGAAGAACAAAAAAAGAGTTAAGAGTGAAAACGACCAACAGAGAATCAGAACAGGCTACTCGGGGGAGTGCAGGGTGTACCTAAGAGAGAGTAAAAACCTTTAATAAATAAACTAGTTAGAATTAAAAGCTAGACTAAAAAAATAAGTCTTTAACTTAGATTTAAAAGAGCCCAGTTCAGTCGTGAGACGAATGTCGGGGGGCAGCGAGTTCCACAATCTGGGGCCAGCGTCTAAAAGAAGTTCTAAGCACTTCTAAAAGAAGTTGGCCAGCGGAACGAAGGGCCCTGCTGGGGTCCCGGCGGACCAGCAGGTCAGCCAGATAAGGGGGGGCCAGGCTGTTGAGGGCTTTAAAAACAAACAAAAGTAATTTAAAATCAATTCGGAAGCGGACGGGGAGCCAGTGCAGGGAAGATCGGACGGGGGTTATATGTTCTCGCCTGGATGCGCCCACCAGAAAACGTGCAGCAGCGTTCTGGACGAGCTGCAGGCGGGCGATGGAAGCCTGGTTCAGGCCAACGAAAAGGCCGTTACAGTAGTCCAACCGGGCACTAATGAAGGCATGGACAGCCGTCTCCAGGTCCCCCCGGTTAAAGGTTGAATATGGAACATTTTTATTAAAAGCTATATTTTTTAAAAAATAATACCTCCACAGGTCGTTTGGGGGTGTACAGAATGAAAGTACAACATTTCCCAGAAAAATTATATTTAGCCTAAAAATAATTATAAAATAAATTTTGACGGGTTCGATAATGGCATTTTATTTACGTCTATAAGCCAATACACGCCGCCATTGCAGGTTGCCAAATACGATCTCTGTGTGGAAACAAAATTTCAGTCATAGTCAGGCCTGTGCAGGGAAAAACCGTGGAGATGACGAGTGAAGCAGCTGCTTCAGAGCCCTGGAGATATTGTTATCTGTTTCTGAGGAGAAGTGACCTGAGAAGAGCAAGACCTGGAGTAAATTTAGGTGAAGACTTCACTAAATGGACCCACATAAACGTTTTCCACGGAGTAAAACACTGAAATGGCGACTTTCCTCCTGGATCGGTAAGCTAGCTTGTTTGCTAACATGGCTAACGTTAGCTGTCGGTTATAAACTCCTCTGCGTTTCTTGTTGGACATGCTGCAGACTGTTGGTCACTTGCGTATCGGCAGCGAGCCTGGCATCCCAGCGGCTGGAGTTGTTTTTCTGCCATTGCAACTACAACCTAGACACACGTGATGTCGCTGTTCTGTCCGTATTCCATATTCAACCTTTAAGGAAAGGTTTGACCTTGTAATGTAATGTAATGTAATATTTCAGTTTTTCTTTTTTTAATAAACATGTACAAATTTCCACATCTCTGTTTTTCTCTGTCAAGATGGGGTGCTCAGTGTACATTAATGAGAAACAAAATGAACTTTTTTGATTTTGGCAAATGGCTGCAATAAAACAAGATGTGATGTGTGATCCCCCGACACGACTCCTGGGTGTACCACTGTGGACCCCTGAGCAAGGTCCTTAACCCCCCACCAACTGCTCCCCGGGCGCATTAAGTAGCATCCCACTGCTCTCTGATACTCACAGTACAGAGATGGGTGAAATGCAGAGCCCTAATTTCCCCTCGGGGATCATACAAGTATAACAAAAAAAAAAAAAAAAAAAAAAAAAAAAAGTTTAAAGGGGTCTGAAAACTTTCTATGCCCACTGTAGGATAATCATAGTACAAAGAATAAGTAGGCAGTATGACAGTACACTTCTCCAAAATAAAGATACAAATCATAGCCCTGTATAGAGAACAGAGTGCAGGATCAATGGATTTCAAATATGGGTGCCAAGTTCTGTAGAAAGTCCAGCATGGCATTTAGCATGCATGTTATATACTCATTGGGAATACAGTTCATAACAATAATAAGCCAGGATTTTTTAGCCAGAATTTCTTAGAACTGCCAACTTGCCCCAGGGGAGCAGCAGTAGTAATGTCTTGCTTTTCATAGTAAGATTGTCCATCACTCCCAATATGAGACACATAGGGCCCAGTTGAACAGAAAAATTTCAAATAACTGAAAGCATATTTACAGCATCAGATCAGAACCTTTGTGGTTTCAGACAGGACCAAAAACAAAACATATTATCAACCTCTTCAACATTACATTTTCAACATAATGGGGAGGATTTTACAGCTATTTTTCTATTCAGGGGGTCTAATATGTGCTTGATGAATAACATTTTTAATTGAATTGATTTGGCTCGGTTACAGAGAGATATCTTAAATGCACAGGCCCAAAAGACCTCCTGCCAGTTTAAGTTAGTTAGAGAGCAGCCTTGGTCTCTCTCTGACACCTGTTTAGTGGCCTGGGAGCATGGGGCTAAACTGGAGTTAAGAGCCCTTTAAAAGGAGCTCATGGACTTCCTAGACTGCAGGGAGGTCAGAGAGTCCTTGACTGCAGATCTAGTAGAGTTCGCCATTAGGGAGGTGTCATTAAATATAAAGTGTCTCATTTGCAAATATCTAAATAATTCACCCTTTTGAAGGCCAAAGCCTTGCTGAAGCTGCTGAAATGAGAGAAGAGTCCTACCTCCCAACAGGTCACCCAAGTTAACTTGCCCCAAAGTAGACCAGACCACAAAGCCCTGGTCACAACAACCTGGCAGAAAAATAAGGGCCATTTATGATAGGAGCCAAAGGAAATGTCAGATGGACCAGGCCCTCAAAAGCACAAATAGACCTCCAGGCCTTGGCTGAGCACAGAATGATGGGGTTGTTGGAGAGTATCGTAACTGCTTTGAGCTCTGTGACAAATAGCAAGTCTGTGTACAAACAGCTACAGAGGGCATTCAGACTGAGAGGGATTCATTATCGAGCCAGATCAAAGTTGAGTCACATCTGAGCCAGTCTGCTATCACTCTGAGATGAAGTGCGAGTTGATGGGGTCACAGATTGGGTGAATCTATGCCTCCGTCCAGACTGGCCATCTGGAGTTGGACCAACTCTCCAACACCTTGCTGATCTTGTTAGATAACAGAATGGGCATTGTTTGCAAGGGATATAACAGTTGGGGCAGAATATTCATTTTGATCAGGGCCACTCTGCCTAGGCAAGAAATGGATGTGTGTGTAATTCTCCAGATCCATCTTTACCGCATCCAGGAGAGGGACAAAACTGAGCTTGAACAGTTGGATGTTAAGAGGGAGAAACCCATATTCCCAAGTAAGAAAAGCCAGCGGACGACCAGCAGAATGGAAAAGGTTCAATTGTGTAAGGGATTGTAACAAATGACCCCAGGGGCATACCCTCTGATTTGGCCAAGTTAATCTTATAGCCAGAGAATGCACCCAAGAACGAAATAACT
The DNA here is from genome assembly GCA_023101725.1 of Atherinomorus stipes. Taxonomy (NCBI): domain Eukaryota; kingdom Metazoa; phylum Chordata; class Actinopteri; order Atheriniformes; family Atherinidae; genus Atherinomorus; species Atherinomorus stipes. The sequence goes on from JALJCO010006809.1 coordinate 16,796, forward strand.
TTAATAAAACAGGGAATGAAGGTTTCAGGTTAGGAGATAAACACCGGGACATCATCTGTGTATAAAAAGATTTTGTACATCTTCTCTCCAATGTAGACACCGAATATCCTGACTTATAGCCTGAGCCAGCAGCTCTATAGCTACGTATATTAAAAATAAGGACCAAGACAGTTGCCCTGCCTATTTCCATGGTGGAAAACAAAGTTGTTGAGTGCATCCCATTTGTTAGAACCGCAGCAAGTGGGGACTTGTGAAGAACTTTAACCCAGTCTGAATTCCCCTAAAGAAAAAGAAACAGGTACGACCATTTGACTCGATCAAATGCCTTTTTGATGCTGAGAGAGAGCACTAGGGATGGGTTTTCACAGCTTTGTGAATGTACAATGATACAAAGGAGCCTCTTCATGTTATCCGAGGATTCACGGTCCTTGACAAAATCCATCTGGTCCTCTAACTAAATAGGGAAGTACTTTCTTGAGCAGCAACGCAAGTACCTTGAAGAGTAACTTCAAGTCAGAGTTCAGTGACACTATGGGACTAGTATAGGATGCACTGTAAAACTTGTTACATACTCCATATAAAGCAAGTATTTTATTTTAGTTCTTTAGGCCACAAGAACAAAATGATGTCATTTTGTTCTCGGCAGAGCAGAACTTTCTTCTCGTAGGGCTCTGAGAAGTGTTGTGTGATTGGTCGAAAATTTGAGGAGGGCAGGGTTAATGTGGAGACGCTTGAAGCAGAGTTGTCACTTCCACATTTTAAGCAGATGCAAGACTGAATGGATAGTTTGAATAAACAGCTGATCTAGGTGGTGAGAAAATGCGAAAATATATACAACATTAAATACACGGACATGACACGGACACCACTCTGTGTGTGTAAACCCATCCTGCCACCGACAAAATTTGCTGTAAATGTATAATTGGGTGAACACCGTTGCCCCACCCCCCTTCCCGGCTGGGAGCATTATTGGGCTGCTCAGATTTATACAAATCAGAGTCAAATGAAGCAAACTCCTTATTGACAGCCCGAGTGTCAACTCTAATGCCACATTTATCAGTAACAGAAATAAAGGCATGAGAATCAGCCATTCTTTTCATAAGGTTAGCAAGGTGTCTACCTGGCTTATCACCGAGTGGTTGTTTATGTCACCTGCCAGTGACTGATAGGCTCCAACCCTGTATTGCAGTAATAAAAAAATTGTTAGATGAATGCTAACAAGCTATCCACTTTATCCACTTCTGGACAAGCTATCCACTTTACTATGAAGATGTGATTGTTATGATTTTGTGACAAGGTAAGCAACAAGGGCCCAGGCAGGATTCCAAAAGCAATTTTGAATCCATGGATTGTTTACCAGCCACATGGATCCTGCCGACAATGCCAGAATGTGGCAAGGTATGCAACGAGGGCCTGGGCAGAATTTCATCCCACAGACTCTCGGGGGAGAGTCACGCGCGCTTACCAGTCAGCCAAAGGAGTATCCCTGTGGCCAGGTAGCCAGGGCGCGTGATCAATTGGAGGTATAGTGACAGTACTCCACACTGTTACACGTTCCTGTTAGACTGGTGAATACCAGCCTCTCATGGTGCGTACACACCCAACGTGATTTGGGCGTCAAGGACGTCGGGTTTACATACAAAGTCAATGGCCAACGTGCGTCAAAGAGGCGTCGTAAACCCTGTGGCGCGTCTAGACCCCTTTTTGCGCAATTTGCGCATCGAGTTTTTAGATTTTGAGTGTTTGACGCGTGTTACGGGCGACAGACGCTGGAGTTGGAAAACCTGAACTTTGGCATCTTGACACGGGGCGTCAACCAATCAGAGCGACTCCATATCATGACACAGACACATTTTCTGACAGAATGGGAAACGCCAAGAAGAACCAGGGGAATCTCCTCTCTCTCTGAAGACAGAGGAGGATAAACTGTGATCTGCATCCAGTCCCGGTTTCTGAACAGCGGTTTGATGACCTGCTGTCCTGATAGGATTTACTGGGCTTATAATGCTGCCCCGCATCGGGACAGCGGGACGTAAAATTGGGCCGGTGTAGGTACCAGATGTGCTCGGGTTACACCAGATCAGACAGCTGAAAGCGCCCCTCGCCAGCGTGCAGCTCCTGGAGTAAATGGTGAAAGTCTTTACACTCAAAACACCTTGACGCAGAGCAGAGATGCCTGACGATGATGTTCCCTAGCTTTATCACATAAAACCGAGCCCTTCTCTCTCCTGCATCTGTCATTGCGCAAACAGACCGGTGACTGGAACAAAAGAGGAGAGGCCCCTCCAGACACATCATGGCTGGACATCCCTTGACACACGTCGGGGACATCAAGGCACTGGGAATCGAGCGTCTGACTTTTTAGCGACCCAGCATCCATCTTTGGGCGTCAGGCGCGTCTTTGGGCGCCCAAGTCACATTTGGTGTGTCCACAGGGTCATAAGATGAAAGGACAGACCAGCTGGTTCTACTTTGCAGGCAAACATCATAAAACTGCCCATATAAGATCATGAGACTAATTGGCCGTAAGCAAACAGATACAGGCAGCAGTGACTGATGAGGAAAATGACAAAAAAATTATGAAAACAAAAAAACCTAGAAGATAAAGAAGTGCTCTGAAACCTGATTTTTCTCTATTTAAAAGTGTAAACTTGGCTATAAAGAATCACATGATGAGCCTCAAATGATATAAATATAGCATTTTGTTCAAACTGGTCATTAATTCCTCCTGAACCTGGTCAGCAGGCTGCAGTCTGGTCAGTGAATGCATCAGGACCGACATCTTGGCGGTATTGTGGCTAAAGGGGAAAGCAGTTCTTCATAAAATGAATTATCACATATTACATTATCCTACTGTACATTTTACAGTTGGTAAAGCTAATTTCCATCTGCTGTCGTGTCATTTTAAGATACGGTTTGGTTATGGAAGTATACTGATGAATCCTCCAAGTGAGTATAATAGGTGTTTCAACCAGGTGGCCACAACAAAACCTTCATTTCTGAATAAAATTAACCACTATAATAAAAAGGCACCTTTGTAATGAATTATAAAGGTGCCCTATTATGAAAAATGAACTTTCATGGGCTTTTAACCATGTTTGTGTGTAGTTTATTCATAAAATCTTCATTTAAGTCATTTTCTTCATTCATGCACATCTGAATAATCTGTATGAATCTTTAGGAATTTTCAGTCCTAGCTGTAGCTCATTTCAAACAACTGCCTCAGAAATGCCTGCATAGCTATAATTTCACTACGTTCATGAAGCAACAAACATGCATGTGCAGCATCGTAGCAAAATGCTCACTTTGTTGGAGAGAGACTCCAAGAATCCTTACCTATCCACTCCGATGAGTAAAACCATATCGCCAGCTCAATGCCAACTGTTAGCCTATGACTTGATTGCTAGTTTACTTCCTTGTCAGGGGTCTCTGTGGTACTGCATGTACTTCAAACTCTATGTCAGACTCTCGGTCAAGCACATATGGCTCCATAACAGGTGGTCCATTTTATTCCGGCGGTTGGAGTCCAATCATCCAAGAGTGTTTACAGATGAAGAATGAGTTAACTTAAGTTCGGGAACAGGTCCACACCTCAACCAGACCTGCTTCCAATTTCACTAATCACCAAGCAAGCCTTAAAAGGTAGAATCTGGAGTTTTCCCCCTGTTTCTGTGTAAATACTCAATACTCAAATTGAGTGCCCCCTCCCCCTCGGGCTAATGGCTGCATGTTGCCTTCAGCTTCAAGCCTCTCCTTCAAGGCTTGAAAGCAGATGAAAGCCAAACCAATATTAACCCTAGTTTTCGAGTGTGTACTATCTAAAGCTCTTTTTACTGCAGAGTACTTCTTTTCCTTTTTTTCCCCTGAGAATTCGAGTGACTGGGGACTGCCCCACGATGAGTTTATGCCCACACAGTGCCGTGCCCTTTGCTTTGTCATTGGCTAGTGATATATACGCAAATCTCAACCCAGAAACTTCCTGAACACACCAAAACAAAGGGAAAAAGTGAAATACAGACAGGGGGAGAGGGAGTTGTGAACAAAGTCACCGCCAGGCGAGAGAGGCCCAAAGGTGCAGATTGAGACAGATTTCACTTGCACAAGTCTAGCGTTTATTTTCAGGGGGAAAATTCTGGACTCTACCTATACTCGCTCATCTCCTCTACTCAGTTTGTCATTCTCTCATCCCCCTCCCTTTCCTACACTTTCCTTTCTATCTTCCCTTTTGCCTCATCGGCCCGCTTCGCTGGGCCTTCCTCCTTCTGCTGCCCCTTCCTAGTCTCTTTGCCCACCCCCTCTTCTCTCCCTTCATTGTCCTACTCTCCTCCTCTCCCATCATCTGACCGTCTTCACCATTCTTACTTCACCTATTCCTTGTTTGCCTCATTCTCTTCTTTCAGTTTCCATCTGAGGGGGATTCCCTAAGCCAGACTCACTACCGAAAGACTACACCCCCACCCTAGGTCTTCTATCATTGGATCATCGGATCGGATCGTTCAATAAGACATCGTCCTCACTCATATTGTTGTGGCGTGGTCCTTGCTAGTAAAACATCTATATATGTGCATTACAAGGCTAGTGTTACATCAAAATTGGTGACCCTTCAGAATCTTTGACTGTTCTGCTGTGATTGGTGGAGAGCTTTGGTGGTTCAGTGGAGTCTGCCATTTTACTTCCGTGTTGGAAATTAGACACATATAAAACTAATATTTAACACTAAATTAGTTTCTATTGTTGTGAGATTTTAGATTATATATGCCTGTAGTTGAGTTTTTGAATGTGTGAACAGCATTATATGTCTCCTTTAATGATCAAATACCACATTCAGTTGAGGAAACAGATCTGGCCTGTGTGCAGTCTATTGTACCAATGTTAGGAAGACTGCCTCCACTGCAACTTGTTCTTGAATGAATGAAATAGATCAAAATAACATAGAATAACAAAATGTTTTGTAATTTCTGAAGTTATTTAAAAATCTGACAAAAACACTACTGTAGCCTTATTCTTGTATGTCTATGAGCTGAACAGCAGAAACAATCACAGATGCTGACCTTGTTTAAATGTGTTGGCACCCAGGTGTTCGTACGAATCCTCCAAAGTGTTTGAAGGATTTGTTCTTACCTGCTAACAAATCCAAGATACAAAGATTTTGTTGAATCCCACAATTTTCATTAAGTTGGGAAATAAGATTTAAGAAGGATGTGTTGGTAAGGAGCATTGGTGAATGAGGCCCATTCATACTAGGTGGTAAAATCCACCTCTTCCCTGGTGGCTCCAGCCCCCCTCATGATCATGCATTGGAGTGGGCAGGTATAGACAACCAATAGGGTGACTTCTATTTGCCACATACTTCACAAAAGATAAAGCTCTCCAAAAAAAAACAGTCGTTAAGCAGTGCAGTCCTTTTATTCATAGACTGTTTCCATCAAACTGTAGGGACTGTCCACCCTACTATTGCATGAGAAGCTTTCTTACACTCACTGTTGATAAATTATCCAAAATATAATTAAAGTTTCCCCTGCTGTCGGCCCAGACTGATGGCACTGCATCACTTATTCCCTTAAAATCCTGATTGTCCCAGACTTGGGTGCCCAGCAGAGGGAGGACATGCTACAGCACCTGCATGCATTATGAAGCTGCTGCTGTTAAGCGAAAATGTTTTGAGAAAGAATACAGGCTAGTGAAGTTTACGCGGGCCTGCATCACTTACTCACATTTCCCTTTGGGGCAGTGTTGCCCTGTAGAGTTTTCAGCATCATGCCATTAGTCTTATTTACTTTTAATGTGACAGAGACAGAGAACACCACACAGCAGCCTTTTATTACAAAGCCTTGAGAAATTGGGGGTCATGCATCACTCTCTCCTGCTTTCTCCTTTCTCTGTGTCTATCTCCTGCATTGTTTCTCCCTTTATCATCTATCACTTCCACTCCTTTTGGTGTTGAGAGTACACATTGTCTTAAGCTCACACATAGCACAAAGAGGCTTTCTCCCAGCCCTCCCCTCTTATCAGTCTCCATTTTCCACCATAACTCACTTAAAGGTGGCATTTCCAAGTCCACTAATGGGAGAGATTTAATTGGAAAGTGTTATAAGGGAGGTGGGGCTGTTTATTGTTTGCAGTGGGGACTGGAGGAGAGACACTCAGTGATGGAGATGGAAGGACTGACTTTACACAACACACACACACACACGCACAAAAAAAAAAAAAAAAAAATCCATATGCTTTGCCTGGAGGTGAGCGGGTAGAAAAGACAAGGCGTAAATATGAAATACAGCCAAGAAGGCAGGAATGGCCCGGCCCAGAGGATGGCAAATGCTTTCACCTCCCACCCTCATCCTGACCTCATAATAAATGCCTTAATATTTAGACTCCTATATTATGCATCAGTCTCTCTCAGTTAAATTATTTATCAACACATTTCCAGCTAAAGTCGGAGGAAAGGGATGATCCAAAGCTTTCACACACTGGATTTCAGAGCCACGGGAGCTTGGGGCTGTTAAAGAATGGCTACCCACCGTCTACACTCTCAACATTTCACATATTTTTATTACCTCAAGGCACAAGATGAAATCCATGACAGTATGCCTTTGCTCAAGTAAAACAAATTTACGCTCTAAGAAAAGTTCAGGTAGAAACCAGGCAGTAAGGCAGTTGTAAAGCACTGAAGTGGAGCAGTAGCTCACCAGAAACATTAGTGGATATAAAGTCAGTAATGTTTCACCTTTCACATACAAACTAACCAATGGGAGCAAAAGCTCGGAATAATAGCTGCAACTTCTTTGATAAATAATTGTACGCCTGTGTTGACTCCATAGACTGACCAACCTTCCACTAACGTTGCCCGTTGGTCTCTGAAAGGCTTAAGTACCTTGTTGGGTGGTTTCCTCCGTCACCATCTCGGCCGTGTTGCATGTGTCATCACTCCTGAAATATACAAAACTGGGCAAAGAGAGGGAGACTATATGCTTGGGGGTGAGTAATTGACAGCCAATGAACTCTGAGTTAAGAGCTAACCTGGACCTAACGGGAGCTAAGGGTGGCGACAATAAAACCAGCCGCAGACTGATGAGAAAGCACACCACAGGAAAGTAGCCTAAACAACGCAACTCAAAGTCAACATTTTGCCCAGTCACAGAAGTTTTATAGTCGTTTGCTACTCTTAAAAACAATGCCACCTCATTGTCAGTCCAAACAAAAAAATCATGTTTTCTCTGCGGAGCATCACTTTGCTAGTCCAAGTAGCAAGTGAAATGAACTTCCTGTGTACATACTGATATAATAAACGTGTTTGCTAGTGATGTGGCACATGCTCAGTATGTGCAAATGGACGGTCAGTATTATATTTGCGTCAAGCCTCAAACGATTAATAAATGACTGTGTGGATTAGGGATGTATACCGAGTACCGGTATCGTTTGGCACTGGTTCCTCATCTTGCCAATGCCAGGGTACAATTAAGATTCTGGACAAATGATACTGTTATTGATATTTTTTGAATGTCTACCTAACCACTGCATAATCATTACACCATCACGTATTTATGGTGATGGAGTGAGACAGACACACTTCCCTTATTCTTACAATTGTCCTTCACCTACCTTTACATCCAGGCCCCCCAATGCCGTCTGAGCAAGTGTTTTAACATCTTTTAACAACTTGTAATGTCTTTATTATGTACTCTAAATAATGTTATAGTATCAATAAGAATATGAATAAATACCGGTATTGATAAGGAGTATCGATATTGATATCGGTATTGATAAAATTAAAATGATGTACATCCTTAACGTGGATGCAGATAAGACAGGGAGTTAAAAGTACCTGTATATCATTAACCGCTTAGCGTAGACATGGCCTTAAACTGCTGGGGATGTCCCATGATGCACTGGGCTCCTCTATGTTCTTTTTTATATCATCTATGTGCATTTCATTATTGTTATGAAAAACTGTTGTTTCTCTTTCTTCAAAGACACGTATCCTTGAACTGATGTTTGTGTCTCTGTCAGCTTCTCACACTTCTCACCCACACTTGTGACTTTCCTGAGTTTTCCTCAGCAGGAAACAAATTCCTGTTGAAATTAAGCTCAGAGCAGTTGTCCACTTTGCCTCAAAGCATATTAAATGAGCTTTGGTCCAGAGAAGAATTCGTCTGATATGTTGTTTATCTTCTACTAGAAAAACTGGAACTCAACAAACATGAAGTATCATAAGAGAATCCATGAAGGTGAGAGTATTTGAAGCAAGCAGACAGAAAATAAAATAATGTGCTTCTATATATGTACTTATCCAAACAGAAACACTTCTTTGTACACATGGATTTAAGAGCCATTTTTATGCTTGCATTGGCTTTAATTTGTCTTAATTTAAGCACTTCGTTCTGGTTCAGGTGATGCTGAAAGCAAATTAGCTTTGGGCATGCTTCAGAATATGATTAGTTAAATCATAAATACACAAAGTGTGCTCATTTTTGCAGTTGGGGTGTTTAAGTTTTCTATTTTTATTATATTTGAAATGAGTTGTTTGTAAACAGCTTTAATCATGAGAATAGATTAGATTTAATTGGTTATGATTCCAAGAAGCATAAAAAGTAGTTTATTTCAGCGTAGCATGTTGAGTATTCCACTGTTTTTTCCTTGATTGCCGGAGCAAGGTTTGCCCGTGTAGATGTTGTTCAGGCGAGCAAGACACATGACACAAAGATATATACAAAAATGACTAATGCATCCCCAGTCTGCAGCCTCAGAGCTGCTTGCTGTGCACAGTGAATTACCAGCTCTAAAAAAGGGGATCATAGACCATTTTATTGCCTGTCAGTGTGTGAATTTTCACCAGTTTCCTTTCAGGCACAATTAAAAAAACATCACTTTGTCAAACAGGCATGTTTGAGCAGGTTTCTGCCTCCAGGGTACCGTACATCTTCTGTAGATGCAGGATTATCTTTTCTACACTCTGGTCTGTGGAAACACAGGAACAGAATTTTAGCTTGAGTCTTGCTCACATTTTAGCAAAGATCTTCAGAAAACCATTTGAAGTTCTCTGAAACAAAAGATAGTGAATGTAGTAACAAGGTTTTCATCTTAGCTGACCTTTTCTCCACAGTTTACAGAGGATATAAAAATCCGATATTGATAACTGGAAATACCTGAAGCATGCAAGCTGGCATACGACCAACTTTACTGAATTACTGAATTTACTGAAGTGAATGAACGTGAATTCAAGGTCAAAACAACGTTGAACACCCAATGGTTGAAATGGTGTTAACTCATCATAAATTCAACTATGAAATATCAACAGTGCTTTAGTTGTATGTCTAACCAAATCATTTTTACAACAAGATCTTTAAAAATTTTTGCTAAAATATAACAGTTGAAAATTAAAGGAATAGTCCAAAGTTCCCCCCGTAAAAAAATAAACGTTAGACTTGAGCAAGTGAAATCTGTCTCAAACCCCACTTTTGGGCCTCTACTCCCGTGCCGTGATGCGTTCGAACACAACTCTCTCTCCCCCTGCCTGTAATTCGCTCTTTTGTATAGTTTTGGTCTGGTCGGGACGTTTCTGGATGGAGATTTCTGTTTATATCGGCAGCCAATGACAGAGCTAAGGGCATGACGCTGTGTGGAAATAAGCTCATGATTGGAGCAGACGCCAGTCACTCGAACTCTCGAAGGAAAAAGAAAGAAAGAAAGAAAACACCGTGGATGCACCGAAGAAAAGGTAAGAGCTTTAGATAATGCACTTTGGAAAACCAGGGTTAATAATAGTTTGGCTTGTACCCGCTTCTGAGCTCTGAAGGAGAAGCTTGAAGTTGAATAGGCTAGCTAGAACGAGGCGGCCATTAGCCTGAGAGGGAGGAGCGCTAAGTTTGAATACTGTTGTTTGCAAACAGAAACGCTTGAGGGACTTGGAACTGTACCTTTAACATCATGTCCAAACAACGATTTGCAAAATCAAAACTAAGATCAATGTTGATTCAGCCTTAGCAATTCACTTGTGTTTCACCCGTTGAAATGATGTTGCTATTTTAATGTTGATTAGATTTGCAAAATCAAAACAAAATCCAACGGTTATTCAACGTGGGACCCGACCTTGATTCGACGTTGACACAACGTTAAAATGCCAGCTGGGATCTTGGCCAGTATGAGAGGAAACAAACTCAGTGTTCCTTGCGTGGGTAACAAACAGTTTCCAGTAAATGGAAGGAGGAAGCAGACTCTGACACCAAGCACAGGTGAAATAATGTGATTCATCTGCTGGTTTAACAACCTGTTCTATGCTGGTTCAGTTCCTGGGGTCTGTTGCACAAAGCAGGTTTAATGAAAACCCTGAGTTGTTTAAACCTGAAATTCGAGAAACTCTGAGTTTATTCGTAACACAAAGGTAGGTAACTCAACCCAGGGACAGAGGAGTAACCCTAGCCTGTTTCACGAGGAGGGGTAACTTAAACCCTCGGTCAGTTACCATAGTAACAGACTCCATGAAACTAACCTGGTCGGGAGCAGGTTAATGTGGAAAAAAAACCTTGAGTTTCACGCTGTCTCACTCAGCCACACTCGCCGTTTCATTTCCTCATTCATTCATTCAGTCAGCGGCGAGTTTTGGCTGCTGCCGTCTCAAATAAAACATGTTAAAAATAAATCAGAGTCAGTAGGTTACAGATAAGTCCTTTTGATAAGGATTTCATGGATGAAGATGCTGCATGACTGCGGAGAGTTAAATATTCGGAGATCGTTATCAGACCACGGATAGAAGTTTCATTTCCCAACAGTTGTTATTTCTGGTGTTACAGTTACACATCACAGTCAGTTATCTACATACACAAGCTGATCCGTCCATATATTTGTGATATTATCAGCTGTATGTAACAGCTGGAGGTCCTGTCTCTTCCGAGAGATGGTCTCACCTGGTTATTTCACTTTATAGCTGTCTCTGTCTCTGGGTAAACGGTCAAGGTGCATGTCTGTCATGTGGTAAGCTGGGGTTCAATACCAGTTGTGACTTCTTTTATGTTGTTATACGCTTTCCCCTCAAAGCATATTGTTTATTGCACTGCTTGCTTTTGCAAATATATATTTTTTCTCTTTTACTGGAGATGTAGGGCTTTTTTTTTTTTTTACTTTTATTTATAAGATAAACCCCTTGAGATGTACCATCTCGTTTTCGAGGGGGTCCCCAATATTTTCCAACAAAAAAAGCAAATGCATTGGTTATATTTCATCTTAAATCTTAATGCTGCCAATAAGAGCGCTTCTCCCCGCAGGATCGCACCCAAGTTAAATAAATAAAAAGGCTGCAATTAAAGTAAAGAGTTGGATTTGAACATCAGCCTCCCAGGTGAGCAGCAGGTGCACAAACCATTCAACCAAACAGGCATTTATGCACAAAATCACCTAGAATCATAGTGACAGAATCCTAGACTGTCGCGTTACCATTGAATAGTTCTATCCTATAACATCATCGTGATTGTAAAGGACCGAATTTAAACTTAAATCTTCTCCCACGCCTTCTTTCTTTTTATTTTATTTTACTATTTTTTTGTGGCAGCAGTTCAAACTCGCCATATGAGGCTTTAGAAGTTATAGTTCCATTCAATGGCAAATGCAGCCCCGCCCTCGTGTCTACGTTGCCATGGTGACTTGTTGAATCGGTGCTCCATTGATGCTGGCTTTATATCATGGTCGAGCATGTGTAAAACCCCGGGTTGAACTACCCTGAGTTGATTAAACCAACTCAAATCAGCTGTTCTGGGACTGAAAACTCAGAGTTTCGTATACCCGAGTAGATCAACTCAGAGGTCAGGGTTACACTAAGTTTGTTGAACCTGATTCGTGTAACAGACCCCAGGTGTCTGTCTGCTGTATTGTTGTCCCTCCTACATAACTGAGTTTGCATCCTAAGGTGTCCAGCTGTGGACAAATTGGACTGTTTTATGTTTCATTAGGTGTTTCTGTGGATGTGTCTCTCAGATTTGCTACTGAGGCAATCCAGTATCTGTACCTAAAGAGATCTACTTGGGTTTTTCACACAGGATCAGATCTTTGAGCTAAAATGGGCTGGCACGTTTAGCAGAGATAGACGGCATTCAACAACACAGAGGGAAAAGTAATCAGATTTAGGTTTTGGTTATGCCATCAGTCACATTAAGACCTGAGATTTGGATCAGAGTTGTCCTTAAAGACTGGATCTTAATATGCTCGGCACAGTCAAGCAAACATTTCCCCATATCTTTAAAGGTACACTGTGTAAGAATTACTGACATCTCATGGTACAGATGAGTATAGCAATGACTTCATATGCCAACCACTCTTGTAAATGTACAGTGGCCGTCAGTGGCCAAAATTCTCCCAAAGATAAAGATGTTTTCATCTGTGAGTGGATCCACTGGTCTCAGGTGTAGCTATGACTTTACTAACTACTTTTAATATCATCCCAAACAGTGCTCCAACTCCCATTAAACAAAGCTGGTACAGCAGTTTTACAATTCAGAGGGTTCTCACTTCACACACATTGTTTTGTCCATTTAGAGACACTGTACAAATGTGGCAGCTTCCATGTATGTGGACCCACAGCAAGTAGATATAAATGACTCATTCTAAGAAAATAAACATATAACAGCTATTCTAGGGCAGAAATTACACATCAATAGAAACAATTGACCTTTGATTTTGTTACACACTGCACCTTTAAGTCGTTGGTAACAAGAACTGGCAAACACAGCATTCTACAAGTAGGGCCTGTTATCAGTCTGACTGAAATATCTTTCTTTCCAATAAATCGTCTTAAAAAGATAAAGCAGTCTCCATTAAAAGGTCCTGCTTGATGGTGAACGTCCAGGTGATAAGAATTTGTGCTGTGTACCAGACACAGTTTGCTTTACGATCAGAGGCTCACTGACATAATCCATGTTTGGTTGCCAGGTCTAAAAACAGATACTGCTGCACGTGATCATCACCAGACTTTTTGGTTTCACACTGGATGGTTTTCATTAGCAGTTCTGAACACATGAACACTTCTATCTGGGCTTCAAAGACTGACTCAACTGACTTGAGGAAGTCAATGACAATCTTAAGTCAGAGATGGCAAGAAAGAGTGACAAGTGGCATGTCACAGCAGCCCCTGAGGAGAACCTGATGATATCTAGCTTGTTTGGAGTTGAAGGAAATGCTGCCTGAAAGTTAATATGCACCATATGCAAGGATACGATTCAAGGATTTTCGTCATTGTACCGAGGATGGCTCTGGAATACTACAACACAATGAGATAGTGTTCAAGCATCCTACCGGCTGTGGTGAATCATCATTTCCAACCCCTGTGTAGCAACCAGGTTCCATGACTGGGATATTAAATACAGCTATTTCATACAGTACTAGTGCCCTGCAGGGGCCTCATATCTGAGCCAGAGTCCGGCCCTGGCCCGAAGGGGTGGAGCCCCAGCCTGGCCCAGCCCAACAGATTTTCAAAGTTCTCAGGCCCGAACCCGAATAAAGCCCGACTTTTTTTTTTTTCTCCTTAAACAAGGCTGTCATTAAAACATGACAGGTTATAGGTGCAGCTATAGGTACACCTCCGATCTTATCTGAGAACTTTTATGGCACAAGTGGGTAGCCTATATTTCGTTTCCTTTCAATATTAACATTAGTTTGTAAAGTGTATGAAGCATTTTGGCTGGTGTCTAACTTTTGATTTTGTTTTTCTAAATGACTCACCGATGCAACTCCAACAGCGCACAGAAATTTGGAGAGGCACCCAACTGCAGTCATGATACGTCGCCATATATCCAATTCACGCCGGAAGTCCTAATCAGAGGTTTGTTCTTCATGTATCTTACTAAAGTTTAACCCTACCCCTGACCCTTCTCCTAACCCTATCCACCCGACTACACCGAATGCATCATTTTGCAAGGCGCAGATAAATACTCCTAGTGGTGTTTAACTAACTTCCGCTGGAGACTTCCTGTATGGATTGGATATATGGTGGTGTCCTTATCGGCTATTGTAACTGCACTTAGGTACTCTTGGAAATTTGACCTACATATCGCAGCCATAAGATACAATAGCCAACGCACTTAAACCGTATCTCAGTGTCTATTATTACGATAAACGTAGCAAAAGCTTATCAGAGATATTTTCTTCTTCATCTCAAAAAGACAACAACTAGGAGCAGCAGAACTATCAATCTTACCTGCGCGGCAAGGATGTCAGCGACGGAAGAGGTAGAAAGGAAAGGCAGCTGCTGTGTTCAAGTGTTGCCATTTAAATTGGTTAAACACAAACACCGCACACATCTCTCTAATTAGCGGGTTTTTAAAAAAAGGAGGGCCTGAGCCCGGCCAGGGCCCGAGGTAATGATATGGTCACTGGCCCGGCCCGCGGGCTGTTTCTCACTAATCTAGACAAATCTTTCAAATAGATTTCAGAGCTACAAACAAAATACTGAAACTATAATAGCATCTTATGTGATTTTGTAGAACTCCTGTAGAATAACCATACAAAACCAACATCTGTTATTTTGGGGGTCATGGCTCAGAAAATTTGGGACCCACTAAGACGTTGAGATATATGCCTCAACGTCTCAACTTCAAATGTCCCATCACTATCACCCTGTGGCCCAGGGTTCTTCAGTCCTGGTCCTCAAGTCCTGTCCTGCAGCTTTTAGAAGTTTCCCTGCTACACATTTGGTTCAGAATCAGACTTACGCAGAGCTTCACATCAAGCTTTGCATAAATCTGCTGATCACTCATTTATCTGAGTCAGGTGTATCCTGACAATCCATTATTCATTATTACAAAATCCATGCTCTTTATGTCTATATCAAGTGCCACTGCAAAAGCTGCATGTCGTAATAAATTAATGAAAACACATCTTTGACCCGGCCTCTCTGTAAAGGTAAAGCGTGTCATACAAATCTACAGGACCAACATAACCTTTCAGTGATGAATTGAGGAATAGCAACACAGGAAGCCACTGCACTTATAACTGTCCCACATTCCTATGCACAACAATACATCAGAGTGGGATAATTAAATATGAATTTAAGTACTGAACTGTTTCTGCTTGATAAGAATAACCTCCATACAATGTATTTTGCTCCAACATTTCTAGGTCACAACATCTGCATACAGTAGCCTACCTGGTGTTTCATGTTCTTTCAAAATGTTTCAGGTTATAACGTAATAAATTTAGCATTATTACAAAAAAATGAATACCTGATAATATGTTTCACATTTTTACAATGAAGTGATCATGGTACTGGGGGGCTTCCCCTGACAAAAACCTAACAAAATTTATTTGACAAAGTCTCTTGGCAAGAAGATGTGTTCTGTTTCAATGGATAAAGCAGAGACCCCCGACCATGAACCAGTGGTATAGAGAGATCTTTAGGGTTCTGCTGATGCAACGTCTGAATTTAAAGTTAAAGGGAGATGAGACAGTTTTCAACAGGTAGTGTGCGCCTCTATTGAACCAACTCCCCTGTGACACTGTTGAGTTTATGTGCAGGGGTGTTGTGACACCAGGGCGCCACCACCTCTACCAACCCCTACCCCACCACCACGCTCACACACACACTCCCCACACACCTACCCCAACACCCCCATGTACTCCCCCCCACACACACATACACCCACCCACTCCGCTCTCCGACCTTACATACCCACACTCACTCCCTCCCCTCCACCCCCCAACACTCTCCTCCCTCTACCGTCCACACCTACCCCCACCTCCTCATACCCTCTAACACACACATGCACTCCCCCCACATAACTGCACCAACCCCTCCCTTACCCCCCACACATACGCCCCCACCTCCCTATACCACCAATACCCCATACAATCCCCCTTACATGTCCAGCCCCGCCCATCCCTCTGACCTATCACACTCCCGCCCTTCCTTCCTTCAGCCCCTCATGACCATCCCTACTAGACACTCACAAGTATGCCACTCCTTCCTCCATCCCCCCTTTCCTCAAACCACTTACCCACATCTCCTCCCTCTTCCAGCCCAAGTTCCTCCCTCCCACATTTCCTCTTTCACACTCTCATTCATTATTCTCACATACCCACCTCGCTCTTGCCCATGCCCTCGTGCCTCCTGAGTGGTAGCTCGGGCCGGGGAAGGAGCCGTGAGCTCCAAGCCCCCAACACGTTCCCCCCCACCCCCCATTAAAAATATGTTCTAATAAGTTTTTAATTCAGCAACACACTAAACAAAAACAAACGTACACTGCAGGATTGTTACTGACAACAGATATCCAACAATAGTACAGCACAAAAATTAAGGTTACAGGGAATCGTTCAACATAGCAGAGCAGGAATATTGCTAATGGTTCGCAAAATTACTCACCAAGAGCACACTGGGCACCACCTAGTGTCAGGTGTGTGGGACAGGGACGTTGGGGTGGGGGCTGGCCTGCCCTGGGGGGGTGTCGTCTGGGGGGTCTGGTCCTCCTGGGTTTCAGTTGGGCCGCCCGGGTCGGGGAGGGGGGGGTGGCTGCTCCTGGGCGCTTGGGCCCTGGGCCCAGCGCTGTCTCTGCCCCGGGGGGCGCCCGGCGCCTGGTGGGGTCGGCGGCTGCTGGTCTTGGTCCGCTGGGGCCTGGGCCCCCAGACTGCGGGGGGCTCCGACGGGGGCCGCCTTTTGCCGCCCTTCGGGGGATGCATGTCCGTTCTTTGGGGCGGCTGGGATCTGGGCCTCTGGGTGGCTGCTGGGGGCCTGGGTCGTGAGCCTTGCGGGCTTCCTCCTCCTTGCAGAGACGAGGCTGCATCTGCATGACTGTATCACGACGGAGCCCCCTTTATTATGCATGTTGACACTGTGACACTGCTTTCCATTGCGTTGACTAGGTTGTACCTCTTCTCTGCGTAGTTCTGCGTGTGTTTGTATGATCTGAGGATATTTAAGCCACCTGCAGGTCCTCCTGTAGGATTGCTTGTTTTGTTTTCCGACAGAGACCTTGGAATGTTGTTTAGGGATTGCTGTACAGATGTACCAGTGAACTGTGTAAGTGGATTCATGTTTTCTCTCCTCTCTCTCCCTCTCTCTCTCTTCCTCTTCCTTACTCCTTTCTCTCTGTTCCACTTCCTATCATTACCTCTGTTAACTTTCATTTCTCCCTTGTCAGGCCCAGCAGTATGATATGGAATGGTGTAATAGACAAATGTTTAATTAAAGAAATAAAATGAATAAACAGGATATCAAGTGGAGCCTTATGTTCATAAAGCTCCGCTTGGTAAAGCAAAACTGTTCAACAAATAAAGCAATCAGATTTCCATTCTGCTATATATATATATATATATATATATATATATATATATTTTTTTTTTAAATGTCATGTTATAACCATAGACCGTTAATAGAGAAGGACAAACCTTCCGCTCACGTGACCCATTGGTTTCTGAAGAGCTAAAAGTGAAGCCAGTTGGGCGTGTCCCATCATCGCCATCTTGCCGTTTTGCGTGTGTCGTCACTCCCGAAAATACTAAAAGGGGCAAAGGCAAGGCCGCTCCGAGCCGAGGGGCAAATGATTGACAGCTGACGTACTCTGGGCTAAACGCTAACCGAGCTAACTCAAAACTAACAGGAGCTAACAAAGATTAGCCCCCTAAGCAGTAGGGTAAAGAAAAGACTCACTTAGACTTGCTATTATCTGACTAAAAACTGCCGTTGTGCTACTCTGCGACAAACAGCTAGCTAGGAGCCACTGGTCGGCAGGCCAGCTTCCGGTCTGCCACATGTCAATCAAAAGGACACACCCGTAATTATGTGTAATTTCAAGATTAAATAACATCTAGCTGGATGAGTTACAAAAAAAAAATTCCCCCCCCCCCCCCCATAGTTGACATGACCTTGACCTATTAAACCTACAGTAAAATGATTTTTTGAACCAGCCTGTAAACATGTTTATTTCTGCTGTGAAGTTGGTATTTTTAACATGGGAGTCTATGGGGATTTGCTCTGGTTTTCAGCCAGCCCCTAGTGGATCAAGGGAGAACTACAAAAAATGACTTCTTCTGGGTAGACTCATAGTTGGCCACCAGAGGTTGCTGCTTCATTATAACACGTTTGATGTTTTTGCAGTAAAATTATCACTTTATAACATGATACGTTTTACATTCTTAGAATAAAATAATCATCTTATAACATTATGCGCTTCACGCTTTTACAATAAAATTATCACTTCCTAACATGACAATTTTTTTTAAGTCAGAAACCTTTATGCTTCCGTATCTTTCTCCTCTATCAGCTCTGACTCTGGTTTAGGGACTCAGCACAGACTAGGGAAGTTTCCATGGCAATGCTTTAACAAGAAAGCCTCAGCAGTTGGACACTATCTACACTATATTGCCAAAAGTATTTGCTCACCAATTTAAATTATAGGAATCAGGTGTCCCAATCACTTCCATGGCCATAGGTGTATAAAATGAAGCACCAAGGAATGCAGACTGTTTCTACAAACATTTATGAAAGAATGGGTCGCTCTCAGGAGTTCAGTGAATTCCAGTGTGGAACTAGGATGCCACCTGTACAACAAATCCAGATGTGAAAGTTCCTCATTCCCAAATATTCCACAGTCAACTGTCAGATGTATTATAAGAAAATGGAAGTGTTTGGGAACGACAGCAACTCAGCCACGAAGTTTTAGGCCACCTAAGCTGACACAGTGGGGTCAGCGGATGCTGAAGCGCATATTACAAGAGGTCGCAAACTTTCTGCACAGTCAATCACTACAGACCTCCAAACTTCATGTGGCCTTCAGATCAGCTCAAGAACAGGGCACAGAGAGCTTCATGGAATGGGTTTCCATGGTCGAGCAGCTGCATCCATCCGTACATCACCAAGTGCAATCCAAAGCATGTGATGCAGTGGTGTAAAACACGCTGCCACTGGACTCTAGAGCAGTGGAGGTATTCTCTGGAGTGACGAATCGCACTTCTTCACCTGGCAATCTAATGGATGAGTCTGGATTTGGCAGTTGCCAGGAGAACGGTACTTGTCTGACTGCATTGTGCCAAGTGTAAAGTTTGGTGGAGGGGGGATTATGGTGTGAGGTTGTTTTTCAAGTGTTGGGCTTGGCTCCTTAGTTCCAGTGAAAGTAACTCTGAATGCTTCAGCATACCAAGGCGTCTTCTAGCCAGACCTCCACTGTGGTCACCCTTCTCCCTACGGTGATCATCAACATCAGTGGACATGCATCATGCATCCAAAGCCACAGTATCTCACACCAGTCATCACTCCCTGAGAGTCAAACATCAGGTCAGTATTAATGATCTGTTTCCATCTGGTTGTGGCTCATTAAGCTTGATGCGTCCCAGCACAGAGTAAACCACCATCTGATGTGTGCTTTCCTGCAGCATGCAGCTCTGGGAGACGACAATGAGTCCAGTCTGACTCACGTATTCCTCTTATCTCTGCTGCTGCTGTCATCATAAGGGGGAGGAGGGAGGTCAGAGGCAGACAGCTCAGCATCATCTATGAAGGCTGGGACACACTCCCCGGTGAGCAAATCCCACAAAACAGGCTCCAAAAAGCAGGACAGTAACTTAATTAGTGACTTATCAAATTATATTCTGAGGCAACTGATATCCTGCCCTGCAGCTAATGCAATCATATACTGCATTTCATTTTTTCTTCCTCTAGCAACTTGACTTTTGCTAAGTTCAATTATTTTCAGAGGCCATCTTTTCCTGTCTCTGGCGCTAATGAACCTGTACAGAGTTTGCTGCTTTATTTTCATGTTTATGTCTTGTTCAATTATTTGCTGTCACTCTACTCGCAAAAACCCCCTGAAAATCTGCATCTTCGTCCAGTCATTTATTATCTGTGACTCTGACATGATACCTTTCATGAGTAATTTGTCTCTTTCAGGTACACACGCATGTGCACACTGCAAAATTTAATGGTCTTAATACAAGTTAAAAAACAAGTTGTAAAACACTCATTTGTGTGTATCTGTGTAATTATACAGATATTATCAGTAGGATCTGTGTATGAACTGGTACGTGGAGGTTTTAAAACAAGTTTTTACTGCTAAAATAGGGAGTGAAAGACAAAGTTAAATGTGAAACTGTCTTAGTGAGGTAATTTAACTCAATCTGCATATAAAATAACCAATTTTAAGATTCACTTACTACATAAGAAATAAAAGACATTTACTCTCAAAACTAAATTAATAATCTTACATATTCTGGTCTTGTGAAATATATTACTCTCAAATTAAGATAGTTAAGACATTTTTTGCTGACTGTAAGACTTGGTCAGACAGACTGTTTTTGTTGTGCACGTATGCACAGACACATGTCAGAAATATAAACCAGTATGCTAACACGAATTGAATCAATTGAATTTCATAACAGTTTGGATAAGTGTTTCTAAGTGGGGGCAGTACGGCCACCAGGCGGTGTTCAGACAGTGAAAAGGCGGTGTTGAGGTCTACTCAAGGTGCAGTTCAACAGTCCATTCTGATGACTGATTGCTAGAGGCCTAAATTCTCCTTCCTGTGAAGTGTCCTGAGGTAACGTTGTGAATTGGCGCTTTACAAATAAAGCTGAATTGAATGGAGTCAGTGTTATCTCGTCGATTGAGTCTCAGACTCAAGTTCCATCTCTGCGTTTACCCAAGAAATAAGAGGCATAAAACAATAACGGTTAAAATTTGAAGTCTTTATATGACCCTTAACACAATGTAAAGCAAAAATGAGAATAATAATTTGCATGTATTTTCTATTTATTCTCACATGACATGTCTAAATTATTGTAGAGCAAAACGGGTAAGGAAAGGGGCTGAAGATAAGTCTCTGATTGTGTACAAAAGGTTTTTTGGCAAAGTTTTTACCATTAAATGATGTGATTGACAGTATGCACCAAATATTCAAGTCAAAATAAATAATAAAAATAATAAAAAAAATTTATGAAGCACTTTTCATAGAAAAAAATAGCACAAAACATTTCACATAACAGTGTTACAAAGAGTACTTTTCCAAATAGAGATCAAGGAAACATTGCACAAAGCAAGGGCCAAATGTAATAGATTTCTCTTTAATTTTTGGCCACCTTTTATTTGAAGATAATATAGTTGGTGCTGTTATTATAAAGGTCACAGCATGTAGATTATTTTTGCAAAGCTGAAAGTGTCCCACTGCTGTAGGATGGCCAGTAGCAGCAAAGTTTCACTGCAGGATCTGGTCTACAGATGAGCTGGACTTCTGCACTGGCCTTGGGCTCCGTTATACCACAAGGCTTTCAAACCACTAATGATTCATGCTTCTTTCACAGCTCTGAACCAGAGAGGAAATTGCCTTGGTGCACATCCACATTCATATTCTATTATGTTCTAATTTTAACAAGATGAGCTATAGACCTCAGGGCCAGTGGCTAATCAGGTCTAGTGATTAACCGTGAACACCCCTGCAACCATTCTCCATACGTCATCATTTATGTTTCATTAAGCTTATGATCACAAGTCAGAATATGTCTGCTTTACACTGGACAGAGGTCTCTGTACCCACTGCATGATTAAAAGTGTGACTGTTTCAACACGTTGCAACAACCGCTCCCCTTAAATGGAGGAATAGAATAAAATATAAAAAGATCAAAGGGCCTTTCCACTGATTTCATTATCCCAAAACTGTCATTTTCAAACTTTTTTGCATAAAAACAATGTTAGTTTGAAACTTCATTTCCTTTTTATTCTCGTCAGCTTTAATGGAGAAAGTCATGCTGCTCCACAATACAGACCAACTTTGCCAAAATCAAACTTTTTTGAAGTTATGCACAACAGTACTGTATTAGCCTGGTACACCAGCCTAACGCCATGTATGAGATACGTGGCAAGTCAGTCTGGGTTCCTTTCGTTGGAGACTGATTTCCAACGTGAAACAAGAGGCGGCGGAATAGGAGGAACAAATTGAACTGGAGACAACCAATCAGAGAAACACGGAAGTTGTCCGGTCAGTTTTTTTTACCAGAGTGGAAATCACTTTCCAATGGAGGGAACCCAGACTGACTTGCTGTGTATCTCATACATGGCGTTAGTAAGGCTGGTGTACGAGTACTGTTTTGGTTAAAATTAATCATAGCTTAATTTGGTCAAATTAAGCTATGATTGCTGGTGTGAGTATCTCCGTACCCATGAGTTGCTATAAAATTAACAAATGGATGTTTGGGGTAACCCAAATGTGTTAACACAAATAGTCTGGTATATCTGTGATGTTGTCACATCCCAGCTCGGCTAGGGTCAGGGAACCCCATGACACGATGTCGATAGAGACAGTTTGCAGTGCTGCTGAAAGAAAAAGAAACCACACATTAAAATATTACCAAAGAAAATAAAAGAACCACCACCCATTGAAAGAAGGCAGGAATTCCTTCTTTAAAGGAGCACCCTGCCTATGCCCTTGAGTATGGGTGCCTTTATTGCTGAAGCTGCTGTCTCGATGACTTGACCTTGGATAGAAAATGGATAGATACAAAGAAACAACAGAAATATCGTGAAAACAGCTTACATTTTTTAAAATTGCTAAAACACAAATCCCAATTTGCTAAACTAAATGACCAGGGTCCTCATTTATAAAACTGTGCGTAGGATCTTTACTAAAGGTGTACGAACAGCCAAAACCAAAAGTTTTTACACAAAAAATATTCAGATTTATAAAACCGTGCGTATGCACAGATCCAAGCAATTTCCCCTTTTTAAATTAAACTCTTCCTGGAAGTTTGTGCAGGTGAATTTAGCTCATATGCCGCCCCCTACACGCCCATATTCTACCATAAATGGTCAATGTAAAGTACCTTATGGATATTTCTGCATATAAATGAACCATTTGCTCAGTGGTATTTAAAGCTTATTCATGGTGACCGAAAAGACAATAAAGACAATATTTCGCAGAGACTGAAGTGGAGGTGCTTGTTGGTGAGTTGAAGCCTCACAGTGCAATCACAGATAAACTAAAGTCTGCTGAGTGGCAGCAGGTTGTTGTGGTGGTAAATGATGTAACAGAGGTCTGTTCCAGAAGTCGCGCTGTGGAACGGTGGGGGAAACGCGTCAGTGCGACTGTGTGGAGAACACAGAACACCTTTTTGGCGTTGGGCACTAGTGCCCCTCTTTGCCCTCGGAATCTTTGTGTTAATGTGGTAAATATGTCACTATGATGATCATTGGGTAGAAGAATATGATAGTGAGAAAACTGATGAAATGGTTCTTACAGTTAGCTCACCATCACAGCATAAATAATGCTGCTGGTTTGAATCCTATAAAGTCAATCTATGATTAAAATTTGATATGAAGGGGGAATTAAAAGTTTGTGTGTTGCAAGACATAAGGCAGGGGTGCCCAAGTAGAGTCCTCAAGAGCTGCTATCCTGAACATTTTGGTTGCATTCCTTCTCCAACACACCTGCATCAAATGAATGGCTCGTTACCAGGCTTCTGCAGAGCTGAATGACATGCACATGAGGGAATTAGGAATTTGATTCAGGTGTGTTGGGGAGGGTTTGTTTTAAGAAATGCAGGATAGTAGATCTTGAGGACCGGACTTGGGCACCCCTGACATAAGGAGAGTTTGGAAAGGGCTCGATCCCCACTCTCCTGTTTAAAAGTCAAGCACTTCTCATCGTTCTCACCTTGCTACAATTGTTTCCAAAATGTGTGGAAGCAAGGTCTGTAGTTTGCTTAAAGGTATAGTCCGAAGTTCCCCATGTAAAAAATAAACGTTTGACTTCAGCAAGTGAAATCGTCTCAAAACCCGCCTTTGGGCCTCCCGTGCCGTGGTGCGCTTGAACGCAACTCTCTCTCCCCCTGCCTGTAATTCGCTCTTCGTATTGTTTTGGTCTGGTCAGGACATTTCTGGGTGGAGATTTCTGTTTATATCAGCAGCCAATGACAGAGCTAAGAGCATGACGCTGTGTGGGAATAAGCTCATGATTGGAGCAGACACCAGTCACTCGAACTCTCAAAGGAAAAAAAAAAAGAAAGAAAGAAAACACTGTGTATGCACCAAAGAAAAGGTAAGAGCTTCAGATAATGCACTTTGGAAAACCAGGTTAATAATAGTTTGGCTTGTAACCGCTTCTGAGCTCTGAAGGAGGCTTGAAGCTGAATAGGCTAGGAAGAATGAGGCGGCTCATTAGCCTGAGAGGGAGGAGCGCTAAGTTTGAATACTGTTTGCAAACAGAAACGCTGGAAGGACTTCGGACTCTACCTTGAAAGTTACGCACATTCCTACACTACGTTTGTTTTTTTTTTTTTTTTAAATCCCAACTCTTGCGGAAGAAGTTGCATATGGACTTCCAAGCCCAGTTTTGTGCGTAAAAAAGCTTTATAAATGAGGCCCAAGTTCTGTAAGCACAATGAATAACACTAGCAACCATTTGCCAAGACCAAAAACACATTTTACATGAAGACGCAATTCACAAAATGCTACCCCCCTTTTTTTCAGAAATATAAACACATGTTGTCTTTCTAAAAACACAAGTTACAAAAAATTCTGCTCAAATTTTCAAATGAAAGCTCATGCAATGCAAAATTCTGGCTACAGTCAGCAAAATTTGAACACAATGAACACACCTGGTTTCATTCAGTAAACATAACGACTCAAAATTGAAGACAGTTGTTACAAATGATGTTCGGTGTGCACAGTTCACTGAATGTTATAAACCTGAACCACAATGGTTAGAGGCAACCAGAAGGGAGAAGAGGTTGAGTCAGAGGAGAGAAAGGAGATCAAAACAAACTCGCATTGACTTTACAGATTAGATGCACACAACTATCATTGTCCGTGTCATGACAATCGCTGGAGTGGGACAACAGTAAGACTCCGTCCAAACTTGAGTAGGTTCTTGGTGGTGAGAAGGGGTGGAGAAGACAGCGGGTACTGTACCGTACTGTGGTGTATTGCTGCATTTGTCACTATAGTAGATTTTTACAGTATAGTGGAGTACAACTGGTTTTAGTAACCTTGCAATATTGAATGGCATGTCCATTGATGCCTCTACTGAATGCACTTTTTACAGCAGAGTTCATACAAGTCAGTACAGCAATGCATGTTTGTTTCTCTAGAGTTGAAAGAATGCTACATGGAGGTGGAAGGTGTATATGATAACTTCACATACAGTAAGAGGGAATCTTTTCATGACCTGGTCTGTGACAACATGCCTGTGGAGGCCTTCCAAAACTAGATCCGCTATGCCACAACATTCTTTGTTGCCTGGCAAAAGACAATATTGCCTGCAATAGGGGATTATCACGCTTACCGGAACTTCCCGGATTTTGGACACTTCCTCTTCCGGGCCATTTTAACAACAGCCGTTCCTGCTCTGTTTTACTGTTTAAATCGGATAAACTCCAAACATACTCAAGTTTTCATTCCAGACTGAAGTAATTCTGGATCAAAAGCTGGATCAAAGCGATCGATTTGCCGCGGTGAAGGGCCGAACTTTATAATAAAACACACGTTTGTTTGTCGGCGGTGGGGCACAACACCGGCACTTCACAGCATGCTAGCATTAGCCAGCTAGCGTTTACTGACGTGCTTAACATTGTGCATCTTAAAACACACAAACATCTGAAAATAGGGTCTGTACCTTCCCGTTTCCAGTGGAACAACTGGGGACTGCCAAGAAAGGAGACGCTTTCAGATGCTTGTGTGTTTTCAGCCGCACAAAGTTAGGCACGTCATCGAGCTGGCTAATGCTAACCTGCTAACACGACTGTGCAGACTGCCGGCTACAAACAAACGTGTGTCGTTTTATTATAAAGTTCGGTCCTTCACCGCGGCGAATCGGTCGTTTTGATCCACTTCTTCCTTAGCATCACTTCAGTCTGGAATCCGTGAAAATTTAAGTAGGGTTGGCGTTTATTCACGTTATTTACGAAGTAAGGCAGGGACATTGAACTGGGCCTGAAGTGGGCCATCTAAGTGTTTTAAACCAGAAGTTCGGAACACGGAAGCGTGATAATCCCCCATAGATGGTGTCCTATGGCCCAACCCAGCTAGATGATGTGATGCTGCACAATGATTGTGATGTGTATTCCATAAAAAAAAAAAAAATGTCATTACACCCTAAATATTGTGTTCTCAATAGGTATTGTTGTGTGTAATGGATGCTCTGTAGTAATACAGTACAGTTGTGTTCATACTATATTTTCTGTAGATTTATATATATGTACTGTTTATATGAAACACACAAACCTATGAATGGACAATCCTCTCCAGTAATATATTTTGAGAACAGCAACTGTTAGGTTTCTATAACTCTGCATTGGCAGTTGTTGGAAAAAAAGTAAATAGAAAATTCTCACACTGAACATTGTGTTGTCAGTTGTTTTGTTGTAGTGTTTACACTTTTGCCGGCTTTCACCAGCTGTTTTGGTGTGAAAGTTAGAGTTGTGAAAAGAGTAGGTGTGGTTTTGTGTATGTAACTTTAGAAAAGTGTGTTGTGTTTCGAGTTTTGGGGAAATGGAAGAAAGTTTTGTGCAGTGTGTTAGCATTTAAAAACAACCTATAATGTGTTCTCTGTATGGTTGGTAGGCTGCTTGACTAGATGATCTGGAAGAGATCTTGGTGTTGCACTCATTGTATTAATGATGTTGACATTCAGTGACCTGGCTGTGCCCTTGAGAATGGATGCTGGTGTGTTTCAGGCTGGAATTTGCAGGGAAATTTAGGTTTTTGTTTGTATTTACAACCAGTGTTCATTGCTTGGCAGTTGTGTGAGTAAAACTGATGGTGTGAATTTGCTCTCTCTCTTTTTGAAGCAGCATCCAGTCTTTAAACATAATTAACGTTTCAGGGTTATAACACTTTCAGTCATGTCCCCTCTTCTCTCCATTTAGCCTCAGTTAACTCTTACAGGTGGTCAGCCTTCAATTATACTCCAGTTTATTGTTGTTGTGAAAAAGATGTCACATCAAATGTTAATAGCGCTTAGCTCATGTATTACAGTTATAAGGGCCACATTAATTATGTGTTGCAGCTTTGGTTTTTCAGAGTGGTTCTAAAAATCCCCTAATTCATGATGCACCAGGATTGTTTACAGTATGTTTTCTCAACTAACCCATAAAATGACCATAGAGAATTCATGTTGTAATTCCTACTGTACATATTGACTCCAAGCAGTCAGGACTGCTGTTGTTCCATTGGTCTTTTTAAATTTTTATTTTTAGCAGTTTTCTCAGTTGCTTACACACTATTACCAGACTTGCGAACTTGATAACTTAATGCATAATGCCGTCTCACAAGAGACACCCATTTCCCAAAACTGTGAACTGTATTGGCCTGTTTACACACATGATTCAAATCAGTTGAACTTTCAGTGCAAAACTGTACACACAAGCATCATTGCCTGAATCTTGCATTCATTCAGAAAACACAAGGATTTGAACTTGTGATCTCAGTTGGCACAGACTGAACCCAGTTAGTACACAGTCACCTGATGGAAAACACATTGGCCCTCAATTATCAAGCAACTGCACGACAAAAACCTGTGCATACGCCCATATCTACACAAGACTCTGCATTTATCAATTTGGACGTGAGGTAAGGATATGATCAGATCTCACAACAGCGAAATTTTGCTTGTTCCATTGGCAGGATATTTTTGCTTATTACAAGCAAAAAAATCTTGGCCTCTCTTAAAATAAGTAGAAAAATATTTTTTCGCTTGTCATAAGCACAAAATTCTGCCAATGGCATAGGGAAAATTTTCTTGATAAGATTTCTTGAACTAAGATACATTGCCTTAAAAAAAACAAGATCTTATATCTAAATGAAATGTGGGCCATTATAAACCTAAAAACCAAATAAAACAAATAAATCATATAAGTTACGTATTGAGAATTTTATGACAGTGTTTCTCAATTGCTTTAACACTAAATCCCATTCTAAAACCCAATCTTTGAGTAGCCTAAACCAAGTTATTAAATCACTAGAGTGCCTTTGAGTGGAACTCAGAAAGGTTTAAAAAGCAGATGTTACATTATGTAAAGGTAAACAAAATGTCTTTTGTAAAGCAATCACAGAAGAAGTGATGTTAAAATTACGTAACTCGCTTACAAATATGCATTTTTCATGTAGTTCAAGTTCATATATAATACACACACACACACACACATATATATATATATATATATATATATATATATATATATATATATATATATATATATATATATATATATATATTAGGGATGGGCATTTTAGGTAATTTTTTTTAAAAAGTCAACTAGTCAGGCCAATCAAAATTGATTAATCGATTAGCTGTGACATCATCGTGACGTCATGAACAATAAAACGAAAAATACA
Organism: Atherinomorus stipes; assembly: GCA_023101725.1. Taxonomy (NCBI): domain Eukaryota; kingdom Metazoa; phylum Chordata; class Actinopteri; order Atheriniformes; family Atherinidae; genus Atherinomorus; species Atherinomorus stipes. Next base: position 45,084 of record JALJCO010006809.1, read on the forward strand.
TCCCCCAAAGGAAATTGTAAACGTGTGTAAGATCTTTTTTGTATATTGGGTGTGTTCCATACATCATTTTTTTTAATCTTGTTTGTTTTATTTTATCATTGTGTGGCTCTAGTGTGCTTTATTGTACAGTAGAGAAAGTGGATCAGGGAGGATGGGACTGAACTGGGACTGAACTGGACTGTCTGCGCTCATATGGCAGTTGCAAGTAGCGCTGCTGTTTACTTAGCATAATGCTATGTGGAGTAAACATTGCGCCCACAGGAGCATTAAGTAACAAGAAAACCAGTTATTTTCTTCATTTTCCAGTCTGGTCTTTTTGCTCCAGAAGAAACATTTCTGTGTGCGAAGTATCTGTGCTGCTCTGTCTGGTCTCCAAGGTGAAAGCGCCGACATAAACAGTTGTTAAAGGTTAAATATGGAACATTTTTATTAAAAGCTATATTTTTTAAAAAATAATACCTCCACAGGTCGTTTGGGGGTGTACAGAATGAAAGTACAACATTTCCCAGAAAAATTATATTTAGCCTAAAAATAATTATAAAATAAATTTTGACGGGTTCGATAATGGCATTTTATTTACGTCTATAAGCCAATACACGCCGCCATTGCAGGTTGCCAAATACGATCTCTGTGTGGAAACAATATTTCAGTCATAGTCAGGCCTGTGCAGGGAAAAACCGTGGAGATGACGAGTGAAGCAGCTGCTTCAGAGCCCTGGAGATATTGTTATCTGTTTCTGAGGAGGAGTGACCTGAGAAGAGCAAAACCTGGAGTAAATTTAGGTGAAGACTTCACTAAATGGACCCACATAAACGTTTTCCACGGAGTCAAAACACTGAAATGGCGACTTTCCTCCTGGATCAGTAAGCTAGCTTGTTTGCTAACATGGCTAACGTTAGCTGTCGGTTATAAACTCCTCTGCGTTACTTGTTGGACATGCTGCAGACTGTTGGTCACTTGCGTATCGGCAGTGAGCCTGGCATCCCAGCAGCTGGAGTTGTTTTTCTGCCATTGCAACTACAACCTAGACACACGTGATGTCGCTGTTCTGTCCGTATTCCATATTCAACCTTTAAATCCCGAGGCGACACTCCGGGTAACTCTACACTTTAGTGAAGCAGACACAGACTCTGCTGCGGCTAGAAGAGCCGTGTGGAGTTGACTGGTGAAGCTGGCAGCGTAAATATTCACCACTAAACAGTTTCCCACAGCTTCTGTCTCTGCTGCGACGTCTCTTCCCTCCCACTGCTGCTGCCGCTGCCGCCCCCTCACCCCTGTGACTCGCGGGCATTCACAGTGCAGCACGCCAGCTGATTGGACACAGTGCTGCACATCATCACTCTGTCTCAAAGGGGCCATGCTGCTTTTTGACCAGTGCTGTATACAGCTGCAATATAATTCTTATAATTCATAACAAACAACCTTTTAAAAACAAATGTCGACTTTTTTGCCGTTTCGACGAATCGATTATTTGATTAGTTGTGCACGTCCCTAATATATATATATATATATTTACATATATATTTACATATATATATATATATATATATATATATATATATATATATATATATCCCGGACGAGCCCCCCAATTTGTCACAACCTGCATGGCAAACAGTGACAAAAAAGAGGGAAGGAGCCACTGGCGACCGTTCTAATTAACTTATTAAACAAAAATAAATGCATGCAATGTGGTAAATGGACAGTCAGTGGTGTAATGTGGATGCAGATCAGTATGTGTACAAACCAGGCTGCAGAGGGAAGAAGAGAGAGACAGAAAGTTAGTCATCCAAACTTTAAATGACCAGCCACCCAGAGCAGGTGCTCTGATGACAGGCCACACCTATTGGGGCTGTCACAATACATGCATATAAACAGTTCAAACCAAATTACATAATAATAATAATAAATAATTATAATCAAAATGAAATTAAAGCAAATAAACAGTGTCAAGCTCAACTATGTCTTAAAAGCCAGTGAAAAGAAGTAGGTCTTGAGCATGGACTTAAAACCAGAGAAAGACCGGGCAGCTCTAATGTGGAGAGGCAAACTTTGGAGCAGCCACCAAGAAGGCTTTGTGTTGACAGTTTTTCAGCTCGATTCAATGGACCAATCCCATGAATACATATATTTTAATGAAGCAGGATTAAATATGACCAAAAACAGAAGGGCCATAAAATACCCATCATCTCCTAAACTTTCCAAATAACCTGTAAGATGATCTGTTTGGTTAGCAGGACCTGGAACACGCTGGGAATGCTGTGTGTTGTTGTGTGAGATAATCTAAAGCTACATTTATACTGCAATTAAATGTGTCCTGAATCCCATTTTTTCACTCAAATGTGACCATATCCAATTTTTTTCTAACAGTGTATATAGAGATGCATCCACACAGAAGTTGTAGCTCCCAAATTGGTTTATTCAACAACAAAAAGTGATGTTTTGGGCCACCGCCCTTCCTCAGACTATGAAGCCACTAGGTGCACATGCCTAAATCAGCTTTACCTGATCAGCAGACAGTCATGTAACACCAGTCAAAAAAATGAAATGCATACATAGAAAAATATCAAGTTACTTATATCAGAAGAATGTAAAAGACTAGATGAATTCAGCCATAAAGCTACTTGTATATAACATGGCAAGAAAAACATTAGGCATAAACAGTCATTATGAAATATAATTTGTAGGTGAACACACTAAATATTATTCAAAAATATTCACAGTCGCAAAACTGCAAAAATATGAAAACTGTAAACATTAAAGAACTAGGGTCAGACCAGACAAGTCATCATCCTGTAGGAATAAGCCTGACACTGAATTTAAAGGGAAATCTCAGTAACTTTTTTACCTCAATAAATGCTTTTCGGAATCCCTGTGGGGCTAAACAAAGTGTTTACGGAGCGATTCAATGTTCCCCCCCATCAGTGCCTCTGGCCTGCAAGCAGCTCTATGCAACTTTGCCTGCGCCGACCCAAGCAGAACTTGCGACAACAGAAACCGCTGTACGGTACTCAGGTCCCCTATCTACCGAGCTGCTTCCAGCTCTGATTTGAACCAGACTACCAGCGCTAATTCGAAGAAAACATTTCTTTAGCTTCACACCACCTAAACACGGCTCCTGGCTCTCATAACCAACTCTTTGCTGGACCAGAGTGATTCACGTAGCTTGCGCTGCCTGGGCGCCGGGTGAAGCATCACTGCTTCGGGCTCAATAATCACTTGTCATGTCCGCAAAAAGTAAATAAAAGTTCGTATTCTTACCTGCTACTCGCCAACACCAGAGAAAAATATAATCCACGGCATATTTACCCGCAAATCTCGGGTAAAACGTCCCATTTCAGAAGAAACAGGTCTTTGCTTTGAGTAGAGGGAGACGAGGTGCTGCTACCAACGCAGCAAAGTAGCATCAACAAGCTAGTAAAAGCTTAGAAATATATCCAGAGATCAAAATAGAGGAAAGACAGGTAGAGAAGCCGTCTGTGTGCTGTGGGGGTGTAGGGGGGGTTGAACTTTACGACAGTGAAAGGACGCCACTAGGGGGAGCCCCGAGCTGAAGTTACTGAGTTCTGCTTTAAATCGATATTATACATGTTGAACATTAACTTTTTCTCAGTATTGTACATGTTAATACATTGACTTTAATTCAGTATCATACATGTTTAACATTTACTCCATCTCAGTGTCGTACATGTTAAATATTTACTTTATCTCAGTATCATACATGTTAAAGACACCAAAGAGAATCACAGAAAAAAAATCTGTCTTAAATCAAAGTTTTCATTTAAACCCTCTGGTGATTAAGTGTCCAAGGTGTAGATCCTCTCTTCTCTGTAGGAGAAGGGAGGCATTAGGTGGCCGTTAACAGCATTGTTTTCATGGTCCGTTGTCGAGTCTCAACTTTTTCAGGATGTGAGTGATTTTGTGCTTTTTTTTTCTTCCTGACAGTGTGAAAAGCACATGTAATCTGACATTTTTGGATCAGATTCAGGCCACATTCATATGTGGTACTGAATCGGACACATATCTGGCCTGCGTCAACAACTGCAGCCTTAACGGCCATGTTAGATTTGACCTAATAGGAACTCTAAACGTCAGCACTGTAGAAGATGTTACGGCATTTCAGAAAGTAGACACTGTTAGTGAGTTTTTGAATAATGCGCATGCGCAAGACCAACCTGCTAGATTCACAGCTGGCCACAGAACAACGTGCACATGCATGTCATTGTATGAATATCGCTAACTGCTAGCATTGCTAGCTACCTGCTGTAAACATCAGATGAGTCCGTGCAGCTTCCGAGTCGCAGTATTACTCTCACCAATCAATCACTCTCATTGATCAGTCTTGCCTGTTGAATTGACCTTCAATCATTTATGGTAGTAAAAGTGATTGACAGGCCAACAGACAAGTGAAACATGTAAGGAATGCAGAGATGATTGGCAGATGTTTTTTCAGCCCCATTTCTTTCACAGCTGGTGTTTGATAATGTTTATACATTTAAAGCTTTTAATTAATCATAGCGTATGGGGTGGTGAACCCAATTTTACCGAATATTGCAAAAATTGTTGAAAGAAACATCTTCTATAACGCCTTTGATAATTGCACTCCAACACATAAAAAAACAAAAAACAGTTCATCTCAAACATTTCCCCATTCTACACAGATCCATGTACAGATACACACTGCTGTTCATGTTTCTGCCACCACATCTGCGAAACTTTTCACTTCTTATTTAGTCCCAGCCCCTCAATACGGTTTCTATTACCACCTGTGGGCTGTCTTTCCCTTTTAATATCTCACTGCACCAGGACAGCCAGATCATCCGCTCAAAGTGACCCTTCTCTTTCCGCAATTTTCCCCCCTCTACCTATCAAATTGATGAGAATTAGGTGTCACTCCTACAGCCATGCCTGTCTCCTCTTTAATTGGCGTTTGATATTCTGTGGTTGTCATTTGAAGAGGGAGAACAAGGGGTTGCCATTCGTCCAGCGACGGTAAAGGGAGGGGGATGAAGTGTCATTCAGTCTGATGGCTCTGTAATGTGTTTTGGGTTACAGACACTCCTGAGCTGCCTGTCAGTTAGCCGAGCCCTCCATCTTTCCCCTTATTCAGGAGACAGAGATTTCGCTTAACCACCCCGTCCATCAGCAAAATACTGTCCTCTTAAACCTGTCTCTCATAAGATGACAGATTTTCCTGGATGTCTAAAGGTAAGAGTAGAATTTTAAAAACAGTTTTCACCCTGCCAGCAGTGCTGGATATTAGGTCAAATATAAATTCAGCGTAAGCTTCACTGGTCCAAGTGAAAGTAAATGCTCTATTTTAAGGGAACCGAGAGGAGGGGGTAGCAGAATGGTCCTGGGTATTGTTTCAAGGCTCAGTTTGGCAATGCTTCTCAGAATTACATTCTCTGAAAATAATGCATGAAACAAATTGAATAGTAATTTTATTTGTGGTTTGTACTCCCTGTAAGGAAGCTTCGGCCGCTCCTCCAGCAGAATGCTACTATCAAACTATCCTGAGATAAAATGAACTGAGAACAGCTTCCATGAGGCCAAAGCTTGCCCATACTTGCATTATTTAATGCAACGTTATCTAAATGTATCTCGAAATAATAAGCAGTCCTGAAAAGTTCATTTGCATAATGTTATTTATAATCCCCCACTGTCGCTTCAAGGACTAGCAGCGCCATTCTGCTGGACATAATGGGAAAGTGAATTATGATAATGGACAGCAAATCTCCACAAAAGGTAAGAACATCTGAAGTGTCTCTGGTTGTAGATGTTGATGATGAAAGTTGCAAACATTTACTGTACCTTGACCCATTATTGAACTTGTCAAGCATTTGTCATTATGACCTAATTATTGAATTATTTATAGCTAAAAATCCTTATAAGATAATCTACACCTGATGGCGAGATGCAAGGCTGAGGTGTTTGAGGAAAATGGTTGCAGACACAGAATTACTGGTAAAGCTTTGCTTTAGAGTAAAAAAAAAAAAAAAAGGTAATTGGCTCTGAATCCTCCATGTCCCGTATAGGTGTCAACGACATGTTAATTCACCAGGGATCCGGTTGTTTAATTCTCGGTTATTTTAATCACCGGTTAACCCATAGCGGTCAGTTAAAGGAATAGTACACCCACAGAATGAAGCAACTTTATTTCCACTTACCCTCATGGTGAGCAAGACTCTGAGCATTTTTTAAAATATCAAATGCAGCCGGCGATCAGGAAGGTTTCTCTCTTTCCCCCCAACTTTCATATAATGAATTTCGTCGGGGCCCGAGCCAAAAAGATCCATAAAAGTCCACAAAAACTTGTCAATATTCCTCCATACTGCTCGTCCAATGTTATCCAAGTGTCCTGAGTCCAGAATTTACTCTCGACGTCATTTAGTATATTTTTAGAGCCTAAACAGTACTACATCAGTATCTAGCAAGCACACCGATGTACGTTCACGAAACCACGGAAGCCACGGCAGACGAGATTACGCGTTCTCTTTTTCTTTCTTTCTTTGTTTTAAATCAATATCCAACCCCTCCTGTCTTTGTCCCGGTTTGTCTGCAGCTCTGGCGCTCTTAGCACAATGTAAACAGCGAATTTCTTCTTCTATGCTTGCATTATCGGCAAAGTAGGCTCTGAACGCCAAGGTTTCCGTAGTGTCATGATCGTGCTTCGGCGCGCTGCAGGAAAAAGGATATATCACTGTTTAGGCTCTGAAAATGTACGAAAATGTTGTTTCGAGTAAATTCTGGACGCTACCCACTCAGGACATTTGAATTACAATGGACGAGCAGTATGGAGGAATATTGACAAGTTTTTGTGGACTTTTATGGACCTTTTTGGCTCAGACCCTGGCGAACTCCATTATATGAAAGTTGGGGGAAAACAAGAAACTTTCCTGATCGCCGGCTGCATTTGAGATATTAAAAAAGTGCTCCAGAGTCTTGCTCACCATGAGGGGAAGTGAAAAATAAAGTTAAATCATGCTGTGGGTGAACTATTCCTTTAAATCCTTAACCTTAGGTTAGCTAACCGACCATTAAATATGCATTGTTCAAAGTGTGGCTAATCACACCATCAACTAATGGCACTGTCAAAGTTAAAGGTACAGTCTGACTTTCCCTCCTGAAAATAAACGTTAGACTTGTTTAAGTGAAATCCGTCTCAAACCCGCCTTTGGGCCTCTAGTCGCGTGCAGTGCTGTGTTTGAATTCAGCTCTCTCTCCCCCTGCCTGTAAATCGCTCTTGTTTTGTTTTGGTGTGTTTAGGACATTTCTGGGTGGAGATTTCTGTTCATATCTGCAGCCAATGACAGAGCTAAGGACATGACGCTGTGTGGGAATAAGCTCATGATTGGAGCAGAAGCCAGGCATTCAAACTCTCGAAGGAAAAAAAAAAAGAAAGAAAACGGTGGATGCACCGAAGGAAAGGTAAGCGCTGGAGAGAGTGCACATTGGAAAACAAGGGTTAATATTAGTTTGGCTTTTACCCACTTCTGAGCTCTGAAGGAGAAGCTTAAAGCTGAATAGTTTAAAGAATGAGTCGGCCATTAGCCTAAGAGGGAGGGGAGCTCAGTTTGTAGAGTGTTGTTTGCAAACAGAAACACAGGGGAGACTTCAGACTCTACCTTTAACCATGTGGTTAGCATCACTGGTTAGCACCAATGTATCCCACAATTCCCCATTTTGTTTACTTCTGCTATTGCAAAAAATAATATTGTAAGTCTGTGTCTTTCTTATTGCTGTAAGGAAGACTTTAGTTGACTTTATTTTCACGTGAACAGAGCTGCTGTTAGCCACAACACACTCTTCCTCATCCCAGTCTCTCTATACTTCCCCGCTCTCCTCACACTCTTGCGCCCCCTAGCTCACCCGGCCTCACAGTGCAGCAAACCCTCAGTAACAGAACACAGAACACACAGAAAGTATACAATTACAGCTGAGGGCTGATGACCCCTCCACCTTGGGCCACCGCTGTCAATCAATCAATCACACAGAGAGAACGACAGGAAGATCAAAACACAGAAAGTTTTCACGGGGAAAATTGGGAATTAAAGAGGCCAGCTCTTCATACAGATGCTGCCAAATGTATTAAAATAACAGAAGTTTTCTGAAGGCTTTAGAGGAACTTTCAGCCGCAGGTGACGAAGGCGAAGGTCGCCAGCAGGTGGATGAGGCGAGACCTGCGGCGGACCCTGGTGGGGGGGAAGAAGTGATTAACTACACTCTACCTGGGTTTGATATAAATCAAGTTTGGGTGTAGTCTAGTTCATTTTTGTTGTGCTTGCTAACTCTTTAAAAGTCAGTAGTTACAAGAAGGCTGTGCATCGCACAGCGCGCAGGGAGCGCGCGCATCGTCGTCAGCTGTGTCAGACACAGATATCAGCGTTATAAATCTACCAGGGAGGTGAATGTGGAAATCAGCTTGAATATGTCTCCTGCTACACCAATGTGTCGCCTACATCACAGGCACGCGCAGAGCTGAATACTGTCGCTAACGGTAATTCTCAGTAGTAAAAAGAATCCATCATTCTTAGGTTTTATTAACGTCATCGTGTTATCTGAGAGCTGAACTTGAAAGAATATTTTACAGCAAGTCCAGTAAATGAAACGGTTGCATCAGGAGAAAATAAATAACTGGTCTGTCCCGAGGGTTTGTTTAATCGCCATATTTCAGTCATTTATGGAATGTTATTGTGTGATAAAGATTGGAATAGTAACGTGACTTCACAGTGTGTAGCTGGGATATTTAAATTATTCAACGATCATCACATGCTGTGATGGAGAGGTTACCCAGTTCATGAACAGCTGTATAGTTCAGGAGCACTGATTTTAAGGTTGCTGGTATCTGGCTACATCCAGTTTATCAAGCCTGTTTGGAGTAAGATTGTAATAGGGGCCTATATGGCATGAGTATGGTGAGGGCTGCACTTGCACTTGAAAAAAGTTCAGATGAAAGATAAATAGACTGCATCGGTTACCTTTTTCCCCTGGTTCATGTTTGTTTTTATGAAACAATAATTTGGCCATTATAACATCCTGCTGATGATAATGTAGCTTTTTGTCACCTTGTTCATATTTTACAGACCACTTAGTAGGCTACTGTTTATAATAACAGGACTGGGAGGATGGTTTTTATTTATCTTTTTATTTAACCTTTATTTATACAGGTAAGTCCCATTGAGACACGCTGTCTCTTTTTTAAGGGAGACCTGTTTCCCCAATGTACATGTCTTTAGATGGTGGGAGGAGGTTTAGGTTTAAGTTTATTAGACAAGTGGGCTACATTAGACAAGTACATCCAAACAAGACAGTGTACAAGCACTTGTTTCATTCAGAGGTGTCATCCTCGTTCTATCAATATCTGGTGGGCCAGTCTCGGTTCAAAACCGACCGGACCGGACCGATTTTTGGTCCCAGTCCAGCCCTGCCTTAGATGCATTAACTTTAACGTCAAGATAACACATGGTTAAAGTTAACTGAGTGTTGAACAACAAGATAACGGGACTGTTAATGTTAATGGTTGTTAAATGTATTTAACAGCTGGTTAAAAAATAACAGAGTCGAACAACTGGGCCCAGATTGTGCAAACTAAAGTCTCCACCCGTTTTCACTGGGATTTTGATTTCTTATAATGCATCTACACTACGCCCTGTAAGTGCATCAACATGTACAATACCCCCGTTTGTCCACGTTCACCCAGCGTTTAAGGAGACCTTATTTTCTCATGTTTTTTAGCTGGTTAACTGGTTAAAAAGACGTGTAAATCCCAAGCCAACGGGAAAGCAGCCTAGTACTGTACAACTTTAACGTTTAATGAAAGGAAGTGACAACAACAAAACCTGCCACAGACTGATAGCAATTAGCAAAGGGCGCCACAGGAAAGTAGCCTAAACAACTCGACTCCCAATTGACATTTTGCTGGGCCATATAAGTTTTATAGTCACTTATTACACTTACTAACAATGCCACCTCATCATCACTACAAATGAAAAAAAAAATCTTGTTTTCTCTGTGCAGCAGAAACCAGTTAACCAGGTTTATTGTGCTATCACGATGACACAGAGATTTAGATCTAGCATGAAAACCTTTTCTTTAATGCAACAATTTACATTATTAATGATAATCATGGTATCAGCGTTAGTTAAGCTTGGCTGCTACGAGCTTCTCTACTGACTCTGATGCATTTTGAAGAATGAAGAACTTGTCCAGTAAGACAGTAAAAGTCCAGTCCAGTAGCCCTGCTCTGTTACGTCTGCTTTCACTTCAGAAAACATCATATTTTAGACCTTCTTCCATCCAGTCAGCTCAGACGGCAGCAGATAGTCCTTTTTTTCCTTACAGAGCTAGAAGCTGCCATTTGGCTTTGGGCTGATTACAGGGATAGAGGCTGTGTGGTCTGTGTTTTCTACAGGGTGAGGAATGAAGTGAATCTTCTGTCAGCAGTGCACATCACATGGATAGACAGTGAGGGAAATTCCAATGACATGAAACTCAAGCTAACAGTAGCCATATTTACATGGAGCCAAAAATACTGTGAAATAGATTTGAAAGCTCTATAGGAATTAAAATGATCCATGTAAACACCTCATTCCAGGTGAAAAGTGCCAAACCGAAATGATTTTCATTCAGTTTCACATTGGTAGAATATTCCTTTTCCCAAAGTGATCATGGTATCATGCAAACGTTGAATCAGAAAGTAGTCAGCTTGTGTTCTCTGTCTCTACGAGGGCTGCTTGATTGTGGCAAAATTGATAGTCATGATTGATTGTTTTGATTGTAATTGAAATCTTAATTGTTTTTTGTTTTTTTAAATCATCTATTGACTTTGATAACATGATATTATTGAAAATGAATTTTGACTTTTGGATGTCAGGCATTTTAGAAAAAAGACCAAATACCCCTGTTGGAGACAAATAAAATCAAGTTTGGTCTTGATGAATGGATAGGTTAGGATTCTTGGAGTCTCTCTTGAACAAAGTGGGTGTCTTGCTATGATGCTGCACACATGTATCTGGAGCTTCATGTTTGGTGAAATTTGGTGAAATGATTTCTACGTAGGTATATCTAATGCAGCCGTTGGAAGGGGGCTAGAGCTTAGACTGAAAATCCCTATAGAGTCATATACAGCTGTGTGAAAAAGTGTTTGCCCCCTTCCTAATTTCTTACTTTTTTGCATGTTTGTCACACTTAAATGTTTCAGATCATCAAACAACTTTTAATGTGAGTCAAAGATAACACAAGTAAACAGAAAATGCAGTTTTTGAATGAAGAATTGTATTAGTGGGGGGGGGGATCCACACCTCCATGGTCCTGTGTGAAAAAGTGATTGCCCCCCCCGTTAAAACATAAATTAACTGTGGTTTATCACATCTTTGGAAAGCTGAGTTAAATTTCTCTAGCCACACCAAGGCCGGATTACTGCCACACCTGTTCTCAATCAGGAAATCACTTAAATAGGACCTGCCTGACGAAGTTTAGTAGACCAAAAGATCCTCAAAAGCTAGACATCATGTTGGGATCCAAAAAAATTCAGTAAAAAATGAGAAACAAAGTAATTGAGATCTGTCAGTCTGTAAAAGGTTCCAAAGCCATTTCTAAAGCTTTGGGACTCCAGCGAACCACAGTGAGAGCCATTATCCACAAATGGTGAAAACATGGAACAGTGGTGAACCTTCCCAGGAGTGGCCGGCCGACCAACCAAAATTACCCCAAGAGCACAGCGACGACTCATCCAAGAGGTCACAAAAGACACCAGAACAACATCCAAAGAACTGCAGGCCTCACTTGCCTCAACTAAGGTCAGTGTTCATGACTCCACCATAAGAAAGAGACTGGGGGGCAAAAATGGACTGCATGGCAGAGTTCCAAGACCAAAAACACTGCTGAGCAGAAAGACCATAAAGGCTCATCTCAAGATGCCAGAAAGCATTTTGATGATCCCCAAAACTTCTGGGAAAATATTCTGTGGACTGACGAGACAAAAGTTGAACTTTTTGGAAGGTGTAGGTCTCATTACATCTGGCGTAAAAGTAACACGACATTTCAGAAAAGGAACATCGTACCAACAGTAAAATATGGTGGTTTTAGTGTGATGGTCTGGGGCTGTTTTGCTGCTTCAGGACCTGGAAGACTTGCTGTGGTAAATGGAACCATGAATTCTGCTTTCTACCAAAAAATGCTGAAGGAGAACATCCGGCCATCTGTTGGTGACCTCAAGCTGAAGCAAACTTGGGTTCTGCAGCAGGACAATGATCCAAAACACACCAGTGAGTCCACCTCTGAATGGCTTAAGAAAAACAAATTAAAGACTTTGGAGTGGCCTAGTCAAAGTCCCCACCTGAATCCCATTGAGATGCTGTGGCATGACCTTAAAAAGGTGGTTCATGCTGAAAAACCCTCCAATGTGGCTGAATTACAACAATTCTGCAAAGATGAGTGGAATAAAATTCCTCCACAGCGCTGTAGAAGACTCACTGCCAGTTATCACAAACACTCGATTGCAGTTGTTGCTGTTAAGGGTGACCCAACTAGTTATTAGGTTTAGGGGGCAATCACTTTTTCACACAGGACCATTTAAGTTTGGATACCCCCCCCCCCCCCCCCCCCCTTAAAAATAAAAATCTTTATTTAAAAACTGCATTTTCTGTTTACTTGTGTTATCTTTGTCTCAGATTTAAATTTGTTTGATGATCTGAAACATTTAAGTGTGACCAACATGCAAAAAAGTTAGAAATTAGGAAGGGGGCAAACACTTTTTCACACAGCTGTACCTGTAGATTACTCAAATATGCATTAATGAAGAAAATGAACGCCTTAAATGAACTTTTTTTATGAGGAAATAAGACACTAGCATGGTTAAAAGTAGGGATGGGCCGATTCACTAAAAGACTGATGCATCACAATGTCACACGTGTTGAATCAATTTCCATTAATAAATGTTCAAAAATAAATTTTATTTAATAATTAAATGACTAAAATACAGCTGCAAAGTTTGGCACAAACATAGAAGTCGCACATGCTGTCTGGACACTTTAGAGGACGGACCGCTGTATTTCTCAACTCCGGTCCTCAGGACCCACTGCCCTGCATGTCTTCGATGTGTTCCTACTCCAACACCTGATGCAAATTCATGAAATTCCCCAAGTTCTTTGCAGCCTGACAAGCCATTTTTTTTATTCAGGTGATTGAAAGTAGGTTTGCCTTCAAGACAGCAGGCAGTTGGTCCTGAGGACTGGAGTTGGGAAACACTGCGTCCGGTGAACTTCCAGTGAAATAGGAACATTAACATTTCTATTAACGCACATTAACAGCACAGCTGTTCAGCTGAGGGCCGGTCTGTTACGTGATAGAAAGGAAAGTGATGAGTGGAAGCTGGTCAGCAGCTTTTATAGTAGCTCAGAATAAATGAGCTGAATAACCTCATTGTTTTTCTATTAGATCTCCAGGGACATACATTTGTAAAAATGGCTAATAATGATTTTGGTTAAAAGAAGTCTTCAGTCTTTAAGGGCAACTTGTGTTTTTCTTGAATGGATTTAAAATTGTGAGGTGACCACTGAGTCAAAAAAATATGAAACAGGAAAAATGATGCCTTCAGTCTTATTAAAACCAAAATATGTGATAATGGTTTCATAATTCAATCGTAGCACCCTGAATCGGAATCAAACTGAATCGGCGAGGTGTTGAAAATGGCACGCCCCTAGTTAAAAGCTCATAAGTCCATTTTTCATGATAGGGCTTCATTTAATATTTAACAGTAAGCCAGGGTGGGATCAGCCAGTGGCAGCTTTGCATGTGGAGATTTCAGCCTGGCTCATGGAGTGGACGTGTACATCTCCTACTCTGCAGCTGCGCTTTTGAAGGAGCCACTGCTGAAAAAGAGTAGTTTGTTACATATTCTATGAGAACCTTTGCCATAGAGGCGAGAGTTATAGCGGGGGGAGATGACTGTGTTCACCCTATGATTTTATATGTAACGGAAAAACTTTGTCTATGAATGATGTCATCAAGGACATCAAAAGGAGCATCTATCCTTGGAAACTTTCTCTGTTAAGCGTCCTCTCATGATCCACACCGATGTTGACAAGATCTTTTAAGAATGGGCAGGATGTTTTCCAACAGCTGATTGGTTACGTAGGTAGTAGATCTCTGATCCAGAACTTTACCTGCTCTGAAGCAGGTTAGGTCTTCAGCAGGAGTTACTGCAGTGATTTACCCTGGTAAGAAGTGAACCAGCGTCGTATGATGGAAAACCCAGGATCAACCCAAAGTTAGCTCCATAAGGGAAAATTTTCATAGTATCATCCCCAGGGCTTATATGATGAAGATTATTGTGTGATTTGACTCAAGAATTGACAGACTTGGAATAACAGAAAAAAAGCTGTTTAAACTTTGTTTGCCATTACGTAGCTAGGTAAAAACCGAAGCACACATTATCCTCAGTTTATTTCAAATCTACTGTGATCGTTTTTATTTGCTGTCCAACAGATAAAAGACTGTATGTCCCACAATTTAGAGAAACAACCAAATAGTTTCCTTTGTGATTTCCACATACATTCATAAATGATCAATTCCTTATTAATTTGGTGTAAGTTTGGTGTACAAATGTAAATATGTTTTTTTTTTATGTGATTTGAAATAATGCAGTGAGAGGAGGTGTCACAATAAAGTAAAAGATAAGATAAAAAAGAATAAAGAAAAAGGAATAATAGGGGAAAAAAGAAAAAAAAATTCAACTCCATCATCAAGCAGTGATTCAGATTCAGAGTCAGATTAGGATTCAGAATGAGACCAGACTAATACAGCCAGGTTGATCTTCAAACCATTGAGACCTGAAGCCAATTCTACAAATGTCTTTTTCCAGATTTCTGAAAAATTTCGTCAGTCGTTCTCAAACATTCACATCAAGGACCAAATTATATTGCTGTGAAAGAATGTACAATAAAAGTTGAAATTCTGAGAAATAAACAGATTCTTGATTTATTAAATCGAAAGGAATTTTTATATTAAAAATGTAATCACCCATAACTTTTCAGCAAAATTAATTATGACTGTAGATTTGAAATCATTGTATTATTTGATGGCCTTCTTGCCCTCATATTTGGCCTTTGTGCCCTCCAAAAGTTGACAAAACCAAAGGTAAAGTGGCCTTGCTCCTGGCCTGAAATGATGAAATTCCAACCCTGAAAGGGAAAATTAAAACAAATTAAAAAGAATAAATAATTAGAGCTTTCTCATAGTCTCATAGAAGGAGTGGAAATGGTTCTGTTTTGAAGAAAGGCTAAAAATCCCAGTAGCTGGATGTACAGAGTTTATAGAGACGCAGGACAGCACTATCATTATTGTAAAAGAGGCCTCCACAAAGTATCGACTGTGGAGGTGAACGCTATGCAAGCTCAATTTATTTAAAAAAAAAAATCTTTTTTCAAGTTTATTTTAGTTTTAAGATTATTTTACATTTTCCAAGTACAAGGTATGTTGTGTTATTTGAATCATGCAAACCCCTCCAAAAATCAATTTTCATTCCAGTTGTAAGGCAAGAAAACATGAAAAATGCCAGAGGGGTGAATACTTTAGCAAGGCATTGTACCTTAGCTGTGTCATCGACATTATTGATCTTTAACCAGAGCAGACGTAAACACAAACCTGCACGTCTGTGTTCGTTACGCTGATGCTGCAGGCAATGCTGACCTGGAAGGAACGCCGCGTCCTTCTACTGCCCATCAAGCTAGGACGGAAATAAGGAGCTCGCAAGCTCAAGTTAATGGGAAACTTTCTCATTAACAGAAAATTAAGAAGACAATTAAGCTCACAAAAATAAATTATATTTTATGTATATATATATATCCCCATTTGTTTTTTCAATACAAGGTTAAAGTTCCTTATAAATAAATAAGTCTTATTGTCTTCCTTCTTTGGAGCTGACTTGACATCAGCCCTCAAGGCATCCAAGAACATCATTAATGTCCGAATGCTGTCCTTGCAAAACGTGTGCTGGTGCAGCGGTGAGATTAAGGTGCTGCTGGTAGCCTATTAGGCCGGCTGCAGAGATTCCTCCAGGCTAACTGCCGACATCTTTTATCATGTTTCTTATTACAGGTTGCAAGACAAGTTGCAGAGCAATTCATTTCCTCAGCCAGGGTGCTGGCTTTGCTCGCCTCGCTGACCATGAAGCAGAAGGTGTGTATTTCTGCTACATAAGAGGCTTTTAAACTGCTCTCCCTCCAGCACCTGAGTGCTTTCTGTGCAGGTATGGCGCATACCTGTGCACACGCTGTCTTACTTTTCAGACACACATGCAGGATGATGAGGTGCAGCAAATTTTCATCATGTGTTATGTACATGTTTTTCTTTAGAACAGCAGACTTGCTGCGGTTCCAGGCTGCTGGACACCTTAGAGATCCATCCTCTGCTTGACCTGAAGGTTTTTCCTGTGTATTGCTGTAACAGTAACCCCCAGTCTGGGATCCCCACCTCTCTAAATGTGGGGGCCATAAAACCACACAGAACTTATAAGGTCCTCACTCCAAAGAGGTTATGGATGACATTTCCAGTCTTATTGCTGGTGCTTATTCCTTACATATCTTATTTCATTTTTTTTCTTTCAGTTCATCTTCCAGGTGCTCTGGATGACGTTCATTTTTGTTTTCCCACAGAGGCTGTACAGGGGTTCGCTGCACGAAGCAGGTTTAATGAAAACCCTGAGTTGTTTAACCCTGAAATTTGGGAAACTGAGTTTTCTGTTGAACAAAGGTAGGTAACTCAACCCAAAGAAAGAGGAGTAACTCCAGCCTGTTTCACAAAGAGGGGTAACTTAAACCCTCGGTCAGTTACCATAGTAACAGACTCTCTGAAACTAACCTGGTTGGGAGCAGGTTAATGTGGAGAAACCTTGAGTTTCTCGCTGTCTCCGCCCACTTTCAGCCACACTCACCGTTTCTTTTCCTCATTTATTCATTCAGCGGCGAGTTTTGGCTGCTGCCGTCTCAAATAAAACGTTAAAAATAAATCAGAGTCTGTAGGTTACAGACGTGTTCTTTCTATAAGGATTTCATGGATGAAGATGCTGCATGGCTGCTGGAAGGGTTAAACATTCGGAGATCGTTATCAGACCACGGATAGATGTTTCATTGCCAACAGTTGTCATTTCTGACGTTACAGTTACACATCACAGTCAGTTATCTGCATACATAAGATGATCCGTCCGTACATTTATAATATCACCAGCCATACGTGACAGTAGGAGGTCCTGTCTCTCCGTTTCCGAGAGATGGTTTGGCCTGATCATTTGACCTCACAGCTGTCTCTGTTTCTGAGTAAATGGTTAAGGAGCACGTCTGTCATGTGGAGAGCTGTGGTTCAATCCTAGGTGTGATGTTTTTCATGTTGCCATGCGCTTTCCCCTTAAAGCATTTTGTTTATTGCCTTGCATTTTTTTGCAAATAGATTTTTTTCTTTCATTGGAGATGCAGGGCATTTGAGAAATGCGACGGTTATATTTGATCTTAGACAGGAGCGCTTCTGCCTGAGGGATCGCACCCAAGTTGAGTAAATAAAAAGGATGCGGTGAAAGTACAGAACTGGATTCAAACATCAGCCCTAGGTGGTAGACAAGTGCGCAAACCATTAGACCAAATAGGCGTTCATACACAGAATCACCTGGAATCATACCGACAGGATCAGAGACTGTCGCCTAACCGTTAAACAGTTCTACCCTATAACATCATTGTGATTATAAAGGAGAGCATTTAAACCTAAATCTTCTCCCACGCCGTCTTTCTTTATTTCTTTTTTTTTTTCTTTTGCTTGCAGCAGCAGTTCAAACTCGCCATGAGAGGCTTAAGAAGTTATATCTCCATTCAATGGTGAACGCAGTCCCGCCCTTGCATCTGCGTTGCCATGGTGACTCGTTGAATCGGTGCTCAATTGATGCTGGCTTTTTATCATGGTAGTGCATTTGTAAAACCCCATGTTGAACTACCCTGAGTTGATTAAACCAACTCAAATCAGCTGTTCTGGGACTGAAAACTCAGAGTTTCGTATCACCGAGTAGATCAACTCAGAGTTCAGGGTTACACTCAGTTTGTTGAACCTGCTTCGTGCAACGGACCCCTGGCTCAAATAACATCATCAATTCATGAAGGGAATCTGTCGGATTTCCCAAATAAACCAGAATATCATCTGGATGACAAAGCTATCTTATGTTCTCTTTCTCCAAGTGTTTTACCCTTGATATGCAAATTTTGTCTGATAGATTGAGCCAGAGGCTTTAGATACAAAGCAAACAAGAGGGGGGACCATGGGCAGCCCTGTCACATGCCCGTTTCCAAGGTAAAACTGCTCGACATATAACCGTTAATTTTAACTCTTGCTGTTGGACTCGTACATAGAGATTTAATTACCGCAATTATTGATTTTTGTAAACCAGACTTATGCAAAATTCTATACAGAAATTCCCATTTAACTGAATCAAATGCTTTTTCAGCATCTATACTTACACGCATTGCTTCTATTTTTTTCTTTTGTATGTAATTCACAATATGAACCGTTCTACGTATACTATCTTGTTCCCCCCATTTCTTATAAACCCTGTTTGATCATCTGTATTAACTTAGGTAAATATTCTTCCAGATTAGATTAGATTATAGATAATAGATTATTCACAGTTATAATGGCCAGACGAATAAAAGAATGTGGTCATTTTGACTCATGTCAGTTACACAAAATTTGTGATATTGATGGGAATGTTAATCTTTCCATTCTGGTACAATTGGAAACATAATACATGATGGTAAATATTTTGCATGCATCTGTATCAAACAAATTGTAACAGAGTTTGTACAACATTATGTGAAGGTCAGGTAAACACATCAGTCTGCCGTGTTATGACTTTGATTAGATTTTAATTAATCATGGAGTCTGAGCTCATCTGTCTTTGCCTCTCTCTGCCTCAGCATCTCTTCCTTCTGAAATTCCTGCAGCTTTGATTCTCTCACCTGACAAAATAACACTGCTGCATGCTCGGCAAGACTTTTTACTTAGAGGTTGTTATCAACGATTCTGTTGCTGGGAGAGTCATTTCTGTGAGACATAAACTCTTAAGTTGTCTTGATCAAAATAAGTCCTCATGGCCACCTGCCTTATCCTCTGTCCCATACTTAAGAACGCAGACACAACCAGCGACTAGCTAGCACTCTCATCAGAGGGAGCAGCAGCAGAGACAGCCAATCATGTTGGCAAGAAACCAAAGAGCCGAGCCAATCACATCAGCTGGAATGAGTTAAAAGGTGGGCCCTGTAGCAGCAGCACTGTAAAATACGGAGGACAGATGTCTCAGCTGATGGAAGGGACAACTCAGGACACGGTACCCATGCCCCTCAGGTCTGGATGAGCGTGACTTCAGCTGGGCAGCTACACCGGTGTCTGCATCTGTTGGGCTGTGACGATGTTAAAACATATTTTGATGAAAGAAAACCGTCTTGTGCTCTTTTTTCTCTGTTTCAAACTGAACTGAATGGATGTGAATCTGTAAATCGCACTTTTAAATTTTGGAATTACACAAACTGTTTCCAAAACTCCCATTTTCATGAAAACCCATTTTCATGAAATGATGCATGTTGAATTAGAAGCACTTACAGAGAATTAATTGGCCAGTTTTTAGAAACAAACAGTCTTTTTTTCTATGTTTTGCTGGGGTCAGCTTGTCTCCAAGTCTGTTTCCGCCTGGATGGCTGCTTCTGGACAAGCAGAACTCAGTTTACTTCAACCACGAGCTGATCGAATGCTGCTGCTGTAGGGCAGCATCCATCGACCCGTACCACTGCCAGGTGGAAGCAGTCATACCACTGACCTTTACCCCTCAGCCCTGAAATCCTGAAACCAGCTGTTACCTGATGCTCTGCGTAGTCTGACAAACTAAAGCACGTGCTTTATTCTCATGCATCTCAGTAAGCACATAAGTCAGTGAAATGGGTTAAAGGCAGATTAGCTTTTCATTTTCCTGACAACCATTGGCAGGCCAGACCTGGCAACACAGTCCTGCGCAAAACAAAAACAAAACAAGGAATAAAACACTGCCAGTCCAGTAATATATTAATCATCGTGGATGGAGATGGTCCAGATCCAGCTCCACACACGGCTCAGACAAACAGAGAATGATGACATCACAAACAGCTTTTCTGGACAAGAACTATAGAAACCTTTAAATTCTTCTTCTTCAGCATCACAGAGCAAAAAGCTCAGAAAGGATCGTTATCTGAGTGAGCCTCTGAACAACTTCACGGACAAAACCCTGATTGCTGACCACCTGCTAACCCGGGACCCGCTGTCTCATCTTTAAATAATTATCAACACTGGTTTGGCTTTATGTTGATGAACTGATAAATGATTGAAAGAAAAGCAACAACTCATGCCGGAGGAAGGAGCCGGAGAGTAGCGGACCTCGCCTAGCTGGGATGGACTCCAGTCCCCCTCCACCCTGCACTGGGTGGATGGATGATTGGAGTCATCAGTGTTCTGGATGCAGCAGAGAGAAAATATCTGCAGGTCCATGACTGAAGCAGCTGCTCTCAGAGCAGCAAACATAAATTTAATTCCTTGCCTCATGTCCACAGACACAGTGCTGAGCAGCCACCAGAAAACCAGCAACAAGTTGGCCTGGAACAAACCCCAGACCCAAAGAAAACTGTCCTGAAAAATGAGAGATTTTCATTAAAAAGCTGAAATAATAGATTATCAACTCCATGTATAAAATAACAGGACATGGGGCTTCCTAGTTTTAGGAGGGGAATGCCGCTGCTCACTGACAGATCAACTGTTATTGCACATTACAACATATTTATTTAAAGATAGAGTCCGGAGTCTCTCCACATTTCTGTTTGTAAACGCTCCTTCCCGCGGGCTAATGGCCGCCTCGTTCTTCAGCCTGTTCAGCTTCAAAGACTCCTTCAAAGCTCGGAAGCGGATAAAAGTCAAACTAATATTAACTCTGGTTTTCCAACGTGAACGAAATAAAGCTCTTACCGTGGATTATAAAACAGGTGTTTCTCATTCTTAAATGTGATTGGCTGAGCTGCGTTCCAAGCCCGTGGAACAGACTGTAACCCACACATAGATCTAAATGACTGCAGCACAAAATATCCCTGCGCCAGCATGAACAGATGTTGCGTTGCCTAGCAACCAACTGCTCTGTGTTCGACCCAGTCGTTGGATTACATTTGTTTTAAGACTTTTGTAGACTTTGTGGTGAATTTTGATATTCTGAGTGTACTGAGCCTGGATGACAGCGCCGATTTCACTGCGGACTCACATTTGCAAAGCAGCAACATCATATCTGCACAAAAACACCTGCCGCCAAACGCACACCACCGTTTCTCCAAACATTATTTTAACAGCATTATTCATGGAAGTAACAACATTAAGGAGCCCAGACAGCCTGAATTGATGAGAGCGAATGGCCTAGTATGTGTAGCCAGATTTTTATTTAAAAAAAAATGTCCTCCTTCCTCCAACTAAGAAAATGAAAAAAAAAAAAAAAATCGAGTCCACACCTTGTTTTTGGAAGAAGAATCTGCACACCGAACTGCAGAAGTGCGTTAAGCACATTCACAGGGTTGAGCTGTTTCTGAGGGTTCGCTCCTTCACCGTCAGCCAGGCAATGGCCCGGGACAAGTGCTCCTTTTTATCCACGTTTTAATACTTAATCTGATGTAAGGCTGTGAATGGCAAATTATTAAAGGAGCTGTTCATGCTTTTCGAACGTTCCAAAAGTCAAATACAGGCATTTATAAGCTAACTATGTTCCCACTGCTACTATTGAAACTAATTTGGTGTTAAATATTAGTTCCTCTATGCGTCTAATTTCCAACACGAAAGTAAGATGGCTGACTGTACTGAACCACGGAGCTCTCGACCAATTGCAACATGTTTTACACCCATTTCATGACGTCGCCCCGGAAGAGACACTTATTCTGAAGGGTTACAGAATTGACCTATGGCTAAGCCACGCCCCCTCCACTCACTCGGACAAACAACATTCGGTGACAGGCGCTATGTGACATCTCGGGAGATGACAGCTGTCAACACGGACAGCAGACGTGTGATCAGACAGAGATCATGACAAGATAAATTAAAAAACATAAAAACAAAACAAACAAACAAAAAGAAATTGTTCACAAGTCTTAAACTGGGAGTAGAAATCAGCCTGTGAATCTCTGGAATGTGACTAGTGCGCGCTCCCTCAGTTTCTTGCACAAACTACTGCACGGCTGCTGCTGTTGTGCCAAAAAGTGATAATCTGACAAAAACTGATCAAACAGCCACGGAAGCGGAGCAGTCTGGCTGCAGCTTGGAAGCCAGAGGCGTGTCGTTA
The DNA here is from genome assembly GCA_023101725.1 of Atherinomorus stipes. Lineage (NCBI taxonomy): Eukaryota > Metazoa > Chordata > Actinopteri > Atheriniformes > Atherinidae > Atherinomorus > Atherinomorus stipes. Next base: position 67,456 of record JALJCO010006809.1, read on the forward strand.
TCGATGTTACTACACGACACCTGTACTACACGACAGCGTCTTATGTACCGTTACCACGTACCAAAACTAGCATGTTTAGCTAGCGTTAGCCAACTTAAACTAACGTTAGGGAAGGTAACTTCATGTTTCTTTCAAGCAAAGTGACAACATGTTGCCTCAAATACAGTGTTCCCTTACCTTAGAACAGGTGTAGACATCCTTGTTCATTTTATCCACGTTCAGTTGATGTTGAGGTCTGCCGCATAACTTTGGCTTGATGTGACTTGGTAAAAGGCAAAAAATACACTCTGTCACCCAGCCTCTCAGGATACCTAGTATCGGAGTTGCATGTACCCCATGCACACGTTTGACCATTTTAAACTAAAAAGAACTCATAAAAACGAACAAAAACAGACTAACTTCAATGCATTTCAATGGACGTTTAAGCAGAGAATGTCCGAGTGTATGGGATAGCTGTGTGCACTGTGATTGGCTTATAGCGATTGGGGGCGTGGTTTAGCCATAGGTCAATTGTTCTTCACAGCGGCACCGGCAGCACATGGACGTTATTTGTAAACATTGATGGATAACTGGACTCCGATCGACGGGATAAAATGGAGCAGCCTGTGATGGAGCTGTATGCGCTCGACCCAGAGTCTGATATGGAGTTTGAAGTACACGCAGTACCATAGAAGTACCACAAAGACCCCTGACAAGTAAGTAAATTAGTGAACAAATCATAGGCTAACAGTTAGCATTGAGCTGAGAGATGTGTTTCACTCACCGGTGTTGTTGTCTGTCCATGCGTGTCAATGTTTTTATAGTAGGAACTGCGTCAGGTTTCAGAAGTAATCCCAGAGAAAAAACACTTTACTGCCAAGTAAAGTGTCACTAGATAACTTAAAATGCTCCCCAGGAGACCTAGTTCTAGTTTTCCATGGCTGGACACAATTTTTTATTCTTTTTTGTTTATGTGACTGAACAAAAAAGTAAAATCAGATTTTTATAGTTGTATCACATTTAACAGGTGAAAAAGGTTTTTTTTTTTCTTTACTTTCTGTTTTCTCCTGAATACTAACAGTCCCCTCAGTAGAAACATACACTGTACACACAAACTACACATTTAACTGACACTGCTTTCTGAATGCTGGGCAACACAAAGAAAATGCAGGTTTATCTTTGTCAGCACAAATGTTCTCTGTTCTGTGACAGTTTTCCTTTTTTCTGCTAGACTGGACTGGATGAAAATACATGTATTTATCTGTTTTTTCTCCTGTCCGCTCACTTCCTGTTTTCTAAAGGCAGTGACAGTAAAACCAGGGATACAAAAACATTCCATAAAACCAGTAAAGGAATAGAGAGCCATTTCTCAACTTCAGGTGTGACATCACTGAAGCAATATCAATATTTCATCTGTTGGTCAGTTATTAACTTCTTTATTTAAGCCTTCAGTCTGAAATGATATCACCATATAACAAAGCGTATCTCTACAACTACCAGGTCTGTATGTATAATCCTGGTCTCTACACAAAGTTGGACATGAAAGGTTACTACTGAAGTGTCAAAATCAAAATATGTGTTACCATGTCACCTGGAAAAGAGTAGAACAAATGTATCCCCGAAAAGAAAACCACGTTGATTTCAGTGGAAACCAGAGAATAGCAGCCTAATTCATCCAGGAATGAGTAAAGTAATTCAAGGAATAAGCAGTCCTAGGAATGAGTAAAGTAAACTGAGGAATGAGTAAAGTAGTACTAGGAATGTGTAAAGTAATGACAGGAATGAGTAAAGTAAACTGAGGAATGAGTAAAATAGTACTAGGAATTAGTAAAGTAATGACAGGAATGAGTAAAGCAGTCCTAGGAATGAGTAAAGTAATCCAATGATTAAAGTAGTGCTAGGAATTAGTAAACAAAACCAAGGAATGAGTAAAGCAGTCATAGGTATAAGTAAGTAATGACAGGAATGAGTAAAGTAGTTTAAGGAATGAATAAAGTAGTCCTATGAAAGAGTAAAGTAATTGTAGGAATAATTAAAGTTGTTCAAGGAACAAGTAATTCTAGGAATGCCTTTGGTAATTCAAGGAATGTGTAAAGTAGTCCTAGAATGAGTAAATCAATCCTAGAAATGAGTTAAGTGATTCTAAGAATGAGTGAAGTAATCCCAGTGTGGCAAGGTACACAACAACAGAGGGCCTGGGTGGGCTTTGAACCCCAGACTCCCAGGTGAAAGTCATGTGCGCTGAAAGGGGGGGGCCTAATTCAGCCAAAATGGGGACATCCCTGTGGCCAAGTAGCCAGGGCACTGTCACACCAGGAATAAGTAAAGTAACTAAAAAATGAGTAATCTTAGCAATAAGTGAAGTAGTCCTTGAGTGAGTAATCCTGGCAATGAGTAAGAAGGTACAAGTAAAGTAGTCCTAGAACAAGTAATCCTAGAAATGCGTAAAGTAATCCTAGGAACAAGTAATAAGTAAAGTAGTCCTAGAATGAGAAAATTATTCCTAGAAATTAGAAAAGTAATCCCAAGAATGAGTGAAGTAGTCCTAGGAACAAGTACAGTATTCCTAGGAATGAGTAAAGTAATTCTAGGAACAAGTTAAGTACTCATAAGACAGAGTAAAGTATTCCTAGGAATGTGTAAAGTAATCCTAGGAATAAGTAAAGTTGCTCAAGGAACGAGTAATTCTAGGAATGCCTAAGGTAATTCAAGGGATGAGTAAAGTAGCCCTAGGAATGAGTCAAGTAATTCTAGGAACATGTAAAGAAAACTCAGGAACAAGTAAAGTAGTCCTAGAACAAGTGATCCTAGAAATGTGTAAAATAGTCCTAGGAACAAGTAAGGTAAGGTAATTCAAGGAATGAGTAAATTAGTCCTAGAATGATTAAATCAATCCTAGAAATGAGTAAAGTTATCCTAAGAACGAGTGAAGTAGTCCTAGGAACAAGTACAGTACTCCTATGAACGAGTAAAATAATCCTGGGAACAAGTATACTCATATGGAGTAAAGTACTCTCAGGAATGAGTAAAGTAATCCTAGGAATAAGTTAAGCTCCTCAAGGAACAAGTAATTCTAGGAATGCCTAAGCTAATCCAAGCAATGAGTAAAGCAATCCTAGGAACAAGTAAAGAAAACTCAGGCATGATGAAAGTAGTGAATGAAGAGGAACTGTGCTGATTGGCTGTCTCTGCTGCCGCTCCCTCTGATGAGTGCTAGCTAGTCACAGATACTAATGCCAGTTTTCCAGGTGTTTTAAATAGAGGTGTTACACAGGTAAATATCTCAGGAAGCCATTGGCCATTGATAATGAAAGTTACCTCTAATCATGGTCAGCAGAATCCAGGGATAGCCCCCACATTCACCTCAGAAGCACCATGAGGATCCAGACAGAAGTGAAGCCCAACATAGTATATGATAGGAAGATGAATACTTCACTATAAAACCCCCTCCATTTCCATGGAAACCAGCAGGACCTTCATGATTCCTGTCAAACAAAGGTAGAGGCATAGGAGAACACATTAGCAGAGTTTTTCAGAGCAAAAAAAAACAGATTTCTGATTGGCTGCTGACTCCCAGAGTTTCTGTCCCACAATGATGAGACAGACATCTTTGTAATCAGCAGAGTCTCAGCAGGAGGAGAAATGATCAGAAGCTCTAAAGTGGACAGTGCTGTTATGATGCTTTTTTTTACATTCCCGTATAATTGTTGGGGTTTGAACTGTGTTTGGTCTGGACGCCAATGCTTGGTAGAGTCTTTCAGCTGAGTTTATCCCATCATCTTGCTATTCTACATGTTAGCATTGATGCTTCCTGGTGTCTGCAGACATCTTCTAGACTGGAGGTTTTCATGCTGCCTCCTGTACAGGGGCTGTCATGAAGAAAAAGGTTCACCTCTTAAGTTTTCTACACTGTCTACTTTTTCATGAAGGCCTGAGTAAGCTGTAAGAGTCGACACACACGAACATGCTGCAGCATCACAGGGCAGTCTCATGGGATTATTCATGCCTCTCCAGTTGCCTTCAGTGTGCAAGTCATAGCTATTTAACATTTAGTCGGTACATCACGCTACTATTCTTGAGTCATCAAATACAGTTTATATCAGTAAGCACACATAGCGCATACTCCAGCCCATTCTCACTGAGAAGGGGGATTAAGACATCAGCCACATGTCTACATTTATTCCAGGATTGCATGTACAGCTGTGGGTTGAAAAAGCGTGCATGTCAGCAGCCACGTTTGAAATGAGTAGATTATATATTCATTCCGCTTCAGTCAGGACTGCAGGGCTAAGTTTCCCCCCTGAACCCAGATTACTACCAGCCTCTCTCTGAGCACTTCTTTTGTCTTAGTTTATCTGGCTCTGTCCCCAAAGTCCTCGTCTCTCCATGAAATCAGCATGATGAAAGAGTGAACCGCCGAGCCACAGGCGTTAAAAGACATCTGATTAGCAGCCAGCGAGATTTTCAGGCATCAGAAGCCTGCGATGCGTCAGATTGGGGAGCACGGGGTGATGCCAGTCTTCTCCACATTCTGCCTATTAAACCCCCAGCAGGAGGGATCCTGAACCTGATGTTCACTTCCAAACAAACCCCATATCTCCAGATACAGCCAGTCACTGCAGCACTGATGCTTCTTTCAGCTGTTTTCCTAACTGCAGATATTTCCTTTGGGTGTGAGCAGCACATGCCTTTTGGTGGTTCAACGCCAGTTCAAACTCATGGTTTTCATCCCAACGCTGCCATCTGCTTTCAGCCACACTGTGTTGACTGCACGCTCTCTGAGCACACACACATTCATGCACAGCATCGGCTTTACTCTCACTTTTGGATAGATTTTCATTTTAATCTACATAGATTTTTTTTTATATGAAATAAAATACAGAGGATTTTTTCTGATCCTACTGGAGAATGTCAGTGTTGCCATAGCAACACTTATTATAAGTGGATCAAACCTTGATTTCAATGCAAAGCATCTTTTACAGAGCAGGTGATAAAAAATACTGAAAGATCGGCAAAAGTGTATTGAGAAGATGAAACAGTCAATCATTTAGTTTCCTAAATCATTTATTTTTTAAAAAATAAAAGAACAACCAGAATCAATTCATCTGCTTTTCAGTGATAGAAGATCTGTCTTTGACTTTACAGTTCAGGAGGGAAGCCATCTTTAAAGGATAACTTTCTTTTTTTCAACCTGGACCTTATTTGTAGTTTTACTCACCAGTAAAATTTCTGTATCACTTTGACTCATTCAGAAGATATTACGTGGAGTCGCCCTTCGGTGTGCATCCACATGATGGGAGATGGGGCTGCCTCTCTATAAGGCATTATCTGCAGTAAAACTCCTTGATTTCACCAATACTTTAAGTAGAATGGATGAGTGACTGAGTACGATTGTCCTGTGAGTTCAGTCTCACATTTTTTTTTTGTGTTTGTTTGTTTGTTTGTTTTTTTGTCCGTGTAGCGATCTGCTCTTCTCAGCTGTACTACAGAAGTGCACATCGTGAACACGTGGCCCCGAAAAGTGCAGAACACCCTGATAACTTTCTGACGGAAAGCTAAATCTTGACTTACAGGACAGCATTTTAACCCATCTCAGGTTGAACCTGAAACAAGTGGGATGCTAATTAAAGTGCCCGAGGGGCAGTTGGTGGGGATTAAGAACCTTGCTCAGGAGTCCACATTTGTTCACCTGAGTGCCATATCGGGAACTCAAACCCAGGTCTACTGCGCCAAAGCAGCAACATTACCACTCATTCATTATATGAATGTACGCCAAAGGGCGACTCAACATGATATCATCCAAAGGAGTCAAAGTGACACAGAAATTTTACCAGTGAGTAAACGCACGAATAAACTCCTAGAAACAAGATCCAGGTTGTAAAAAAAAGAAAGTTAAATCCAGGTTTTCAAAGTGCTTGACCCTATTGTGAACATCTTTCAGGAATCCGGTTAACTGGATTTCTATAATTCAGAGGATGGGTGAAGAATCCGTGTATGGTTCGTTCTTTGGTTTTTCCGTTTCAAAACAAAATGAGAAAAAATGAAAAAACAGGTGGTTTGTTGGTTTTTTTGTTTTTAAACTAAATTAGAAAAACGAAAATTCCAAAAACAAATTAAGGAATGGTTTTTTTAATCTTTCATTTTAATTGATAAAACAAAAACTTTTAATGAACTGATTGGCAGCACCTGGAGGGAAGGCACCCCCCCTGATCAAACTGATAGCAGCTGTTTTTAAGCCTTTGTGCGGGCAGCAGAGAGACGAGAGAGGACTGACGGGGCAAAACGTTGGAGAAGAAGGCGCAGCATTGGGTGGCGGATGCCCGGGCTCAGAGGGCTCAGAGGGCTCAGGTGATGGTGGTAAGGGAGAGGTGTGGCTGTCGTGAGCTGGAGGACGGCCGCCGTGAGAGCGGCTGCCCAGAGTCAGAAAAGCGGCCGTGGTGTCCCGAGGAAGCCGATGGTCTGAGGTGCGCAGGCGCCAAAGGGAGGGGGCCACAGACACAGCCATTTTAGACCCTTTAATATTTTCCTACTTCTATTTTATTAGTTTTATTTTTTTGATTACTTTTAATAAAGTTTTTTTAGGCTATACTTTTAATCACTGCAAGTTGCATATTGGAGAGAATCACCACGTGTGTGTGTGTGCGGGTGCGTGCGCGCGCGCTTCTTTAGGTTACAGTAACATCTGGCTACCAGTGGTTACACTTATGACGTAGTTGTCTTCTAAAAACAAGAATTAATATGATATAGGCCAGGGGTCACTGATGCGGCTCCTTGGCATTTAAAAAATAGGCTAATTATTGACTATTTAATTAAAATGTATTTTATTTTGGTTCATTCGCTTTGATAATGTGATTCTAAAAGCCCAAGACAGATTACCCGTTGTGGGACAATAAAGTTTATGTTATCTTACTCTAAAATGGAAGATTATTGTGATCGTTTCTGTCCTTCTGGCTACACGCAGGTAAATGTGACCTGAATCCGATCTCAAATGTGACGCATATCTGATCTGCCTCTGACCGTGTGAACAGCGCAAGCTGCATTGAATCTGACATTTTTGGATCGAAATCAGGCTAAATGTGGTATTGAATCGGATACATATCTGATCTGTGTCGAAGCAACCGCGGTCTGTACGGGCATGTCGCATCCATCCGACCTCTGAGACCAAGGGGTCGGGGGGGGGGGGACGACACGTCCTTATTTCTGCACCAGAGGAGACGGACCATGGACGTAAAGAATGGACTGAAGAGTTAAATCATATTTTTCTGGCTCTGATTGAACATCAACCTGGAAACTGATGAAAGTGTTGTGGGAAGCCTTTATGTGGTCCAGCAGCTCAGTGTGTGAACGTAAGAGAGAGGGTGTGCACGCGCGGAGGAGGCGCACAGCTGTGGATGAGGCCAGAGGAGAAAAGCGTGTGAAATGCAAGAATAGCGGTGATTAATGTGCAGCATAGCATTACGACCTGCGGTGTGAACGTGGTCTTTGAGCAGTGCCATGCGGTTGCACACCTTTCCCTTGCTCTCCGAGCACGAAATAAAATCCAACTCGACTTTTAAAATAAAGACATAATTTATTTCGTACACTTTTGCAAAGCAGCCAATTGGGTGACAAGTGCAACAAGCAGGTAACTGCAGTAAAACAGTGAGTAACACTGCCCAGCATGTGATACACATTTCATAAATCTTTACGCAGCCAATCAGTGTTAATAACTGCACTTCATCCTCATGTGCTGCTATTGTGCAGCACACAGTCCTGTCACATCAGTGATCACGAAACATTAAAAACTCAATTCATTATAAACAAGGAATATCACTGAGTGTGACGTGCCGTGGAGCGCCGAGCTTTCCTCCTGGTGCCCCTTTCCACGAGCGTCTCTGTTGTGGTTGGATTCTCAGTAGGCTACGACTACACAAGGATCACATCATTGTTGCTACAGTTACGACAACAATAGCCCAGTTAAAGTTGTTACAGTTAAATTGAATAATAAACGAGCAAAAGGTTATTTATCCAGTCCGACCCCGTCACATGCTGCGCTTTGATCACTTCCCAGGTAGGCCAACCATGGAGGAGAAAAGTGTCTAATGAAAACTAAGCATTCACTTCTGCGGGAAGATTGATTTGTTTTCACTGATCAGATTATTTTGCGTGGCCATGTTCATATTTTTTAAATAGTAATTTTATTTTTCGGGCAGACAGCTGAGCACCAGTAAAAGGATGATGCCATGTTTGGTTTGCTGCCTGTGGATAATTTAAACTGCTTCTTTTAAATAAACTGTTAAACCATGAGAGTCACGTCTGCTTTTGAGTCCACTTCCCACCAGTTACATTGAATAGCCAACACGGAGACATGCTATCCGTTATAAGGGTGTGATGTTTGACCATTGTCCACTTTCTTCGTGTAGCAGTAGCCATGAAGTACAGAGATTTTTCTCTGATCTACTGCATGCACGGTTTCTTCATTAAAAGATTTAGTAGTTCATTGCCTGCTCCACATTTCAAAGCCTTAAGTGTCAGTTTTCACAATAAAACCCGTGACATTATGTGATATGATAGCCTTTTTATGATAGGCTGTACTAAACAAACAAGTGTGTTTTATTTATGACTGAAGTAAAAATCAAACACTGTGGATTTTCAATTATTTTGATTTTATGTTTTTTCATTTAGGGTTTAAAAACAGAAAAAGCAAAAAACTACATAGTTATTTTGTTTTTGCGATTTTATTTTGAAACGGAAAAACCAAAGAACGAACCATACACGGATTATTTTCAATCATTTCGGTTTTATGTTTTTTCATTTAGGGTTTAAAAACAGAAAAAGCAAAAAACAATATAGTTATTTTGTTTTTGCGATTTTATTTTGAAACGGGAAAACCAAAGAACGAACCATACACAGATTGTGAAGTCAAATCCTCTTCTGTCTTTTTTTTTTTTTTTCTAAATCAGTCATGAAAACCAACAACGGAGGAATCCTAACAACCAGTTTTCATTTATTACCAGCTTTCATTGATCTCACCCATTTGTTCCAACAAATAGACATTAATTCAGTCATCATCAGCCATTTTCTGTACCGCTTATCCAGTTCAGGGTCACAGGGGTTGCCGGAGCCTATCCCAGCTATTATCAGATGAGTACACCCTGGACAGGGCCTGCAACAGACATTAATACAGTTACTTTATATTAAGTTTTATACGTGGCATCTATTCAAAACAACCTACTTCAATAGAAAGTTCTAATTAGGTCAAATTTACTCTCCTCCAATTATATGAAATTAAATTGTTAGCTTGGTTCAGTATGAGGACCTTGCTTTCATACCGTATTCATCCTTTATTCATCTATCCTCCCCCTTTTTGTCCTCATCTGTGGTTAATTCTTTCACACATTCATTTTTCCATCTATCCTCCCCCTCGTCCTCCATCTCGTATCCCATCCCATCCTTTATTTTTCTGGTACCATGTGGGGAGGTCAGCTTGGATCACTGACAATCTGGGACTGAATCTCCTCCCAGCCATCTATTATGAGACACCCCATGAGCCAATCAGAAAACAATCACATCAAAAACTACATCCATATGTTGAACTTTTTGGGTCAGCAGCAGGTGTGACTGGTGGATTTAGTTTATCATTCCCGTGTTCTTAATCTGTTTTTATAGGTGATTTTCATTGCAAATGCAGATCAATAAAAACATTATTTCACCTAAGGATGTATAATATTGGATTTTTGTCCAATATCTGATATGCAGATGCTTGACAACTCTTTCCGCCGATTATAGAGACTTGATAAGATTTTTTTAAATAAGATGCATTGCCTTAAAACAAGTTCCTATATCTTACTGAAATGTTTCCCTTCAAGTAATTTTGTCTTATTTTGAGTGTGATGGGATATTTTGACTAGAAATTAGAACAATATACTTGCTAACATTTGAGTTTTTGCAGTGTACTTCTTAAAATGCTTATGGAATTCCATGAAGCATTTTTCCCAGTATTGAAGCACAGGCAGGAGACATATTTTGTGTAGTGAAATTTGACTATATTATAACATCAAGGGTATTTGCATCTGCCCCTTTTTTTCCAACCAAACAGGCCAATGATCAGTGTTAACCTGACATACAGGTGCTGATACCAATAAAAAAAATACAGAATTATTAGTTTTAACTGTGGTTTACAAAATTAGTTTGTCCTGTATGAAGTCATAAATTATAAAATGGTGTATGCTTTTGAATAGGGATGTTCGATATTGGCTTTTTTTTCTTTTTTTTTTCTTTTTTTTTTTTACTGATATCTGATATACTGATATTGTCCAACTCTTAATTTCCAATATCAGCTGATACCAATCTACATCATTCAGAGTTCCTTTCACTGTAAGTAAGGGGCCAAGCCCAACTCCTGAAAAACATCCCCACACCATAATCTCCCCTCCACCAAACTTGGCACAGTGCAGTCAGACAAATACCGTTGGTCCTGGAAACTTCCAAACCCAGACTCCACCATCAGGTTGCCAGATGGAGAAGTGCGATTCTGCTAAACTGCTCTAGAGTCCAGTGGCGGGGTGTTTTACTCCACTGCATCCCACACTTTTGCACTTGGTGATGTATGGCTTGGATGCAGCTGCTTACTTGATAGTGTGCTCTTATTGGAGCAATTAAATTACGTAGAATGATAGAACTACGTAGAATGATAGCCTGCTGTCTGATTCAACCGTTTCTGAGCAGAGAGACAAAGCTGACAGACCATAAACAGGAACTTTGATTCTCACTCTGGACATTCACATGGCCTCATCAGTGCACAACAGATCATATTATACCCCCAAAACCCCAGAAAAGTTAAATTTGATGTCATGGCACCTTTAAAGGGAATGTTCCCTCTGTCCCTGGCAAAAAATGCAAATGTTTTAAATTATTTTTACGGTGAATTTCTTACTTTTTTTTATTTTTTATTGCCTTAAACATGTTTTCTCAGTGAGCCAAATTTTAGTCACAATTTAAAGATATTCTAAGTACCTTTCCAACCTTAAAAATCCACGTTCTGGACTTTTTTGATGGTACAATGACTTCCTATTCAGATTTAATGGGTAGGTGTGTCCAAAGATTTGGAGTAGCTACTGTGTGTGGCACAGTATTTGTAAGGAGTGAACTGTAGTAGTAACTCTTATCTCACTAATGTAGACCTTCCTCAAGTATAATAAACATTATTATATTTCCTGATGTGATGAAGGAGGACAATATTTATGGATAAAAAACTACAGTAAACAGGTCACTCCACATGGAAATCCGATGCCTCAGATTTAATTAAAAACCATCTTAACCCCAGTGCAGGCTAGAGAGTTACATTTTTATTTTATCTCATCAAAGTGATACCGTGTAACTTTTGAACCCGATGTTAGCCAAATATTATATTATATTCTAACATTATTATTAATATAACTATAGCTGATTTCTGTGGTCAATATAGATACTTGACACATGTCGTTGCTCCGAGGGACCTGTCATTCTCAAAAACCAGGCATTGTAACTTCTCAGGAGTGGGCCTGTCTCTCATTGGATCATGTAACCTGGGGCGCTCTGATTAATGGCTTTATGACTTATAAATCAGCTTTTCAAAGTGGTCTGCAACACTTTTTCAAAACACAGACTGACACTGTTTAATTTTGAGACAGTTGTGGCGCCTGTGGGAAGTTACAGGTTCAGTGCGCCTATAGTGGCCAAAAGTTACACGGTATAAATTTAATTTATTCATGTTTAACAAATATCAATTTCCCTTCTATCTGAGTTACAGCTGTTGTGGCTTGATGTTTAGCATTTGGACTTTGTTGGGCTGCAGTGAAAGATGAGGTTTTACAGTATATGAGATTTCCAACATTGATATAACAGCAAAAAATCACCTGTAATCACAGAGTAGAGTAGTGATGCCCCTACTGAGAAGTGAAATAACACAATCTGTCTGCTTTAATGTTATATACACCCATCTGTTGTTGGCAACATGTCCTTACATGTTTGCAGGGTAATGCATGTGAGTCACATCATTGATGTTTTACATTCAGATGTGTAACCTGAAATGGAGATGATAGAGTGCAGTCCAGTGAGTTCCCATTTTCCTGCATCAAAGGAACTTTGATCTTTAACTAAAAAGAACTGACAAAAGGTACATTTAGACCTACAGGACGAAGAACTTAAACAGCCCAAGATGGGTTTTTTTGTTTGTTTTTTTCTATGTACAAAATTATCATCTTTCTTATCATCATTATCTGCATCCATTGCATTTCTGAAAAAGAAAACCTGCTACAACACTTACATTTTCCAATGAGATTAACAAAGTATTTTCCATCTCAGTTTGTACTGGGAGGACTTGTCATTATGCACATGCCTAAGATTAACACCACTTTTTTTCTGTCCTGCATTCCTCTGTCCTAAAGCTCTTCAGTCAGCCTGATATTTACTTGCATCTGGTTTGTTTTATTTTACTAAACACCCTGCCAAGAAGGGAAGAGCTACAATCCAGCTCAGTCCAGGACTTTGATTGGACGTGGTGCTGGAATTATTTTGTTTGTTTGCAGTTTGTGTTTGTTTACCAATTTATCACCAATTGATAAAGCTCTGAGCTCTTCAGTTGATGGTAAGCCAATACCAGCTCAGCCTGTTGATTTGCCCATTTTAAAGTAACAATAAGGAGAAATTAATGATTTCTAGATTGAAATAATTAAAATATCTCTCTGTGAAGAACTAGATATATTGAAGAACTGTAATTTCATCTGAAGGCATGACGCCACGCACCGTCTCACTGTGTTGATCACCAGCATCAGTCACACCTGAGGAACGCTGGAATGACACCAATGTGGTTGATACAACACCTCTAGCTCCCACTTTTAAGCCCTTTCACACACCTGGATTTGTGCTTATTCAGACAGCATTATATACAGCTCTGCACCTTTTTCAGCTTTTTTTTTCTTTGCCAGTGTACTGCAAACCATAATCCCTAACACCAATGAGTTTGGTCCCACACATATGTCAGCTTTCCCATGCTTTCCCAAACATTTCTTAACAAGACATGTTTTGTTTTATGGCAGTTATTTTTTGCATGGGACTTGTAAAATGCTTGACATTGAGAAACTACTTGAGAAGGGGAAAATTGTACAGCTTTCCCTTCCCAAAATCTGTAATGACTTCTCCAAATTTGCCAGTCACTGCATCTCAGCAGACGATGCTGCTAAGGATCAAAGGAGAGGAACGGCAGCATACAACTACCTGGGCAAAGTAAAACCGCTGTGCGAGTTGAGAGATATGTGCTAAAGTGATTACCATCCCACTTAAAATGTTTCAATAGATGAGCAAATGGTTGCATCAAAATCCCAGATTGGTTGGAAGCAGTACTTAAACAGTAAGCCGGTACTTTGGGGCTATGAGCTTTTCGTTCTGGCAGATTCAACAAATGGCTACACATGGGACATTTTCTATTTATCAGGAGAAGTCTCAAAAAAGTGAGCGGTAAATGGCTAAAACACTGTCATGGGACTTGTAGTCACAAATCTGCTGGGCACTGGCTATAAACTCTTTCTGGACAAATTTTACAAAAGTCCTATGCTGTTCCATGACCTTCTGGAAAAAAAGGGCATGTGGGACTATCCAAACCAACCGTGTTGGCTGTCACAGAACCAAAGATAACTCCCTGGATTACAAATCCCCACGAGGGAGCATCAGGTGGATATGGAAAGATTCCTTTCTGTACAATCAGTGTCAAAACCTTGTACCATGTATACAGCAAGAAAAAAAAGGTATTGAACACATCAACATTTTTCTCAGAAAATATATTTCTAGTAGAGCTATTGACATGGAACTTTCACCAGATGTCGGCAACAACCCAAGTAATGCACACATACAAAGAAATCCTAACACTTATGTCCATAAATTATGTGTAATATAGTGAAATGACACAGGGAATAAGTATAGAACACATAAAAAATGGAGGGACAAAATGATATAGAGAGCCAAAAAAGCAGCTGGAGTCTGTCAGTATTTAGAAAGTAATCCTGATCCCTATCAGTGCAAGGTCCACTAGAATTATATTTTCAGAGAAAAATGTTGACATGTTCAACATTTTCTTTTCCCCCATGCTGTATGTGACTGGTCAAACCTCCCAGATCACTCTGATTCCAAAGTCTTTGCTTATTTAACAGAAATATCATAATAAAGAAGGAACCCCCCCCCCCCCCCACACACACACACACACACACACACCCTCCGTCATGTCTGATGGAGTGTAATTCTGAAAAAAATTTTCCATTACCTTTACACAGCCCCCCCCCCCCCCCCCCCCCCACACACACACACACACACACACACACATCCTTGTACTTCTATCTTTGTGAGGACATTCATTGACATAATGCATTTCCTAGCCCTTTACCCAAACCCTAACCATCACAACTGATTGCCTAAACTTAACCCTTGCCCTAATCCTAACCAAAACCTAATGTAACCTAAACTCTAAAATCAAATCTTGACCCTCAAAAATGGTTTTTTCTTAGGTTTTTTTCGTGAGGACCGGCCAAAATGTCCTCACTTTACAAAAATGTCCTCACTTTGTTGGTTAAAAGCACAAAATGATCCTCACAATGTGGCAAGTACAAGAACACACACATGCACCTGACATTTAGCTGTTTTCTTTACGGGGGGTGGACTCTGGCATTGGTCTTCTTATGACAGTTGACAAAGTACCAAAGATTTGAAACGGTTGCGTAATTTCTGGAATCTCATTGGCGCATGAGTGCATTTGAAGCCTTACACATCAATCAGTCATGGTCACAGAGATTTCATGGGGCTTTTGATGCACAGTTTCGAGTAGTCTGTCTCACTCCGCTGCTCAGAAGTCTCTGTCAAACGTCCCATCTCTACTTTTTAACATTTTAAGCAGACCCAATCTTACTGGAATCAGGGTTGTGTGTCTTGTTATGGCACTTGGCCTGGTAGTCATGCAAATATGACTGTACGGGCGCTTCCTGGGATTGGCAATCTGGTGTTCGTCTGGTGCCACCCCGCCTGTGACATCACCACTCTACCATTGGTTGCCTGCATTTCTGCTTGCCTAGGGTTGGCCAGACCTTTGTTGCCACCTTCTAAGCTTCACTATCAAAGACTGCCATTATTCCATACTGTGTTTGAACAGGTTCCACAACTTGCCACTGTGTTCTAGAGACCGTGGCCCCTAAATACTACTCCTACACACTAACCCTCCATTTGAGCATTCCCATGGAGGATCCACCATATTAAATGGGCTAATGGGGCATGGGTGGGAGTGGTTGTGGGGTTTTGGGTGGATGTGAGAGGAAGATGGCGGTGTGTGTGTGTGTGTGCTTTTATGTATTCAATCTGTTTTGATATGAATTATTTTATTAT
The DNA here is from genome assembly GCA_023101725.1 of Atherinomorus stipes. NCBI lineage: Eukaryota > Metazoa > Chordata > Actinopteri > Atheriniformes > Atherinidae > Atherinomorus > Atherinomorus stipes. The sequence continues at coordinate 82,819 of JALJCO010006809.1, forward strand.
GTAAAGCACTTTATCTTGTTTTTGAATGCACGAAAAGTGCTATACATGTACAAAAAGTCTGATTTGATTTGATTTATTTGGAGTGACACTTGGTAGTGAAGGGGAAGTGTGTAGGGGCGGTTTGGGATTGGGCTTAAATTTAGTTTGATTTTGTCTTGCTCTAGATTCTGACAGCCATTTCTTTGAACTGCCATTGATTGCAGGCATTTTGGTTTAGTCTTTGTCTTTTGTAGGTGTTTTGTAATTGGTGTCAACTTTTGGTTTTGTCTGCTGAACTTCATATTGTCACAGGACAGTTTCATTTGGTTTCTTTGTTCTTTTGTGTTTTTGTGCTTTTGTTTGTACAACTGAAATTGGCTTTGTTCTGAGCAGGGCTTATTTCCTACCTTCACTTTTACTTGTCATTTGTGTCTTTTTTTTTTTTTGTATGAAGGAGGATTAAGGTCCTGCCTTCACCTTTTGCTCATTGTTTGGTGATTTTGTAGGTTTTGAATAAATCATTTGCTTATTACACATTATCAGTTTCAGTTTTGTTAATGGTACCACCTGCAGTTCCCCTGAACAAACTGGGGTTGTAACATCTCTAAATCAGTTTTCTCCCTGCATTTCGAATGTTGACATGAAACAAATATGAGGTGTTTTAATGTCTGATTTTAGATCCGTACAGCATATTTCACTGTTCAGCATTGCTATTCCTCGTCAAGTCTCCAATGTGATAAAGCGTCCAGCAGGGAAACAACATGTTGTGGAATATATCAGGAAAATCCTTCTGTTATCCAATATGTTATATGCTCATATTAATACACTAGTTGTCTCCACTGATATTCTGTCCATATAGTCTACACTATTTATCTTAGGTATTTGCTCACCCATCCAAATCAGGTTTTCCAATCACTTCCATGGTCACAGGTGTATAAAATGAAGCACCTAGGTAGGTATTTTTACAAACATTTGTGAAAGAATGGGTCGCTCGGTGAATTCCAGTGTGGAACAGTGATAGGATGCCACTTGTGCAACAGATTCAGTGATGAAGTTTCCTCGCTCCTAAATATTCCACAGTCAACTGTCAGATGTATTATGAGAAAATCGAAGTGTTTCGGAGCGACAGCGACTCAGACACGAAGTGGTAGGCCATGTAAACTGACAGAGTGAGGTCAGCAGATGCTGAAGCTCATAGTGCGAAGAGGTGGCCAACTTTCTGCAGAGTCAATCACTACAGACCTCCAAACTTCATGTGGCCTTCAGATCAGCTCAAGAACAGTGTGCAGAAAGCTTCATGGAATGGGTTTCCATAGTTGAGCAGCTGCATCCATCCATACATCACCAAGTGCAATGCAAAGCATCAGATGCAGTGGTGTAAAGCACACTGCACTGGACTCTAGAGCAGTGGAGGCCTTCTCTGTACTGACAAATCGCACTGTGTGTTAAGTACAAAACTAAAGGTACTTCAATGAAAACAACTTGTTTTGGACTTCCAGTGTGGAACATGTTTCCCCTTTCTGTGCTATGGACTCTTCATCACTCCGGTGATGTCAGCGAGAAACATGAGCGCAGGAGTCATTGATGGCATACGAGTGTTTGACATGACATTGCCCCATCTGCCAATCTGATGGACAAGTCTGGGTTTGGCTGTTGCCAGGAGGACGGTACTTGTCTGTCTGCATTGTGCCAAGTGTATTGTTTGGTGGAGGAGTGATTTTGGTGCTTTTTTTTTTTTCCAGGAGCTGGGCTTGGCCCCTTAGTTCCGGTGAAAGGAACTCTGAATGCCTCAGCATACCAAGACATTTTGGACAATTCCATGCTCCCATTTTTGTTGGAACAGTTTGGAGCTGGCCCCCTCCTCTTTCAACATGACAGTGCACCAGTGCACAAAGCAGGTCCATAAAGACCTGGATGGCAGAGTCTGTGCAGGCCAGTCAAGTTCCTCCACACCAGAGTCCTGACCTCAACCCGATAGAACACCTTTTGGATGAATTAGAGTGGAGACTGAGAGCCAGGCCTTCTCGTTCAACATCAGTGTGTGACCTCACAAATGTGCTTCTGGAAGAATGGTCAAAAATTCCCATAAACACACTCCTAAACCTTGTGGACAGCCTTCCCAGAAGAGCTGAAGCTGTTCTAGCTGCAAAGGGTGGACTAACATCATATTGAACCCTATGGATTATGAATGGGACGCCACTAAAGCTAATATGTGAGTCAAGGCAGGTCAGCAAATACTTTTGGCAATATAGTGTATGTCTGCAGGCATTTGGTTGGCTTCTATTTATAGGATAAAATATACTCTTTGGGATCCAGTATTAAATATATTTATTTTAAATGGATGCTGATGTTTATTACAAAACCAAAGGTACTTCAATGAAAACAACTTGTTTTGGACTTCCAGAGTACTGTATATAAGTGTGTAGCATGTTTCCCCTTTCTGTGCCATGGACTCCTCATCACTCTGATAATGTCAGCGAGAAACATGAGCGCAGGAGTCATTAGCTGCGTTTACATGGACCCAAATAGACCGATTGCTTTCGGCTTAAAAGCTCTTTCGGAATGAAAATGATCCATGTAAACGCCTCTTTCCGAATGAAAAGCGCCGAACCGAATGAATTTTCTTTCGGTTTCACAGGGGTAGAATATTCCTTTCCCCAAACCGAACGGGGTATCATGTAAACGCTGAATCGGAAAGTTGTGAGGTTGCGCTCTTACAGCGCATGCTTCGATGAGACGTCAAAGTGAAACAAGTGATGTTTCCTCACTTTGACAGATGGCTGTGAACAACGTCATTCCCTGGACAGCGAGAAAGTTTGTTTTTAACTCAAACTCTGTCTCTACAGCTTTTCCTCTTTGTTGTTTCCAGTAGGAGCGCATGAGGATCAGCTGCTGCTTCATTAACGTCCTGCAGAAACCACAACGACTGTGACGATCAGCTGTTTGTAGACCTCCGTCTTTGATAAATAACGTGATTTACATCATTCTGCGGATGTCAGGCAGGATTATTCTGAATGAATATTGGCGCATGTACATGCCAGATCCGAATGTATTAGTTCCCATGTAAACAGATGCCCTAAAATCCTCAATCAGAATGATTTCAATCCGAAAGGGAAAAAAGTCTCCATGTAAACGTGGCCACTGATGGCATACGAGTGTTTGACATGTTTCCAGCTGCTGTAATACACTAGCCTGGTACACCAGCCTGACTAACGCCATGTATGAGATACATGGCAAGTCAGTCTGGGCTCCCTCCATTGGAGAATGATTTCCAATACGTGATGAGAGGCGGGACTAACAGGAACTACGTAACCAGAGCGAACCAATCAGGCGAACACGGAAGTGACGCAAACACAAAGCGACCGCTCCCGTGTTTATAGCAAAGATGCTAGTACTTGCTCTGACGTCTGTACGACGACATGGCATCCGGTCCAGCTCCACTTAATGATTTGTGCCGTTTTTGTCTGAAAAGCCTGAGGGTGCACGGTGTCATCTGTAACTCCACACAGATATTTGAAGGCTCCAAGAAACAAAAGTCTCCATGTGATAGATTAGCGGAGTTGGGACTGGCTTTGAATCGGCATGCTAGTCGGTCTGAACGTATGTGTAAAACTTGTTTGGCTGTGATCACGCGTTCAGAAAGGGACCATCAGTTATTTAAAGAATGGCAGGACGCTGAATTCAATGCTACTGGATCATCGGCAACAGCCTCTACCGAAACATTGGAGAAAAGACCACGCCAAACGCCTTCTAAAACGCCCAGGGATCGGAAGAAGCTTCGTCGTAGCTCTCCTCAGGCATCATCTTCAAGGCGAAGCATAACCCAGGTAAAGTGGAACACTTTCATTCACCGATATGACATTTTTTGTGTAAGCTAATTCTCTGACGATTAATTTGGTTTCCTGTTTGACATTAAACGCGAGACAAATCGCGTAATTCCAGAATAATATAACAGTCCACAAATTTAACTGAATGATGATATCTTGTATTTTCTCAGGTAACCACGACATTTCAAAGTAAAGCTGTCAATACAGTAGCTGACCAGGGTGAAGCTGGAATAATAAATCATATTGTCAAACAAAACTGGAAAACTGCTGCAAATTTGATTGCCAAACACAAAGAACTTTTTGATGAAATCATGCCCAAAATATTAGATGTCATTGACCAGCAATGTACAGACTTGTGCAGCCCCAACAGTGGATTCCTGCTGTGGAAGACCACACCTGATGACCTGAAGAATTTTTCCTTCCATAAACTATTGTTGGACTTTGGTCGACAATCGCCTTTTCTGCTGAAGATTTTTGAGACAATCTGCAAAAATAATATCCCAGCAATCTGTGCTGCCTTGTCAATTTCTATGAGAGGAAGAGAGCCCCGTTTGTCTGCCTTTTCATATTATTTAAACTGCATTTTACAATATGGGGGTGCTAAAAAAGCTGTTTTCCAGCGGCTCTCAAAAATGTCAATGACAACGACCTACAAGCATGCTGTTGGTAAACAAAAACACATTGCTAAGTTATGTGGAGAGTCATTGCAAACACTAAAAGTCAGCAATGAGCTGTTCCTCCGAAGTACTGCTGCAAGCCAAGCCGTTCCAGCGGAGGCCATCTCCCAGAGAATGGAGGACCTTACTCTGACAGGTGGGATATCTATGCACATAACTCGCAATCTGAATCAAATTTCACAGTTTTTAACTTGAATGTAAATGTTAACTTGTGTTTATTTAAGATGAAGATATTGAAGATGGTTACATCACCGACCTGCCTATGATCCTGCTGCCAGACTCAAAGGATGCCGATGCCCACAACTTCTCTGAATCAACTACATCCTGGCAGTCAGCTCCCCCAGCGTCATACTCCATCATCATTGACAATATCGACTTTTATATTAAAGCTCACAGCCAGTCCTCTCTACGTACCAATAAGTCCATTCATTGGGTTCATCATATAGCTGTAGAAGATCGTATTCCCATTCAGCATCTCAGCAATGAAAGGCCAGTGGTGGATATCACAAACTATGACATCAGTCATTCTCTCCCCGGACAAGAGACTCAAAGCCATTTTCGCAGGGAGTTCATAGTGTTGGGAAGCCGTATTCTAACTGAGTATTTGGATGCTTTCAAACCCTTGGCAAAAGCTGTGGTGCATCATATTCCACACAAATATTCAGATGAAACTTCACAACACTCCACTGATGTGAGTCAATGAAAAAACATGAAACCTACAAAATATGAACTTCGTCAGATGGTATTTTTCTTAATGATTTAATCCAATTTTATTTCAGTACCCCCTTGGTCTTCTCTTCAAAAATGAAAATGTAACAGCAGACTTGATCGATGTGCTTAAACATCTTCAAAATGAGTAAGTATCATAATAACATGGTGCTTATGTTATGGTTACTGTTGTGCATACTTTTTACATATACTTTATATTTTATAGGTATGTTCCAAGGGGAACCAATGGACTTTCAAGTGTGATAGTAGGTGGTGACCGGCTGACTGAAGCAAACTCTCGCAACATTCAAACTGTTTATGCAGATGGAACAACAAAGGAGAGTCGGCTTGAAGGACTGGTGTTTATGTTTGAAGACTGGCACGCTATAAGAAACCTGCTACAAGTATTATTATTATTATTATTCCAATGTTATCTGTTTAAAAATTTTTGCATTGATGGATTTCATGATTAATTGTTTGCATTTTAGATCCACCACAAGATTTTCTGTAAAAAGGAGTCATCCAAAGATCATGGGACCCTCTTTGCCAATATGAATGTGCTCAGGTAAATATTGCCCCTATTATAACCACAGACATTATCCTTTTTTAATCCCAGCTCATCATTTACCTTTTTAGATTATTAAAATGCTTGAATTAAAGCAATAAAATAGAACAAAAAAAAGTAATAAAACTTTTTACTTACATGTCAAAATTATAGAAAAGGCTTTATTTGGCAGAAAAAAATAATGGGTAAACAATTTAATCTTGTGTAAAAAGGGATTTAAAAAGGATAAGGTATTCCTAAGGTAAAGAATAATGTACATGTCAAATTTATACAAAATGCTTTCATTATGCAGCAAGAAATGTCAACAATTTAAATCTGATCTGCAACAGCAGAAGCTGAACAAACCCTGAAAAGTGGTGGTACCAGAGGTGCCAAAGATCTCCCAACTTTTCTTGTTTACGTTCAGATACTCTCTCTCTCTTTCTTTCTCTCTCTCTCCTTCCATACACACACACACACTAAAAGTATATATATATATATATATATATATATATATATATAAAAAGGCTGTCAAAAGATTAATCCTAAATTAATACCATTGTAAAACAAGAAATTTATTTATTCTTTTGTACTGTTATATGCAGAAAATACATTAACCTTTGTTTTAAAACTTAAAGGCTCTGTGAGTAGTCCAGGAGTCAAGTCTGTATTTCAGTTTTACATTAAGAAGGTTGTGAAGTCAGTCTGTGAGGACCGTATCAGCAGCATTCTGGACTAAACTGCCACCAACTGAAGGACTTTAGGGAGACATGTAAGGACAGTGTTTCAGTAGTCTAGTCTACTAAGATAAATGCAGAATTCCTGGTGAGACACCTTATTGTGTTCTAGAAGTGATAAAAACAATGTGATTAATCAGGATTAATGTTTTGACAGCCCTAATACATATGTGTGTATGTATGTATGTGTGTATATATATATATATATATATATATATGTCAAATTGTATGTAAAATATATCTAAGCGAAACCTATTGTACCACAGGTGCACAAATGCTAAACAAGGCCCGACGGCCGCTTACAGTGCTTACAAGGAGTTCCTAAAGAAGGACACGACAGCTCTCTTCCTGGCTGCAGCAATGGAAACCTTTGCTCTAGAACATCTGAAAGGTATCAAAGGAATGCATCTTTTTATTGTGTGAAATGTTAACAATAATATATTTATATACTTTATTTTGGTGTTTATAGACATTCCTTCAAACTTCATTCCTGATGTAGTCCTAAGAGGAACAGAACAGGACAAGAGAGTCTGGCTGCATGCCAAAACTGCCGAAGTTGTTGACAGGTTTGTCATGCTGGACTATTTGATGGACACAACCAAAGATGAACAAAAAGAACGCTTTCCATGTGGATCAGAGGATTGTGGAAAAATCTTCAATTCCTATAAAGCGAGGCAAATCCACGAGTTGAAGAAGCATAAAACTGTTTCATCTGGAGAGTCATGTGACACTCCCACCTCCACTCCATCAAACAGGGATCATAAGAAGGAGCACTCGGAGGCAAGACTTGGGTTTGGCTTTATGATGCTTGATATGTTGGATGCAGTAAAAGAAGGGAGATGGTGAAAGACTGCTTCGACTTTACAAACTTGCGCTTCTTTTCTACAAAGCATATGGCCACAGCCAGTATGCTTACAGCACCTTCCTGATGTCCCTACAGGTCAATTACACATTATCACCTCGAATGGCTCATACTGTAACTTGGAACAGATTCTGGAATGGCCGAGGAGGACACAACAACATACCCCTTGACCTTCATTTAGAGCATTTGAACAACTTTCTCAAATCCTTTCTCAAAGGGCTTGGTCCAAACTTGAATGAAAATTCAGCTGACAGAGTTAGTCGGTCCATTAGTGTCCTCAAAGAAATACTGGACACCACAGATGATGAGCTTCAGGTCAAACCACCCGGTGGCCAGCACCGTTCCCTTTCAAATACATCTAACATTGAGACTTTAGTTAACATTTTCAAGGAAGCTGAGGTCTTCAAGTACCACCCACACAGGGAATTTAAGTCATTTCCTTCTTTCCAAAAAAATTTGCTGGGGAAATTGAAATTTGCTGATTTGAACAAATGGATGAAGGACAAACTAAAAGCCTTGAGAAAAGTCCCCATTTGAAATTTATGATAAAGTATCTATTCTTTTTTCTCTTATATTATTGCAGCACTTAAGATATTGGAAAACATGGATCCATTATGATGTTTATGAATAGCCTACAGGAAAACAGGGATCCAACATGTTGTTTACGAATACAGGAAAATATGTTGTTGATGAATACAGGAAAATATGGATCCTTTATGTTGTTGATGAATACAGGAAAATATGGATCCTTTATGTTGTTTACGAATACAGGAAGATATGGATCCTTTATGTTGTTTACGAATACAGGAAAATATGGATCCTTTATGTTGTTTACGAATACAGGAAAATATGGATCCTTTATGTTGTTGATGAATACAGGAAAATATGGATCCTTTATGTTGTTTACGAATACAGGAAGATATGGATCCTTTATGTTGTTTACGAATACAGGAAAATATGGATCCTTTATGTTGTTGATGAATACAGGAAAATATGGATCCTTTATGTTGTTGATGAATACAGGAAAATATGGATCCTTTATGATGCTTACGATTACAGGAAAATATGGATCCTTTATGATGTTGATGAATACAGGAAAATATGGATCCTTTATGTTGATGAATACAGGAAAATATGGATCCTTTATGATGTTGATGAATACAGGAAAATATGGATCCTTTATGATGCTTACGAATACAGGAAAATATGGATCCTTTATGATGTTGATGAATACAGGAAAATATGGATCCTTTATGTTGTTTACGAATACAGGAAAATATGGATCCTTTATGATGCTTACGATTACAGGAAAATATGGATCCTTTATGTTGTTTACGAATACAGGAAAATATGGATCCTTTATGTTGTTGATGAATAGCCTACAGGAAAACAGGGTTCCACAATGTTGTTTATGAACACTGGAAAAAAAAGGGTCCATAATGATGTTTATGAATACTTTCTCAGTAAATACTTACATACCTGAATCTGTTTTATGGTATTAACATTTTTGCACTTTATTCAAAGTTAACATCATTCACAAGATGCTTTTGTGAACTCTATCCATATTTAACCAAACACTCAATTCAGTTGTGGATATGTAAGGAGTAAATGCTGTATATATATTCTATCAGCACTTGAATTGAAAATTATAATACACTAAAAGACAAACATAATTATACAACGCTAAAACAGATTGTACACATTAAAAAAATATATGACATGCACTACAGAAAATAACATCAGTCTGATAATTGCAAAGGAGTTATTCCAGATTCTGAACTGCAATATGAACTTGTTTCCTCAGTCTCTTCTTCATCAAAGTACCCGGTGAAATTCAAATCTGGAATAGAGAAGCTGTCTGTGTTCAGAGGAGCAGGATTTGGACAGTTTTTAATATCCTCAAAAACATCGTTAACTATTCTCAGAATACCTTCAGCATGGTTGAATGCAAATATTGGAAGGTGTGTAGTAATATAAGAAACATCAAAAATTCTAGAACTGTGCTCTATAACAGCGTCAATAAGCTCTGCACCAAAACCAGTACAAGCAGTTTTGGAAGTATAGAGGGGTGTAGTTTGACACAGCAAAGTGTCCTGATATTGCTCTAATAGGTCTCTCAGCAGTACTCTATCATCATCGGTCACTTCTCTAGCATTAGTAACAGATGCATTCTCTTTGAGTTTCTCATACACAGGTAAGGGCTCCTTGCATCCATCCAGGTGGCAAAGGCATTTTGTGTGACAATAAGTACAGCATAAATGGCCAGGAAGAACCACTGAAGAGTCTTTTTCAAAAAAACTGTACAAAGCTTTACGAAAGCAAGTATTCTGGCTTGAATGTAGCATCTCCTTAACAGTCTGATCAACATATGTATGTTGTTTAATACAGTAAATTATAGCATGTGACTGTGTCCCATTTCTACCTGCCCTCCCAATCTCCTGTACAATAGCTTCTACATCCTCAGGCAGGCCATACATTACAACATGAGATATATTTGGGAAATTCAAACCCATACCAAGAGCTGTTGTGGCCACAACAACTCTGCAATTGCCGCCTCCATTGAATGATGACAGCACATAACTCTTGTTGCAATCAAGTGTTTTGCTGTGATACATGCCAATAAGCATATTTTCTGGCTTATGTTCAGGATCCTTGTCAACCCAAGAATCCTCTCCTAACTCTGCTCTAACATAACAGAAGACTCTGCCAACATCTTTTAATGTTCTACAGTAAATTATTACTGGAGACAGTGAGAGTCCTTTCTCCTTAACTTCTTGAACAAGCCAGTCTAGACAGTCCAAGGAAGGTCCTGAAGTACGAATGATCCCAAGTCTAATGTTTGACCTGTTTGGGCTCTCTGTCAAAAGCAATGCACTGTCCAAGAGAAGCTGCTTCATCACCATTAGTCTTGATTCTTGGTCTGCAGTTGCAGTCAGTGCCAATATAGGTGTACCTGAAAATAGTACACAGGATATTTTATATTTTAACAGAAGCTGAAATTAATACATCATGATCTGACAAACGTTCATAAAAAAAGTAAAAATTGTGTTGATTACAAAAATTGATAAATAAACTATAAACAGGCATTATTAACACACCATAACGCCACATTAGAAAAAAAAAATACAAATAATTTTCTGTGGATATTTGGCAGAAATTATGAAGAATATGTGTGAAAGTCAGACAACTATATACAGTTAAGTCACAAGACATTACAAGCCAAGTATCAAAGATAAGTGTATTATTCCTCTTTTTCATAATAAAATATCTTTAATCCGATTAAAGAATTTGTACACCTTTACAGTCATGATAATACTGAAGATGTTGTCATGAATAACATGACAGCATCATGTTTTTTAATGACATGTTAAATTTCAGTAAATTTTTGTTAGCTGCAATGATCATACGGTTATTATCATTCAAATGATTACTCACCTGGTTTGACCAAAGATCGTAGTTCACCCAATCTTGCAAAACTTTCTCTAAAGGCACGCTGGCCTTTCTTGGCCTTACCCCTGGGGGGGGGGGAAAGGTACTGACATTAGGGCTGCTCAATTATGGAAAAAATGCTAATCAGCATTCTTATGATTGAACATCAGTTCTCTGTTATTTAACACAATCATTCATTAAATTTAACATGAACTATTGCACATTAACAGTAGCTTTTAAACATTTTAGAAAAATGGAAAAAATGCTAATCAGCATTCTTATGATTGAACATCAGTTCTCTGTTATTTAACACAATCATTCATTAAATTTAACATGAACTATTGCACATTAACAGTAGCTTTTAAACATTTTAGAAAACAGACCTAATTCTCCAGTGGGAGACAAATGAATTGAAGTTTTTGATTTTTGTCTTACAGCGTTTCACCTTTAATTTTGTATGGGGGAGAGGGGGACATGTTTAGTATTAAATGGCATTAATCATCAAATATTGTGGGCCTGGGAAATTATATGACTAACGTCCACAGTTGCCTGGTGCCCCAATAGGTGCGTCCTCTTTCCTCTGCGCGATCTTATAGCCATTTAGGCTATACGGTTTTATGATAATTTGTAGCTTTGAGTCTGCCTGTATGAGTCCACTGTATAACGGGGGAGTATTAACCATATGCGCTGCTACGTGATCGAGTGACATCATCGCTGTGCAACACCTTTTAACCAAAACACCACACTACACGTGACAGGTGTGGTGCTTTGTTTTTACGCCGGGTCACATTGGAAGTGACACCGGCCGAGACCCGCTGATGCAAACGGGGCTATGTAAATCCCACTCGCAGCACAGTGCTGTATGACACAAAGCATCAGAACAGGAGTTAATCTAACGCACGCACAGAACGAGAGTAAACGGCGAAGGAGAAAAATAATCAGATCATTTTGTTTTTATGATAGTTGAAAACCCAGATTGTAATTGAGATTAAAATAGGGAGAAAGTAGAAGAAAAAGAGAAACAGGCAACTTACCATTTGTATGTCAGATGAACCTCGTCAACAACAATACCAACAAGATCCGTTTGGCTTGACAACAGGGACCGCCACTTATCGTGAAGGAGCCATGACTCCGGACTGCCAAACAGTAACTGGGCTTTTCCGCTGAAAACGTCTTTGTCGCTATGTTCCCCCAGCTGCACGGCTGTGACTCCTAGTTTGCTGGCCTCCTTGACTTGTTGCTCCATTAAAGCAACGAGCGGCGAAACAACGACCACGACTGGATTTGGGTACATACCCATTTTCTTGGCTACAAGTGGAGCTAGCTGATAGATGAGGCTTTTCCCAAATCCAGTAGGAAGTGTGGCAAAAACGTCTTTCTGTAAGAGGAAAGCTCTAAGAGCAGCAAGTTGTTGTGGTTTTAAGGATATGTGTAGCTCATTCAAGACATCAGATAGGGCATTGCTAAATCTTCGCTCCTGTGCGGCCGCCATCTTGACTGTTATTGTAGGCGAACGAGTCGCTGTAAATGACGTATCCCGCTTCCTGCGCTGTGATTGGCCCGGTCAAATTTTTACCGGAGTGGAATCATTCTCCAATGGAGGGAGCCCAGACTGACTTGCCATGTATCTCATATATGGCGTTAGTCAGGCTGGTGTACCAGGCTAGTAATACACCAGTACTGACATGTTTTCACTGGGTCACCACTGAAAGGTCAGAAATGCTGTGGCTTTCTTTCTCAACTAAGGAACACATTATCATCTCCACTAACACACTTCCAATATTCAGACTGCCAGGTCTCAGCATTTAAAAAGAGAACGGACAATTCTAAGGATGTTTACTAATCCCTATAATAAAGTAAATTCTGTAGGAGGTAACCATTTTAGGTGGCCTTGTATTTAAAACTGAATTCATTCCATATTGATTCATTAAAATTGCCATTCCATTGCCATTGCTTATAATAAAGCTTTAAGCCTGAGATGTTCTGGCCAAACTATGCAGAAATCCTAAATGAAAGGATGTGATGTGAGTGAAAGATGAAATCTTCAGTAAAATTTATTGGGACAAAGAGAAAGTCTCCTCAGCGAGCTCTTACCACCACCCATCTGTTTTTCTTTGTTTCAAACTTGGCCTTATTCCCTCAACAATAACTATAAAAAGTCCCCAAGACCGTGGAAAATATTTAAATCCATTTGCCAATAAGTCATAATGAGCCACAACATCAAAACTACTGACTGGTAGAATAATTAACATTGATTATCCTGTTAACATGCAAGACATTCCTGTAGATGCATCATTCACAATATGATATTATTCACCTCAACAGTGCTAAATCTAAACTTCCCTCTGGGCAAACCCTGTCCCTGACAACCTCTGTTGTCCTCAGCAGGAGAATGTCTTTACCATATCACACAAACTGCTCAATAAAGCCTTGAGGAACACAATAATGAGCTCTGTCCTCCATTTTCCCAGATCCACAGGATATTCCAGGACACACCTATCATACCTTGAATGCTTCAACCCAAAGAATTCAAACAACTCTGCAAAAGGCCTGGTGTTAGACACCAACTAAGGACACTCTGATAGGTCCAGTGTCCAGCTCCAGACCAGTCAGGGCTGTTTTCAGACTATCAGATAAAGTTACAGTCAGAGCCAGCCCATAGGCGAATTAAGCGGCTGCTTAGGGCTCCAGTTACCAGCAGGGGTCCCCAAGAACATATAACTTTAAGAAATATACAGTATTTTCTATAATGCAGGCCTGTTAGTTTAAGTTATAGATTGAGAAATGCTTTTTGCAATTACTTTTGCATAGTAATTTATGAGGACTAAATGAACAGTCTTTCTGTATTATGCACAGTTTATTTAAAACTTCACTAGAAGCTTTGTTCAAGTATTTTGAGGGCAAAGTCCACCTAGTTGAGATTCAAGCATCAGGTGAGAAAAATACAAAACATGCAAGTACATTTGCAAGAAAAAACACACTGGAGTATTTTTTTAACTCATACACCATCTAAAATGGTTAAAATGGCTTGTGGGGCAGCTGTGGCTCAGGTGGTAGAGCAGGTCGGCCAATGATTGAAGCAATGGTGATTCGAATCCCGATCCCCCAGCCATCTGTTGTTGTGTCAGACACTTAACCCTCCTTGCCTCCAGTGGGGGGCACCACTGGTGTATGAATGCGCGTGAATGTTTCTGGTGGCGGTCGGTGGGGCCGTAGGCGTGAAATGGCTGCCACACTTCCGTCGGTCTGCCCCAGGGCAGCTGTGGCTACATACATAGCTTACCATCACAACGTATGAATGAGGAGTGAAAGAATAATGGACCTACTGTGAGCGCTTTGAGTGCCTTGAAAAGCGCAATATAAATCTAATCCATTATTATTATTCTTATTAAAATTAAATGTGTCTTGGATCTTCTCAGGAGCACAACCCCCCCCCCCCCCCCCCGGCTCCACCTCCACCTCCACCCCTGGTTCCTGTTCCTGCTGTAGCTTCATTTGATCTTCATGGTAAGTTAATGTCACATGCACAGTGTTCTGTTACCAGCAAAAAAAATGGTCCAACTGCTAAATGAATGACACCATCTGCTCAGAGTAAAAGAATAAGAGTTTATTTTTCTTGCAGTCCACCAGCAAGTCTTTTCCTCTAAAAAGGTGATTTAAAAGGGGGATGCCAACTTAGAGCAGGAAGGTTCCTTTATGTTCCATTTGGGGGAGAAATCCTTAGGACGAGAGAGGGGCTGGTGTGACACCCCCCCCCCTCGGTAAGTGCCCAGCCGTCACACCACTGTCCACCTGGTAATCACACTGCCAAGGCCGCGATGCTGCAAAGATACGAGAATCTGCTCACACACACTGTAAGCCAGGCGAGAAGCCCAATTACACCAACAGCTCTGGCAGGTTAGCGTCCCTTAGAGCTCATCTGTTTCAGACGTTGTTCCGTTCTGTGGGATGATCCTCTCCAGCTGCCTCCAGTGCCACTGTAGTCCACCGCTGCACCGTCAGCAGCTCTTTCACGAGTTTCACTTCCTCTGCTGCTCCGATCCCCGCTCCTGCTCACCAGGGGTCTGTTGCACGAAGCAGATTTAATGAAAACCCTGAGTTGTTTAACCCTATAATTCAGGAAACTCTGAGTTTTCTGTAACACAAAGGTAGGTAACTCAACCCAGGGGAAGAGGAGTAACTCTAGCCTGTTTCACGAAGAGGGGTAACTTAAACCCTCGGTCAGTGACTAACCTGGTCGGGAGCAGGTTAATGTGGAGAAACCTTGAGTTTCTCACTGACTCCGCCCACTTTCAGCCACACTCGCCGTTTCATTTCCTTATTCATTCATTCAGTCAGCTGCGAGTTTTGGCTGCTGCCGTCTCAAATAAAACATGTTAAAAAATAAATCAGAGTCGTTGGGTTACAGACAAGTCCTTTCGATAAGGATTTCATGGCTGAAGATGCTGCATGACTGCGAGTTAAACATTCAGAGATCGTTATCATACCACGGATAGATGTTTTATTTTCCGCCAGTTGTCATTTCTCGCATTACAGTTACACATCACAGTCAGTTATCTACACACACAAGCTGATCCGTCTGTATATTTGTGATATTATCGGCCGTATGTGACAATTGGAGGTCCTGTCTCTCCGTTCCCGAGAGATGTTCTCACCTGATTATTTCACCTTATAACTGTCTCTGTCTCTGGGTAAATGGTCATGGTGCGTGTCTGTCACACAGAAAGCTGGGGTTCAATCCTGGGTGTGACTTCTTTCATGTTGTAATGCCCCTCAAACCAGATAGGCTATTGTTTATTGCCCTGCGTTCTTTCGCAAATAGATTTTTTTTTCTTTTATTGGAGATGCAGGCCATTTGAGAAATGCGATGGTTTCATCTTAATGTTGCTGACAAGAACGCTCAAGTTAAATAAATAAAAAAGCTGCGATAAAAGTATAAAGCTGGATTTGAACATCAGCCTCACAGCATCAGGTGCACAAACCATACGACCAAACAGGGGTCTGTGCGCAAATCACCTGGAATCATACTGACTGGATCCGAGACTGTCGCGTCACCATTCACCAGTTCTACTCTATAACAGCATTGTGATTGTAAAGGTCAGCATTTAAACTTATATCTTCTCCCACGCCATCTTTTCCTTTTTTGCAGCAGCAGCTGCAGCAGTTCAAACTCGCCATATGAGGCTTTAGAAGTTATAGTTCCATTCAATGGCCAATGCAACCACGCCCTCGCACCTATGTTGCCATGGTGACTTGTTGAATCGGTGCTCAATTGATGCTGGCTTTTTGTCATGGTAGCACATGTGTAAAACCCTGGGTTGAACTACCCTGAGTTGATTAAACCAACTCAAATCAGCTGTTCTGGGACCGAAAACTCAGAGTTTCGTATCTCCGAGTAGATCAACTCAGAGTTCAGGGTTACACTCAGAGTTTGTTGAACTTGCTTCCTGCAACGGACCCCAGGTCTATCCTTTTCTCCGTGACCTGTCTTGCTTCCTTCACAGCCCACTGTCACTGGGTGTCTTCCCACATGTCCCTCTCCACCTCAATTAATGGGCTCTATGCATAATTCTACTACTTCCTGAACCTAAGGCAGCTCCTTTGTTTCCTGTCTTTCATTATTGGATGAACTGATTAATCCAGGTGTGTTTAGCCAGTTACTGAAGTCAGGCACACCTGGATTAATCAGTTCAACCAACAATGAAAGACAGGAAACAAAGGAGCTACCATAAGTTCAGGAAGTAGTGGAGCTGTGCAAAGAGCCCATTCCCCAGCCTGTGTTGCAATAGGGAGGGCTGGTCCGCCTGCCAGCTGCACCTGATTATCAATCAGTCTTGTCCCTCTTCATGTTAAAAACAGTTCAAGTCCAGAGCAAGTAAATAAAAACATAAACACACAATAAAACCATAAACAAGTAGGACAAGACCGGTTCTCAGTTTTTACACCTTGACATTAACAAGCCATGCTTTGTGATTTAGGAGTAAAATGTCTTTAGTACTGTCTATTTTTCATTCTGATCTGTTTATTCATGTCATGTGATTTTAGTTACAGTTCAAGTTTTTGTTGCTCTTTGTTGTTACAGTTTATCTTTAAAAAAAAAGCAGTTGATGTCTAATACCAAGGGTGCAACTATACATGTATTCGTATCAAACCGTTCCATACAGTTGTGTATGGAACCGTGACCACCATGTATTGAATATCGAACAATACAGAATTTTTCATTTATTTTATCAACTTGTCTTCTGACGATGAGTTCTGTGTTGAAAAATGTAGTGAATCTGCGTTCCACTACATTCAGATCTGGTGTGTGGAACTGCTTTGGTTTTCATGTTAAGTACAGTATGACCCTGATGCTGTTGTGGACAAAAGCACACTGGGCTGAAAAAGGCATGAACATTTTTTGACAGTATCGAAAAAGTATCGAACATGGAGTTCAGGGCCAATGTCCGCCAGCAGCCTTTATATATTACAATGGACGGAGCCGTTAGCATATAGCATCATGTGGGCAGGAAGTTTCATTCTCAGCAGCCCGACCTGGAGCTGGATCTGGATCAGAAGATAAACCTGACCCAGATGGATGGATAGATGAAGGGAAGCAGGGAGGATGGATGAATATTCCTTTCTTTGTTAAATGTTTTTCTGTGAAACCAAACTGTTGCGAAAGTGAATAAATTATTTTGCTACCAAAACCCTTTTCTCAGTGTTTCATAGAAGTGAACAGCTGTTTAGATGTTGCAGGGGTCACTAAAGTAAAAATATTGGCATCAGTCACTTTTCCACCTGAAGTGCCTCGTTACACAAAAAGCTAGTTCTCTCAGTTTTGGGGCAAAAGAAGCTCTGATTACTGTGCTTACTGTCTCCACATCTTTTCTTCTTTAGTATGATAGTCAGAGAAGAGCAAAAATATAAGAAGCTTTCCAGCATGGGACGTTTCCACCATGACTAAAACTACTAAAACAATCTATTTAATTCAAAACTCTGTCTATCGCTCCTTTTTGCAATTTCTGAACAGTATACATCCTTCAAAAAAATTGGAAGAATTAACCTTGAACAAGTTTCTTTACTTTTTAAAAGCCGCTTCTTTGTTTTACAGACTATCATCTTGAGCAGTCAAAGAGTGATTAACCCTTTGCTCACATTATGACTGAACAAATTCCACCTGCAGAGGTTTCGAGGCTAAGGACAGAAAATCTTTACATCGTCCTTTCACAAGCTTAGCTGTTTGTATATATTTTGGTACTGCACCGACTACTGTTGAGTAAAATTATTTCAGGACAATCTTCTGTGCTATCTGCATTGTGATATTGGCGATTATCACGCTAACATCTCAGACTGACATTTGCTCCAAACTAACTGAAAGCTTACATTTGAGCCGAAATATCATTAAATTTCCACAAAGTGCCTATTTCTGTCAGTAATTTGTTGGAGGCGTCCCCAAAATTTGCAATGCACATTTAAAAAATGATATTTGTTGCTTCATCCTAATCTCATACTCAAAAACAAATATTATCAGGAGCATTAGTCTCCACTGAAGGGTTGGCGTCTATGAGATAGACAGGCCTCATTTATAAAGGAAAACAGCCAAGAATGACTTTGAAGCAAGTTAAGAAATTCAATTAGCAGTAAATAAGCTAAATGACACGCAGCTCAAACACAGAGAAATATCCTGATAAGGGAGTGATGTGGTGAGCTCAGAGCGCTGTTCTGGTTATAAAGGGTGGAAATTGGTGGCGGCAGACTGAAGTCAAGGATGACTGAGTTCAAACAGGACTAATGACCATCCTGACTCCATGTCTGCCTCAGCTAATAGGCTGCACGGATGCAGATGGTTGAGCAAAGTTATTTTCAATGTTAACTACTTAATTGACCTTGAATATATAGATGATAAAATACTATGAATTCATGCACTGCCAACCAAGATGGCGGCATGTCTTTGAGCATCTGTCATTGTGTGCCGGTTAATGTCAGGAAGTCTATGATGTCAGTGATGGAGTTTTCCTCTGGTTCTGGAAAAACTGGGTGTAGCATCTCAGACCTGGTTGCTTAGTTCGGATCCTCTAGTTTTAGACCTAAGTGAACCACTGCTGCAGTTTCTGAAGACCAGCCACACGGGGCTATAACCAGGCTGGAGACCAGTATGAGGAGGAGGAACCAGGGTGGAGACCAGTATGAGGAGGAGGTACCAGGGTGGAGAACAGCATGAGGACGGGATACTAGACTGGACACCAGGATAAGGATGAGGTACCAGGCTGGAGACCAGGATGAGGAAAACGTACCAGGCTGGAGACCAGTATGAGGGGGAGGAACCAGGCTAGAGACCATTATGAGGAAGAGGAACCAGGTTGGAGACCATAATGAGGAGACATTCTGGTATTTTTTCATGAGAACATCCCACATTATCATTTCTGCGGCTGCATGCATCCCATGTTTTCCTTACAAATGAGGCTCCATTTAAAATCAAAGCAGACAGGCTTTCTGACAGTATATGACTTATTACCAAGAAGCATTTTTATAACATATAGTTAATAAAATAATCGATCAAACACTTTTTCACTAACTGTGCTGAGAATTCCAAAGAATGTTTTCATTGGGGAATGTATCTGTAAAGGACATCAGGGGTCATTGTGCTGTTGTCTAATCAGAAACACCAACATCCCTAAAAGCAACCTCGACTTTCAAGTACAACTACATGTGTTTTATTGCCCACAGTTTTCTATTGTCTGTATTATTATTTGACTGGAAGAAAATTTATCATCACTGATGTGAAAAATGTATGGAAATTGTTTCATGGTGATTTTATTAGCATAGTTAATGAATACGCCTCCCTCAGAGGTTAGAGTTACAGGCAGAAGCAATGCATGGTTCACTCCTGAATTATCATGTTCATTGCATGAACCCAATCTGGCATGAACAAAGACTCCCAAAATACCTTTTTTCAGACAGGCTTTACAGAAAGCGTGTAGTGTAATTCGAAAAGTAAATGTTGGTTATTTTCACACAGAAACCTCAAATAATCTGAATATTTACGTAAAACTGTGGTAAACCACCACAACAAATGGTTGGGAACGTATATAATATTGAACTTCCGTCAAGCATTGTTGTGGATTCTCAAGGAATTTCTGATGAAGGTGAAACGAGTGACTGTTTTCTAAGCATTACATTGTTCTGTTCTTTGATTCTCCAAAAACAATGGCTTCCTGAGTTCATTCTGCGAGTAAAAATAGGGAAAAAGTTTCTCTTTAGCTGTTTTTCTCTTTGACTGGTTACATGACCCAAACGTTCTCTGTGATCTGTGTTTGCTGGATTGAATTTGCATTCAAATTGGTGTTGAGCTCATTTGATCATCATGATAATTACATTGACATGAAATATTACTTTACACCGAGCATGTGTATTAAGATGTGGTGGTTGTAAACAACTTGAGCTCTTCTGTTTTGGAGCAACGCGTGCCAACATTGGAAACAAAGCAAACTATCTTCCAAAGTCATATGCACTATAGGGTCGTTTGTGTACTGTACACCTGAAATTAAGCTCTTTCAGAGAGTATTTTACAACTTCCCTACACCATTCCTACCTTCACCTATGGTCACAAGCTGTATTGGAGTGACCGAAAGAACGAGTTTGTGGGATCGCAGAAATGAGCTTTCTCAGCAGGGTGGCCAGGCTCGACCCTTAGAGTTACGGTAAGAAGCTTGGTCATCCTGGAGGGGCTTAAAGTAGAGCTGCTGCTCCTCCACATCAAGAGGAGCCAGATGAGGTGGCTCGGGCATCTGGTCAGGATACCTCCTGGACGCCACCCTGCACTCCCTGATTTTGATTGAATATAAACTTATTAGTTATGTTTTGTATAAAGTGTCTCATTACTAAATCAAATAATTTGTTTCTACTACTTTGCAACGTTGTGTAATGCACTAATAATAACTAGTAAAGATAACTGAGCATGTTAGGTTTTTATTAGAGGTGGCAGGGCTATTTTCAAAATTCAATGTATCTGGATCACAAAGGCTCATGGGAAATGCAAATTCAGCATGAATTTAACCTTTAATGATTGCTATCCTATAAATTTCAGTTATGTGTTGTACTGCCTTAGTTATGTTCACATTTAGGGAGGGGCTACATTTCTCGGCTTGCCTGGGAACGCCTTGGAATCCCCATGGATGAGCTGGTGAATGTGGCAGAGTTAGGGAAGTCTGGGTTTCCCTGCTCAGGCAGCTGCCCCTGCGACTAGACCTCTGATAAGCAGAAAGAAAATGGATGCATCTCTTGTACGAACTACTGTATTTGAGAAGAAATCTGTTTGTATGAGTGCTTCTTGCATGAGGCCAAATATTCTAAAATAATTTCAACACACTTACGTACATTCATTAATTCATTTTCTGTGCTGCTTGTCCAATTCAGGGTCACACACCATATCCCCACATAACCTGACAGCTTGAACAGTTTTGCACAGAAGAATGGGGTAACACTGCAGTATCCAGATGTGCAAGTCTCATTGGGCCTCATGCAACAACATGTTCGTATTCTTTTCATATCTTTCTCTTACTTTTTCTCCGACCCTGGGCTCCTACGAGTGCGCCACGTCAGATTCAACAAACGCTCTCAACTTCAGATAACTGCATAAATGGTCTTCGTTAACGTGATGCATTCCACCTGTGTGTACGTGATCGCGCGTTCATGAGAATTGCAAATCTGCATAAATACTGCCCGATAATTCCATATAAGGACACGACTTTCCACGCTTGTCAGAAGGTGTTTATTCAGAAAAATGGCATTGAAGGTGGAGAAGATAGACTTTACCGATTCGGAGATGGAGGGTCTGTTGCCTGAGATCTGAGCATCAGAATTAAATGAGGTAAAAGCCGAGCAGTGGAGAATAAATCACAAGAGCTGTAAATGCTGTGTGGCCTGCTGGTCCCACTGTTACAGAAGTAAAAATAAAAAATACTTGATCCTAAAACGGTGTCAAAAAGACGTCTAACAAAAGCAAGACAGCCACTGAAAACTATTGGTGGAGGCCAAGAGGAGCAATATATGATGTAAATGCTTAATATGAATTTAATCATCCAACACAGCGCAGCATTCAGCAAAATCTCCTTTTAATACACAGGCACACACACGTGTATGGTGCATCCCAGCAGGACAAAAAAGCCGACGTGTAGTTAGAACATATCCATCATCCTTTTCTCGCCTTCTACATCTCTCTCATACAACGCGCATAGAATATTAACGGTGAAACTCTAATTTGACAAAGTCAGACCCAAACATCCACATTTTGAGTAATAACGAAGCCAAGGTGCCATTAAAGGGACTTGAGGCAAGATTAAGGGTGAATTCCAATTCCTGTCTAAACCCTCAATCTTAACCCTCAATCTCAAAAATGCGCACTCCCGCGAAGAGCAAGTGCTGTTCCGATTCTAAGAAAGTTAAGTTAAGGGGCAAGTTTGAGGGCTGAATCACCCTCAATATTGAGATTCTCCGACACCACCCTTGTGAATAAGGGCTACCCAGAATGCAAGCAGCAAAGAAGGCGAGCAACAAATCTCAAGCATTTTCTTTGTTAATGGAGATATAAATATTACAAAAACCATTGTTTTATCTTAGTTTAGGCTCATGTTATGGATTAGTTACCTCATTGTTGCATAATATTTATTTTTATTTTACGATCTTTTGTCAATTGCGGCCGGTGCGGTCAAGCCATGTTGCTATCATTTAAGTTAGTTAACATTATAAATTGGTCATTTTTCTCTGAGCTAATGTCGTTGTTTTATAACGTGCTTGTGCCGATAACAGTATAAGATGACCGGGCTGATGTCATCTCCCGTAGTCGCAAAGTTATGTAACGATAGTTCTGTTTCATTCCTTCTGTAAACAAAGCACCTTGCGCTCTTCGCAGGTCGAGTCCTAATGACAATTGTCAATCAGGTGACATGTAGGCCAGCTGACTGGCAGTCATCCAGGAATTGACCTATGGCTAAACCACGCCCCCAAACGCGATGAGCCAATCACAGTGCGCACAGCTTTCCCATACACTCGGACATTCTCTGCTTGAACGTCCATTGAAATGCATTGAAGTTAGTCCGTTTTTGTTCGTTTTTATGTGTTCTTTTTAGTTTAAAATGGCCAAACGTGTGCATGGGGTACATGCAACTCCGATACTAGGTATCCTGAGAGGCTGGGTGACAGGGCGTATTTTTTTGCCTTTTACCAAGTCACATCAAGCCAAAGTTATGCGGCAGACCTCATCAACTGAACGTGGATAAAATGAACAAGGATGCCTACATTTGTTCTAAGGTAAGGGAACATCGTATTCGAGGCAACATGTTGTCACTTTGCTTGAAAGAAATATGAAGTTACCTTCCCTAACGTTAGTTTAAGTTGGCTAACGCTAGCTAAACATGCTAGTTTTGGTACGTGGTAACGGTACATATGACGCTGTCGTGTAGTACAGGTGTGGTGTAGTAACGTCGATAACGACACGCCTCTGGCTTCCAAGCTGCAGCCAGACTGCTCCGCTTCCGTGGCTGTTTGATCAGTTTTTGTCAGATGATCACTTTTTGGCACAACAACAGCAGCCGTGCAGCAGTTTGTGCAAGACACTGAGGGAGCGACACGAGTCACATTCAGAGATTCACAGGCTGATTTCTACTCCCAGTTTAAGACTTCTGAACAATTTCTTTTTGTTTGTTTGTATTGTTTTTATGTTTTTTAATTTATCTCGTCATGATCACTCTGTCTGATCACGCGTCTGTTGTCCGTGTTGACAGCTGTCATCTCCCGAAATGTCACATAGCGCCTGTCACCGAATGTTTGTTTGTCCGAGTGAGTGGAGGGGGCGGGGCTTAGCCATAGGTCAATTCACAGAACCACAGTAACCTACGTAACTTTCGGTATAGCTGGTGTTTACCTTTCAATAAGTCATGGTATGCAGTGACAGCTGAATTTGTCCATGGTTAGGCAGGGTTAACAGTGCAAATGAATGTAAATAAATTCTTCTTCTGCGTCTTCTTCTTCTTCTTCTGAATTGACAGACTGAACGCCGCTTTGGCGTAATGCTGCCCCCCACAGTTTAAAGACGTATCTGCATTTAACTCTTTGAGTGCCATAGGTGGCGTTCGCCGCTAATTTAAATCCAACCGTTTGGTCCCATTCGCGGCGTTCGCCGCCAATTGCTTTTTTTAATATGAAACGCATGAGAAGAGTCTGATAGGTTTGATGTAAATATCAGGCTTGTCCCTTTAAGTGTTAAACCGTAAATCACCACTAGATGGTGCGATCACTGTCGAGCGGTATGATCAGAGAAAAACAAAAGGCAGAAGAAGGGGTGAAATATGTGCGGATCAACGGATCTAGCCCACACTCCGAAACAGTAGGTGGCGGCAAAGCACCAAAAAGCTGGATGCCAACCGCCAACCGTCAAACGAGGAGGAGGAAGAAGAAGAAGAAAACGAAGAAGAAGTAGTAAACGTGGGAGAAATGGCGAGGAGAGCGGCAGGTGTAGGAGGGTGGAGGCAACTATCGATAACAGAAAGCTTGAGTCGTGGTGATGCTAGAGGCAGAGGCGGTGAGGCACTCGAGAGGAAGGAAGGTGGCGATCGTGGAGGGGAGACGTCGGCGGAGGCGAGCTGCTCATCGGCGGAAAGGCAAGTTTTGTCCGGGCCGCAGGAGCAAAGTCGGCGAACTTCAAAGAAAGGCTGCTCCTTAGCAACCAGTCGGCGGGATTCATCGAATGAATCTGAGCTTAGCGAACCTGACCCAGATTCATCGGAGGAATGGTTACCGTCTGGAACATCTGGTGACAGCAGCGACTCGTTTCCAGCCGCAGAGGAGAGACGGCGGAGTGTGGCCAGCGTTAGAACCGGTGCCACCAACGATTCAGCCAGCGGCCCCAGCAGCAGAGGGAGAGGGAGTGGCCGTCCTGAAAGCCGGCGTCATGGTGAGAAGGAAGAGGCGCAGTGGCTGAAATCCGGCTGGCAGCCGCACCCCATCACCTTCACGGCAGATCCAGGTCCCCGGGGCGCTGCTAAGGAGCTGGACTCCGACCGGCCGGTCGAGTTCCTGGAGCTGCTTGTCACCGATGAGCTGCTCGGGCATATAATGGAGCAGACAAACTTATATGCCCGCCAGTTTTTCGAAGTCAACCCAGAGATGAAGCCACACAGCCGGGGGCGCGCATGGAGACCCGTGTCAGTCCGAGAGTTGAAAAAGTTTTTTGGACTGACATTCATCACGGGGTATGTCAGGAAACCGAGCCTGAAGTCATACTGGACAACGGATGAGATGGACATCACCCCTTATTTCTCCAGAATGATGTCCAGGAATCAGTTCCAGCTGATCTGGCGGTTCTTGCACTTCAACAACAACAGGGAGCAGGATGCAGCTGACCGCCTGTATAAAGTCCGGCCAGTGCTGGATTACTTGGTCGGTAAATTCAAGGAGATGTTCCAGCCTGGGAGGAATATCTGCATTGATGAGGGGATGATGAAGTGGCGGGGTCGGCTCTGCTTCAGGGTGTACAACCCGCAGAAGCCCGTGAAGTATGGCATCAAATCGTACATTCTGTGTGACAGCTTCACGGGCTACTGCTTCAACATGAAACCATACGTGGGAGAGGCCAGCACACTGCAAGACACCGTGTTCACCCTCCTGGACCGGCTCACAGGCCATGGGTACACGGTGTACATGGACAACTATTACAATTCTGTGTCCCTCTGTGAGCGCCTGCTGGAGGCCAAGACTAACGTCTGCGGGACGCTCAGAAAGAACAGAGGGGAGCCAAGAGACATCACAGATCTGACCAAGTCCAGCTTGGGGGCTGGGGGGAAAGTTGCTTACCACAATGGACACATGATGGTCCTGGCGTGGCAGGACAAACGTACTGTGAAAATGGTCACAACCTGTCACCAGGACCAGATGCAAAGTGTGGAGGTTTGGAGCCGGGAACAGAGGGCCAAAGTCCCCCAGCTCAAGCCAGAGTGTGTTGTGGCCTACAATACATGGATGAATGGGGTAGATAAACTGGACCAGAACATTACTTACTACCCCTTCACCCGTAGATCACACAACTGGTCTAAAAAGTTTGTGACCTACCTGTTCCAGCTGGCACTTTTCAATGCCCATGTGCTGTTTAAAGCCAGAAACCCAGGGCAGAGCATGTCCCACCTCGATTTCATACGGGAAGTGGCAAGGTCCTGGACAGCTGAGAGGAGTGTGGAGCAGGAGGAGAAGGAGGACAATGTGGCTGAGGAAGCACTGGGTGAGGCGGAGAACTATGGCACCCAGAGGGCACCCTACAACAAGGACCCTGAGAGCCGGCTGGATGGGAAGATCAGCCAGCATGTGCTGGTGCAGCTGCAAACATCTGGTAAAAGGGAGTGGCGGGGGAGGAGGTGCAGGGTGTGCGCACGGAAGGGGAGGCGCAGTGAAACAAGGATATGGTGTAGGTCCTGTTGTGTCCCCCTGCACCCAGGAGAATGTTTTACTGCCTACCATACAAAACAAAATTATGCTTTGTAATTTGTTACAAAGCATAATTTTGTTTTGTATGGTAGTTGCACACACACATATGTACAGTAAATAGTTTGTTTTGTCAAACATAAAGAGCTGAATTATTGTGGGAACAGAAATGCACATGATCAGTATTTTTTTTTTTTTTCTCCAACATGAAAAGCTGAATTATTGTCTGACGTAAATGTTTTCTCAAACATAAAAACATTTTTTATGAGGTATTTGTAAATAAATATTTTGGCATTCTAAGTTGTCTCAGTGTTGTTTTGGTTGTTCTATAGAAGTAAACAACTGTACAAATGTTTGAGAGGCCACTAAAACAAAAATATTGGTGTTAGTCTCTGTTCTGCCCTCTCTGCAGAAAAAGCTCATTTTCTCTGGTTTTTGGTCAGAATCTGATGTTTTTGCTAAAACCACACTATGTTCAACAGCTGATTTCTAAAGATCAGAAAGTGCTAGAAACAAAATTTTTTTTTCTGATGAAAAAACAATCTCAGATGTTCTTTTGGGGACTGTAAATTTTTATGTAGTCATAAAACTATATATTCTGTGGGTCTTGAAAGATCAGTTAAAATAGCCCAAAACGCTGGCACCCAGGGACTATCTGCTCTGAAAATGGCTGGCACTCAATGAGTTAAGGGTGTCCCATTTCCAAGTCACAAAATAGCCCTTAACACTTAGTTTTGAGGGCTACTAATATTGAGGGTTGAGCTTGAGGGTTAAGATAGGAATTGGGATTGGGCCTAAAAAACGAAACTCGCGACTGGCGCTTCAGATAACTGCAGCCACGAGCCAAACCATCACGGGAGCGTGCACAAACTGAAGCTATATTGTTGTTTACTCACCTTTTTCTTCGTAGTTACACTTTTTAGTGTCTTTCAGTTGATCTGGATCGTTTGCTGACGGCAGAATAATCCATAACTATCGCTTGCGTTTGAATTTACCCTGACTGGCTTCTTCCTGTATCAAAACTGCGGATGTAGCATAATTTGACATCACGTCCACAGGGCAGCGCGGGAAATTTGTACACCGAATTGCAGCGCATTTTGCAGCACACAGCCTGTTCAAGGCAACGGAGAGAACATGGGTGGAAACGTTATTTTTGGTATTTAGCGCTTCATCACCCATTAGTATGAAAAAAAGGGACATTAATGTTTGTTTTTTTTTTATTCCTGCCTCAAGTCCCTTTATGTGAACTGACTGCATGTCTTACTGTTAGAAGAGATGCAGCTGTCTGTTGCTGATCCTCCTTTCTGAACTTTCTATTCATTTTCTGTTCGAGATGTTATTTCAATTTTATGGTAGCTTAATCTCACATGGAGCTCACTGACTGCACTTTCTTTTGACGCAATGACAACACCATCATCCCCTCACCGACATTGGCAGATAGTCTCTCAGTCTGCGCATAAAAATGTAATTTATAATTACAGAGTGATACATATGGATGTAGTCTAATTTATGTTGGATTTAAAAATACAAAATTGCTTCTAAGTAACGATTAACAGTGCTTTAGTGAAAAACCAGGTTTGGATAACAGCAGACTGCGCAAGACTCCTATGTCAAGTCTGAAGCACGTGAAATTTGTTCGTGCCTGACAGAAGATTAGAAATATGAGAAAATTACTGAATGTGGCATTTTCTCCTACATTGCTCATATGGACCATTTAAGAAAGAATTTGTTTGTACGAATGCTTCTTGCATGAGACCCAATAATTAACACAGATTCTGTCCTATGGTTGCAGCCAAAGGTGCATCTACTAAGTTCTGACTTGAAGGGGGTGAATTTTTATGCAACTACTTATTTTATGTTGGATGTTTCTATTTAATTGCCATTACTTTGTAGAAATCAGTTTTGAGTTTGACACTAAAGAAATTTTTTTTTTACTTTTTTTTGTCACAAAAGCTAAAATACACACTAAAAACTCCTAGGTCAAAAATAACTCTTTACGGGGTTTTTTGACCCACTGCTGGGTTAAAAAGGGACCAGCCCAGAAAATTGGGCCATTTTTTTTTTTTTTTTTTTTTTTTTTTACCCAACTCTCGGGTTGAATATTTGACCCAGAAGTTGGGTTATATTGACTACAATGTTGGGTTATTTCAACCCAGAAATTGGGGCAACAACTCAACAAACCCAGCAGTTTGACCCAAGACGTTTAAGTGTGTACATGACCATGACTGATTTAGTAAAGCAATAAAAAGTGAAATCATCCAAGGGGATGAATACTTTTTATGGGCACTGTACTGATGTAAGTTTAACACTCAACAGAAGAAAGGCCAAGTCATGATCATGATTGGAAACATGTTTCCTCTTCATCATTGTGTTTTACACAGAGTTCAACTGCTTCTTATAAATGTTTATCCACGCTGGTTTGTGTGTCATTTGAAAACAAATACCATTATGAAAAGAAAAGTTTCATTTTGCAGGAGAATTGAGGAGTTTTGCTCATGTTTCCTTATTGTTTGTGTGTAGTTTTAAGAGTTTGACAGCTGCTTTCAGAAATGTGTGCAAATAATGGAGAAAACTGTAAGAGGTGATGTGTTGTTTGCTACAGCCTGATGAAATCTTACACAACAACAACAACAACAATAATGACAATAATCATCACAATGTTCAGAAAAGATCAATAAAAGACAAATTTTCAGATTGGAATGAAACCCAAAAACAAAGCCTGTCACATCTCTATTGGTTATAAATTAATGTATAATAATGAATCAGTGAAAAATATTGAGTCCAAGAGTCCAACATCAGTTGCCATGGTAATCGCCAGATTCAAATGGAGCAAACTTTATGACACCAGAAACTCTGGCTTTCAGTTCAGTACCACTAGATCTCACTCACATCCCTCTGCACTTGTGACTGTGAAATACATCGAACTGAGAAACTGAACAAGTGAACACATCAGAGTTAAGAGTCGACTCAACTCCTGTTAAAGAGCAGCAAGTGCTCAGCGGTGGAAGAAATTGTTGGTCGACTATAAACTGTCAGTCCAACTGCTCAGTATTTGTTAATGCATGTGGGGAAAAAAAATGTTAGAATATCTCCAGAAATAGGGAATAAATAATTTACATTTTCTATGCTAATTTATATTAGTGTTTGGGGGTTTCCATGTCTTGTTTGTGAGATGAAATAGCGATGTTTTAACTGAGAAAGCACACTGAGGGAGATGAGATGAGGCTCTGCTGTGGGTGAAGAGCTAAAATACCTGGACACTTTTTAATCTCTTTTTCTCCACCAGTCTTAAAACCTGCATCTTAACACTTACTAGCTGAAGAGGCTTTAAAACTGAGAGATTAATGCACCCTCCTCTCTGCTTCAGGGCAGGAAGAAGTCTCGGAGTCTCCATTAATCCCCCATCATGTGTCACCTGTAAAATAACCCTCTACAAAGAGAGGACAACAAGGTGCCGGGAACTCGGAGAAAAGCTGCCAACATTTTACAGATTATCTTTGCAATGATTTGAGTCATCATGTTTTTGTTGTTTTTCTCTGGCACAGCTGCTCAGATACACACACATATATACCCTTCAATAGATCAGTGCTGCGTTGCCATGGCAACTCAGAGCTATAGGCTAGAGATTTTTAAGTAGCAGCGCTATGGCAGGAATTCAAAGAAAATATGTCTATAAATGCAAACACCTTTTAGAGTGGGACAATTAGATGCTAAATTCAGTTCCAGCAATCAAAGCATGAAAGAAGTTTAAAACTCAGCTCAGTGTGTTTCATTTTTAGTGAATTACATTTTTATTTTTCATATGAAGTTGAGAGAATTGAGCAGCAAGTCCAGTAAAAGGTTGAAGGGGGTGAAATGAGGATAAAGCTCTGCCTGGTCCTTCAGAAACATCCTTGTGTGGTATACAGTCACATGATGCTGCAGCCAGCATCGTTTGTTAATCCAGGTAGCTGCTAAGTGGGATGTGGTGTTCTTAAAGCTGCCTGTTGGAATTACCTTGACAACTGTTGCGCTAAAATCACACCCCTGTCAGGGTAAAGGTCTTGCCCATGGGACTGCAACGGATGGCCGAGACACCAGGAGAAAGAGCAGAATTTATCAAGAGACAGTAAAGTAAGGCAGTCTAGAAAAATAAAGACTGGTGACATTTAACTAATTGTGTTTTTGGCGCATTAGCATGCTAACAGAACATTAGTATCCCAAACACAGCACCAAGGTGCTGCTGGATCCATCTGTTGGCTGTCATCCATCTGCTGCAGGACTCTGCCAGGCAGAAGCATCGTTCTTCAGATCACAAACATCCCTGTCCGTCATTCATCTCCAGGACAGAGGCCACTGCCTGCTGCACTCTGTGCTTTTCTCTCAGGCTGCATTTCCATAACAATTCACATCAGTATCTCCAGTGTGCAATGGTCATGGAAAACATGGATGGAGGAAGGATGGAAGCAGCTGGGGATAATAATACTGAACAAAATGTGATGTTTGACTTCAACTGGTGACATTGTCTCTACTGACAATAACTTTGAATAGAGGACCTGCTGCGCAACTATCAGGGGTACTATCATGTCCTAGTCAGGTACCATCAGGTACTAACCAGGTACCATCATGTGCTAGCTAAGTATCACCATGTCCCAGCCATGTACCACCATGTCCTAACCAGGAAACCATCATGTCTTAGCCAGGTACAATCATGTCTTACATAAGTACCATCATGTCCTACCGAAGCACAATCATGTCCGAGCCAGCTACCATCATGTCGTAGCAACGTACCATCGGGAACTAACCAGGTACCATCATGTCCTAGCTAGGTACCATCATTTCTTAGCTAAGCACCATCATGTGCTAGCCAGTAAACATCATGTCTTAGCCCCCCAGATACCAAATGGACAGCGCCGCGGATCTGCTGCAGCTGGAATGTCACATTGTCACAGGTAATATCATGTCCTAGCCAGGTAGATCATGTCCCAGTCAGGTACCATCATGTCTTAGCCAGGTACCATCATGTCCTAGCTAACGATGATCATGTCTCAGCCAGCTAACATCATGTCCTAGCTAAGCACCATCATGACCTAGTCAGGTACCATCAAGAACTAGCCAGGTACCATCATTTTCTCAGCAGTTACCACCATGTCTTTGCCAGGTACCATAATGTCCTAGCCAGGAACCATCATATCCAAGCAAGGTACCATCCAACACATTCTCACTCCCAAGTCGTCATATGTTGATGCTTGGGAAGGCCTCCTCCGTGTCACCTGTTTACGCACAGGGTATACCCATCTCGTACATATGTGACGTAGAGGGTCTCTCATTGAATGTTATGGAAATCCCTCATGTTTTGACTTAAAAAGCGTCCAAAAGTGACTCCTAGTTGTGGTTACGTGACTGCCGAGTTCCCCCCTGGTGTGACGAAAAGAAAAATGGCGGATGTCCCTTCAATTTTCAGTAGAAATTTATATTTTTCAAGATAGATTGCAGCTTAAGCTTTGTTCTGATAACTTTTCTAGCGTCAAATATACACTTTGTTTTCATAATATTTATTTGTTTCATGTAAATGATCCACAATTCTTTTTAGTGTTGACGTACATTCTATTAGGTTTTGTGATTGTTGCTACAGTGGTTGCTAAGGACGCTATTAACAACCAGCCGGAAGGAAGGGATAAATGATGTTGCGGTGGCTGGCAGTAACTTAATTCCTGACATATACATGCGCATTCCTCAGTGAACATAAATAAACAGAATTCGAATAGGCGACATATTGAAGCTATGGTCTACAATTTCAGAATCAGTTGAGAAATTTTGAAAAAAAGCAGCCTGCCCCCCCCCCCCCCCCCCCCCCCCCCCCCCTTTCTCTACTCCTTGTTCCCTCCCACCGAGTACATACAGCCCTCCTCCTCAGCCACAGCCAGCCTCATCACAACAGCTTCACAGTGTAATATTTATTCTACATACTGTAAATGAACAACAACAACATCTGCTCACATATATAATATTTGCCTTTCTCAACCACCGGGAAGTTTATGGTGTGTTTTAGCTGCATCAGTAAGAGACAGCGACGTTCCAGCGACTTCATGAGTTACTGAACGCATTCAAGACATCACCGATGACAACAAGCTAGCTTAAAATACTGAAAATAAACAGCTGACATTCTGACGCCGTTTGTCCACACAGAAACAACCACCAGCAGCGTTTCCAGTCATCATAATCAGCAACATCCTCATAGATTAGAAATTTATGTACAATTCACACATAAAAGTAAAAAAACAAACTGCCTACCTGTTCAACAACCCTCTGCTGTATCAGAATCAGTTTTACTTCCAGATCCTCCCGGAGCTTCCTCCAGCCGGTGACCCGATGTTTATACTCCACTTTCAGTCCGTCCGTGTCTGCTGCTGCAGATTTTCCCTCCTGTTTTCGTCCGTATC
Source organism: Atherinomorus stipes (assembly GCA_023101725.1). Classification (NCBI taxonomy): domain Eukaryota; kingdom Metazoa; phylum Chordata; class Actinopteri; order Atheriniformes; family Atherinidae; genus Atherinomorus; species Atherinomorus stipes. The sequence continues at coordinate 115,457 of JALJCO010006809.1, forward strand.
CTTCCATCCTGCTTTGGTCCAGTTTCGTCTTCGTCTGTGTTTCTTTCAGAGACTTTATCCACCTGTAGTTTCCTCCAGCGGTGAATGTAACACCCGACCGTAGCCTCCCTTCCCTTCTGCTGCACACATTCCGTCTGCCTTTCTTTTCTCCCAACTTCTGCCGGTGAGCAGAGGCACTTCCTGCTGCTGCTGCCTTTCTGTTCCATTCTCCTCTTGTTATTGAGCTGCTACTCAGCTACGTACTTGTTGCAGAAAGTTTCGAACGCGGAAGAGGGCAGGGCCGAGGCGCAACACGGAACACAGGCAGTCAGCTGTCGGGGAAGTGTCGGTTTGAGCAGGGATTGAATGAGAGCAGAGAGAAGCGAGACGAACAGCTACGTTGACCAATGTAAGCCATGCGGCCGGATGGTTCGTATTGGTTAACATTTTTGCAGCCCAGCAGCCACTAGAATGGATGGATTTTTTTCCATTTTTTTCTGCTCTTCACATTGTGTGGATTGTACAATGGGACCATTACCACCATCTAAATGAGGTTATTAATAATGATCAAACTTTCAAATCGTAGACCATAGCTTTGAATGCACACTGTCGTATCATAGTCACGTGTTTTTTCAGGCTTTGACAGCCTTCATATCACAAGATGAGAGGAGAGGGAAAGGTGGGCAGAGAGTGGGGGCTGCAGCAAGTCCCAGGCTGGGCATTGTACCGAGACCGGCTGCGTGGAGGAACTGCAGCCTCTGAATACTATAGCAGCTTCCCAACCAGTCGAGCTAAACACTGCCTCAAGTGTTTCAACCAGTTGTTGAATATCTTTGTTCAGTCAACTTCCTTCTCTTTAATCGGACTCGCCATCATTTCTCCTCCTCCCGGCGCCAGGGGTCATCAAAATCACCTCTTTTATGCTCTCATTTGGTCAAATTCTGCCAATTAGTGATTTCCATAACATTCAATGAGAGACCGGTGCGTCACATATGTACGAGATGGGTATACCCTGCACGTAAACAGGTGACGAGGAGGGAGCCTGCACAAGCATCAACAGATGACGAGTTGGGAGTGAGAATGTGTTGTACCATCATGTCTTAGCCAGGTACCATCAGGTACTAGCCAGGTGGTCTAGGGGTGGGCAACTCAGGTCCTCAGGGGCTGGCATCCTGCAGGTATACAGGTCTGTCTCAGAAAATTTGAATTCATGATATTTTAATATTTTGAGATAGGATATTTGAGTTTTCTTAAAGGAGTGATGACATAGCAGTAAAAACGAGTTTATGTTGTTGGCATTGCTGCATATGTCAAATCTCCAAAGAAAAAAGCAGCATTTTTTACAGCGGGGGATTGTTTTGAAACGCCAGACCTCACTTCCTCAGTAAAAGACTTGGATGCAGTAATGATATGCAGCTTTACCCGGAGACCACGTTGACTTCATTTTGATTGGCTACACCTTATTTGGCTATAACCTTATTTAGAGAAAGTAGGTCAAGCTGCCCTAGCGGTCAGAGTTTGCTAAAGGCTAACTGCTAGCAACATGGGCACTTCAGACTGTGCGAAGCGGACGGTGCATAGACCGTTAGGAGAAAGAGGGGGGTGTTTACTTGATAGTGTGCTCTTATTGGAGCAATTAAACTACGTAGAATGATAAGCTGCTGTCTGATTCAACCGTTTCTGAGCAGAGAGACAAAGCTGACAGACCATAAACAGGAACTGTGATTCTCACTCTGGACATTCACATGGCCTCATCAGTGCACAACAGATCATATTATACCCCCAAAACCCCAGAAAAGTGAAATTTGATGTCATGGCACCTTTAAGCTGAATGCCATAATCAGCAACATTAAAACAATTTCATGTCTTTTTAATTGCATTACAGAAAATGAAGAACTTTATCACAATATTCAAATTTTTTGAGACAGTCCTGTAAGGGGCCTCTGCCTTTCTTTTCCAGGTCTGTCCTGCCTCCTTAAATTTAGTAGAGCCTCATGTCTTGTGTCTGTTCCAGGTGTCCAAGTGGTTAGGGCTGAATGCTCTCACCGCTTACACTGCTGCAGCCTGGGTTCGGTTATCGTACAGGGAGCTACACCTTTTTTGCATGTTTTTAGGTAGTTCTCAAATTTATTCCTGCCCTCCCATTAAAACTTAGTTGTGATTTTATTTACTACAATAACTGTACGTAAAACCTGTCCAATGTTTCCTCCATGTTGTTACAGTAGTTGTTGTGACCTGAGGTATGAGGTCATCAATTTCATTGACTTTTCAAGGAAGTTAGAAATTGTCTCTTGCAAACAACACTGGGTGGTCAACTGTCAAAAATCAAAACATATTGCACCCACATTTCTATGCTTATGTGGGTGAGCTTCTATCGTAATATCATTAAAGATTGGGTGTGGAGTATTGTGTTTTCATGTTTCATTGACACTTTAGCAGATACTGGTGGTACAAATGTGGAAAATAGTCTAAATTTCCATGTCTGCAGGAATCCGTCTTTGGTCTGGAGGCAGTTGTTTTAAATGTCCATTTCTATTTGTTTCTAGCTGACTCTTGCAGGGGGAAACAAACATGTTTCTACATTGAATAGAAATAGTCAGAAATTCTGTTAGCAATGGGGAAACAAACATATTAAAATGGTTTAGTGGACTTCTGCAAATCAATACAAATATGCATTAATCTCAGGAGTCTTTTTATAGGGCTTGGGAACCGACGTCACAGTGCAATTCATTGTGGAAGGTCAACAATATGCCGCTGCTATTTTCTGAGGCCAACGGGAGGGACCAACTTAGAACAAGAAAACAGCAGGATGCTAAAAGTTCAAAAAGAAAGAAAAGACCGGTTCCGGGATAAACTTCTTCTAGAGGCAAGGAGACGCTATATGGAGAAGATTGCGTTAATCGGAGATACGGACCCATATGAAATGCTGGCTACAGAGTGGACCCGTGACCCTGATCTTCCACTTCACATACTTGGTCTGTGGCGCGAGTGCCTACACTTCATCTCAGTGAATGAATTACAAGTCCCTGGAAGCTCATATACAGTACAGTTTATGAACGGCTGGGTCCAAGATGTGGAAGCCTGCAAACCAATGGGCTCAGACAACATCGTCATTCGTAAGCATCTGAGTGGCGCGGCTATGTGCTTTTCCAGGGTGATTAGATTAGTGATCTACATTTTAGATCACTAACTATTTGCCATCATTGTATCCGTCTGGTATCCTCTCGTCTGTTCATATGCAAGCTCACTGCATTTTTTATATTTGGAGGGTTTGAAGGGAAAACTATATTTCATTCCTTGGCATTTCACCAAAATGTGTTGTGGCAAGCAACACACACACCAAGCAAAACTCATTAAAAAATAGCATCAATAGATTGTGCTACGTTTGTGCTGGTTATTTTCATTGGGTTTTCTGTGGGGTGGGGGCCAACTTCACGCTGGACAGCAACCTCAGAGCAGCAGCGGCAGCTGCCACAGTGTGGAGAGGAGGAAGCAGGTCTGGAGAGGAGGAGCATGCAGGAGCTGATCTAAATTTAAAAGTATGCCACTGGCAAAGAATAAAAAAACAGACATAATTCTGCATCACTTTGAGTCCATCGGAGGATATAACTCGATTCACCCTTCGGTGTACAGTAATAATGGCGGAGATGGGGCAGCGAATGTATAAGACATTATCTGCAGCAAAACAACTTCATTTCATCAATGCTTTAAGTAAAATGAACGAACGAATGAGTACTATTGTCCCGCGAGTTCAGAGTTTCGCAAATTGTGTTTTTGTTGTTGTCTGGGTAGCAGCTGCTCTTCTCAGCTGAACTCCGGAAGCGCGCATCGTGAATGCGCGGCTCTGAAAAGTGTCTAGAACTACCTGATAAGTAACGGAAAGCTAAATCTGGACTCACGGGACAATAGTACTCGTTCGGTTTTTCATTCTACTTAAAGTATTGGTGAAAATCAAGGAGTTTTACTACAGATAATGTCTTATATAGTCGCTGCCCCGTCTCTGCCATTATCACTGGATGTACACTGAGGTGTGAATTAAGTTATATCTTCCGAAGGACGACTCAAAGTGATGCAGAAATTTTACCAGTGAGTAAATGCACGTATATACTCCTAGAAATAAGGTCCAGGTTGAAAAAAAAAAAAACTTATCCTTTAAATAGTGATGTTGATTATTTATTTAAACAATGAAAACTTGAGGTGTCACCTGCACACCTCATGAGAAATGATTTTGACCCAATGCTGCGTGTCTGCAGTCCTGTATGCAGCACTCTTCCAGCCATCAGTGCATAAAGTTGCCAGTTAATGCCCGCTTTTCAGACATGCAAAATTACACGCAATTTGCCCGCTTTCCACTGCACGGTTGATAAATCACATTGCGTGTGTTAAGCTGAGTTGTTTGTATAGTCTCCTCCCAGTATTTTGCGTGTTCTGGCAGAAACAACCAGATTATATATTCATCTAGCAGACACGCAAAATGGATAGTGGGGCTATTTTGCCCGTTAACAGGCGCAAACCTCCTTTTGCCCTGCTTTGTAAATCAGCTCTGGCAGATTATTGCATATGTAATGAAGATAGCGCTCATTTTTCCATGCGCAAATCTTTTGTAAATCAGGGCCTTGGTGTTTATTTCAGACAAGCTCAAGAGCTTTGATCTCTCCTGAGCCTCACTAGCTCCCTCTAACATAGGCATGCTTAACTTATCAGGACATGCCTGTTAAAATCTTAAAAGTCTAACCTTCAAAGTATCCATGTAAACACAGTCACTGTGTTGTAGTCTCATATCTATGAAGCATGTTAAAAGCACATCAGAGGCTCCTCACTCTGCCCCACAATAAAATTGGTATTAGCAACCATTTTCTAATATCTTCCTTGACTGTCTTCAGAAGGACTGGCCCAATTAAATAAAAATCTTCTCTATGAGGGTCCTGATATTTATGCCTAGGTAATAATAAGTAAATTTTAAACCAAACAAACTGTCTTCTTAAACAGATGACCTATGACTGAACCCAGATAGGACCCCTTGCTAACTGATTGCTTCGTGCATATTCAGCCATGAGTATTGGTGGATCATTCAGTGAGGCCTACGGGCCATGAATCCTAATCTCTTTAAAGGATTATAATAGCTGGCAAATTGACAGGAAACGACATGAACACACATCAACACACTGTACGAGTGGCACAAACTGCCTAACACTTTCTCTGGCTCACACGTTCTGATACTGGAGGCTTCCAAAATATTCTATCATTTTCACTTTGGTCCAGGGGTGAAAAGTCACACTTAACTCTGATGCAAATCCCCTGAACTCATTATGCAAAGAGCAGGAGAATCGCCAGATTTAAGGGAAAGAGAAGAAGTGTTGCAGAGAATATTCAAGGACTTTGATCCTGAGACCAAATTAAGACCAGCTATATTCACACTTTGAATTGCACATATTTAATGCAGTCATCCACTGAGTGCACTACGGGTAACTCTTTTTATAAGACACACTTTCAATGTTAAATTTGTGTTTTACGTTCTATATGGATTTTCCAAGGCAAACCAGCTTCCTCCCACAGTCCAAAATCAGGTGTGTTGACTTAATTAGTGGCTTAAATTTGAAGGTGAGTCTGTCTTTGTTTTCTCTACACACACCATCCACTTTATCAGCTCCACCTGCTCAGTTGCTTGTTAACACAACTATCTGATCAGCCAATCACGCAGCAACATCTAGTCATGTAGACATGAAGATGACCAATCACACAGTAGCATCTAGTCACGAGCTGCTTTCCCACTGAAATTAAAGGTTTCAAACGGGTTGGCCTTAAATGTTTCCCACAATAAAGAGGGAGCAGTTTCAGGTTTGTCATTTGTTTCAAAGAATATATCAATATGTGCTTTAATATCTTTGCAAAAAATTGAGTCAGTTAGAAGCTGGGGGTTAAACCTCCAGTTTCCCTGTTGCCGTTCTATCTCACCTAGCCTCAACGAAAATGTCACTGGGCAGTGGTCAGAAATAATAATATTGTGATATTTAACATCATTTGTGCATGCTAATAGTTTGCCATCAATCAGAAAGTAGTCTATTCTCGTATAGACATTATGGACCTGGGAGTGGAAAGAGTATTCTCTACCTGTTGGATTAAAAGCTCTCCATAGATCACACAGGTTCATATTCTTAATATAGGTGTTGAGGAGCTTACTTGTATTGGATGGGGATAGGCGTTGAGATAATGATCTATCCAAATACTGGTCTAACACACAGTTGAAGTCGCCACCTATAATCAAGTTAGTATTACCAATGTCTGGTATCAAACCAAACACCTTCCTAAAAAAATCTGGATCCTCCTGATTAGGTCCATAAATATTTAACAAAGTAACATGTCTTGAATACAATTCACCCACTACTAATACATACCTCCCCTCTTTGTCAGCAATAGTAGAATGATGTTTGAAAGGAACTTTTTTACAGATCATAATGGCAACTCCTCTGGACTTAAATGGGAATGAGGAGTGATAAATTTGATTTATCCATTTACATCTGAGTCGATGATGTGAGTCTGTCTTCAGGTGTGTTTCCTGCAAAAATATAATTCCTGATTTAAGAGATTTTAAGTGTGACAGTACCTTGCCTCTTTTAACTGGTTCATTTATTCCTTTAACATTCCAAGAAGAGAAAAATATTTTCCCCCTCCTCTCCTGTGTTCCCCCTGCATTATTCTGTGTCATGTTCTTGTACAAATATCTTATCCACCAGGCAGCACTCCTCCCACCCATCCCCTAATCCCCCAACTTCAAAAGTAAAGCCATGAACTTGCAACATTATCAAACTGAGACAAAAAGGGAAAAAGAAAAAAGATAAGGTAAGATACAGCGAAAAGTATATAACTATAAATGCCTTGTGTGCTACTCCGTGAGAGTACTGATAACGATTAATATTAACACAATAACAGCTCCCCTGGGATAGTGTATTAACAATAACAAAACTGGACCAAAACTCCAGGTACATATGTCCAATAAATGTAATAACATTAAATAAAAATATTTCAGCCCACTACCTTCTGCAAATAATAATAATAATAATAAACAATAGGCCTACAGAAAATTTTAATTATGATATTCGCACTTATATTAGGCACTACAGCTTGTAGAAGTCAAACAAAACGGCCCCAATTCTGACGGAAACATCAATCCACTCGTAATATGACCAACCACATTACCATCTCAGTCTTCTACTGTGTGTTGAAGTGGCGTTCCGCATAAGCGAGGGCTTCTTGGGCATCAGTAAACACTCGCTCTCTGCCATCGTGCGTCACCCGCAGCTTTGCTGGGTACATAATCCCAAACCTGACACCTGGCTTGCTCCGAAGTATCTTCCTGACAGGGGTGAAGGCGGCTTGCGCTTTAGCCACTTCTTGTGGAAGATCTCTGAACATCTGGATCCACTGTCCCTGGAAGGTTAACTCCTTCTTGCCAGTGATCCTGCGGAAGATGTCTTCAAAGTCGTGTCCATAGTGAATTCTTAAAATGAAATGACGCGGCGGCTCATCATCTCCTGGCCTCTGCCGGAGAGCTCTATGGGCACGATCAATAATCGGCTTTTCCTTCAGCTCCAGAACTTCTTTTAACAAGCCGGCAGCAAACTCCCTGGGCGCCTGTCCATGCTCCAACCCCTCTTTCAGACCCGTGATTCTCAGATTTTGTCTGTTTGAGCGCCCTTTTAAATCCAAACATTTCCCGTTAATGCGGTCCACTTGTCTGATGAGGTTCTTCACCTGCGTTTCCAGTTCTGCAGCTCTGTCCGCTGTGGTGGTCGCCAACAACTCCAGCCCCTGGAGCGTTTTAGCCTGTGAATCGGTTTGCGTTTTCAGAGCGATAATCTCTGAGTTAACCTCTGTTTTCAAAGCGGCAATTTCAGCTCTCAGCATGACCGTCACATCAGCAATTTTTTCATCTATCTTGTCACAGATATCCACTTTTACAGCGTGAAGCTCGGAGCGTAAAGATGCTATTGCAGCCAGCACAGCGCTTTCATTCCCACTGCCTGTAGAAACATCATCACCTTCAGGCAAACACGTGGCTCCGCTAGGGCCCTCTTCAGCTAGATCGCTTTTGGGTTTATTATTTGCTTTCTTTGGGTTCGGCATTCTTGGGTCTCCTGAGTAGGTCACCCTTGCAAGTACCTAAGATGTTGACGTTTAGTAAGATATGAAAAGTGTCCTTATCTTGTTAAAAGTGAAGTTTTAAGTCGAAATCAGCGGGAGCTGTTGAAAGGCGCGTCCTATCCGCTCATACTCCCCCTAGCGGTTTCTCTCCCCCTAGCGGTCTCTCCACTCTGCTGTTCTGATGAATGGGAATCATCTCTGATGGACATGGGAAGAGGACAAGGAAACAGATGTAACATCAGCACACACCACTAACAAATGATCACTGAAAATAAAAGTTTAACTGCTTGCCAAACTTTCTGATAATCATCAATTTCCTTCAGAATATGTTCACTGAAATTACTGAACAATCCATGTTCATGTACACAAAAATTAGCTAAAAACGGAAAGGTCGCCAGACTTAGCAACTGTAACCATGGGGGGCGGGACTTAGCGAAGGGTCAATTCACACACACTCACCAGAACTGGACAATAGAAGATGGAAAAACATTGCTGGTCTGATCAGTCTCCATTTCAGCTCCACATTCAGATGCTAGGTTCAGAATTTGCTGAAAACATCAGGAAAGCATGGATCCATCCTGCCTTGTATCAACGGTTCAGGCTGGTGGTGGTGGTGTAATGGTGTGGGAGAGATTTTCTTGGCACACCTTGGTCCTCTTAGTACCAACTACCCTTAGTTTAACTACCACAGCCTACCTGAGTATTGTTGCTGACCATGTCCATCCCTTTCTGACCACAGTGTAGCATCCTCTGATGCTACTTCCAGCAGGATAACGCACCATGTCATAAAGCGCAAATCATCTCAGACTGCTTTCTTGAACATGACAGTGAGTTCTTGTACTCAAATAACCTCCACAGTTACCAGATCTCAATCCAATATAGCAGCTTTGGGATGTGGTGGAACGGGAGATTCTCATCATGGATGTGCAGCCGACAAATCTGCAGCAACTGTTGATGCTATCATGTCAATATGGAGCAAAATCTGTGAGGAATGTTTCCAACACCTGGTTAGATCTATCAGACCAGGAATTAAGACAGGGGTCTTACGCAGTACTGGAAGGTGGAGCTGGTACGCAGGCCAGTGAGTATATGTTGTGTTCCTGTTATGGACTAGTGACCTCTCCAGGGTGTACCCTGCCTATTCTCCAGTGCCAGTACGGATATGATCCTCAGCACCTGTGACCCTGAGAAGGATAAAGCAAATACAGGAAATAGACGTATGAAAGTTTAATACCAGTGACAGATCATACAGTTTGTCTGTTAATGAAGGGTATGCCTCCCAGGGCTCAGGGTGCAACTGAGTCTTACAGCTTAAGATATTTGATCCAAACAGAAGAACTCAGTGTTTAATATCTATTTAAATGCTGACTACATCTACAGGATGCAAAACAGCACGTCTGAATATAATTTGTGTCAATGCCAAATGGACACACACACACACAAAGGCAGCATATTGAAGTAAGAGACATAATTATAAAATATTAATGCTCTCTGTTGCCTGAACGGAAACAATATTCTTGATTTTCCTCTCAGAGTTCTGCCACAGGCCTTATTTAAATAAAGCCATCAGTAGGCAGCTATTTATGAACATTATGCATTCCATGTGTATATGGGATTAAAAATAAAACAGCGTCCTGATGAATAAACCTCTCAATAGTTCCTACAATAGTACAATGAAAAGCATCTGCCTTGACTCTGAAAATTTGATTTACTTCTTTATTTAATTTTCTCTGTGCTACTTTTTAAATAAAAATCTAATTCAGTTGTGTACTTAACATCTTTATATGCTGTATGTATTATGTAAAAAGACACCAAACACTTCAAGAGGTGTTGCAATATAACTGTAGGTTCGGTCAACACTTATTTCTGACCAGTTGCAAATGGAGTTATTTTTAAAGCCTCCAGTAGTTGATGATACTGCAACAAAAATGGCCCTGTTTCACCAGCAAGGATCCTGCAAAAATGTTGATCCACAACAAGTTTTTCGTCTCATAAACAGCTTTAGGCGAAAATGGAGGGATTTTACGAGGTTAAGGAACAGGGATTCAACTAAATGACTGAAAAGTAGCTGAAAGAAAATGACTGGAGCACAGATGTGATTAAAGAACCAAGCAAGGGTGTGAAAAATGGAAGAGACAAAGCATATTCACTTCATTCTCTTGTTTTTCTGTTATTCAATGAAATGACTGAAAAGAAAATCCAATCTATTTACTTGTGTTCCTTAGTTGCTCAAAGAAGTGCTGACTCTTACTTTTTCCATTCACAACACATCTGATGTTATCTCTCCCGTAGCCCCTGTACAGAACTGGGTGAAATAGCTTTTATCCATTCTGGACCTTCTGCGGGGAATTTGTTGCAGAAAAATGGAAATTGAGTCGATTTCACTGAGTGATTTTAAACCCAATCTGAGTTTTTGAGGTGCAAACTTCTGGATGTACAAATTTTTAAACTGTTTTTTGAAACTTTGTAGGCAGGTGATTACAGTTATGTGATCGAGCTTTCTCCTTCTTGGGTAGTCAGACCTTCGCAAGATTGTCATGTTGATGGGGGGAGTTTTATTGAATTTACCAGTTAAAAAAAATATAGAAAAAAAAACATCTTGTGCATTAAACACTGAAAATATGAATCAGTTTACCAAACAATGTGTAAAAAAATGACAGATGGTTTTGTAAAGTTGTTATGCCTGAAATAGGCTAGCACATATGAAAAGTTTGGAAACAATTATTAATAATTTTAATGTTTTTAGTTTCATGAGACACAATTAATTTTTTCTCCCATAATCTGACCTGCAGTATTCTTTTTACAGTTTGTATCTCACAGAATAAATTCTCCATTTAAATCTAACATTTTTCAAATGTGTAAGCTTTTAAAACACAAGTAATAAATTTGCTTTTCTCTTTGATGTTTTGTATTCAGTTTAAAAAGTGGAGAGAACACTGAGTGCCAGTAATTTATGTGTTGAACACTGTAAACAGATGGTTTTAGGAAATAAAAATGACTCATTCCGGTGTTTAAGCAACCATTTTCTCTCTGGAGCTGCATCAGTAATATCTTACTGACAGCAGAAGATGTCAGGTTCAGTGTTTGTTTTTGTTTCTATGATGCCAAATGCTGTCATTTGTTTTCTGCAAAACAAATCTACCCAGGGGTACTAACATTGTAACCTTCACTCTTGTGGAAGCAGATGTGAGGTTTGACCAGTGGTCATGTCAAGCATCACTTTGCATTTCTGACACATGATGGGGGTTTTTCCACCCCATCATGCCCTGCATCAGCCTGTCGCTGCCAGGATGAGGAAGTGGTCAAAACACCACACCCAGTCACCAATACAAACTACAGTACAGTACAATTCTCCACCATTTCCGCTCAATCAAATTAACCAGTAAGTGGAGAAAATGATGGGCACCACTTTTCTGTTTCCAGAACCAACAGAAATACCTAAAAACATGCAAATGCTGGTGATTTAATCAGAAAAGTAAAATGAAAAGTATAATCAATGCTTAACACCTTTATATTATCTACAGAGTACAGGCTTCAATACGCAAGTGTGAAAGCTATTATTTGCATTGTTATTCCCCTATCTGGACGATGTATCTCCAAGGATACAGACATTCAATACTGGTTTATCAATGTTGTAGAAATTTAATCTTCTCAACAAAATGTGTAAAATTATCCTTAAAGAGAAATATTTCCAATCAAACTATATCAAACTATATCAAACTTTCATGCATTATAGCAGCATAAAGTGCTCAAACAACCCCGCAGGCTGTCAAATTCTATATCCCCCAGGACACACAAAACCTTTAAGGGCAGGGTTACACGATTGGTTTAATCCTGTTAACTTACAGACTATCAACAGTCCAGTACAAATGGCTTCCGGTCACACTTACAAAGTTGGAAACACACCACTATACCACCATGTAATGTGACCACATTTGCGTAAGTGACAGCACCTGCTTCACTCCAGTCCAGTGGGTGGTGGTAATATTCATTTGTGTTGTTTGACATCCATCCAAACATGCTGATAAAGCTTGTGTACCTTCACAGTTTTCTGACAACTGCCTGATGGCGAGCTTGTGTAGCTGCTGAGCTAAAGACAGCAACAAAAGTTGCTTATCATGCTTTTAAAGCCATGTTGTTCCTCATCCTCTACACTTTTCGATCGGTGACAGGGTTTCTACATAGGCGACGTCATAACATCTTCGTCACGTGGGTGAATAACACAATCGTTCTGGGCTAGCAACCGTTCCAGACCACCTCTGGAGTTGGGTCTGGGCACCACACTGTGGCCATCAGTCACACTTAAGTTTTAACGTGAAGCATATTACCCCCCATTGTTTGTACCCAGGATATACCCCAACCGTGCCAAGTGTGACTGGTTCCCTAAGTGAATTTTTTTTTCTTTTTATAGTGTATCAGAATGAAAAAGTCAAATTACAGATGAAGATATGAGAAATCTTCCTTCCTAAACTTGTGCGTGGGTAGGTGGAGGCGGTCCAGAGGAGGGACCAAGCTGTTCTGATCTAGAAATTAGCCTTTCATGTGTGTAAATTGGCAGAATCAGAAATGTCTTTTGTCAGAGTCATGAAGAATAACACGGCCATAAATTAGCCACTCCTGAACCGGGCTATTGTAATTCTATTAGGGCCGAGACGACACGTCAACATAATCGATTACATGAATACAGTTTGCGTCAACACATGAGGTTAATTCATTAACATAGGTTCAGGAGTAGGACCACGCCTCAACCACACCTGCCTCCAATCTCACTAATCACCGAGCAGCCTTAAATACTCGCTCACCTCATCAACTCAGTTTCTCGTTCTCTCGACGACCTACCGACGTTCCAGCCGTTGCTGCGTTCACTGCTTCTCATCATCTTCCTCGCCCGCCGGTGGCCCTCGTTCCCTCATTGCTGATCGTCCATTGTAACCGTTGTGGGCGGCTGCTCTCCTCGGACGACTAGTTTCCCAGCGCTCCAACCGCAGCCCGACACTCCGCCTGTACTCCACGCATTTCGTGTCTTCACCTTTCGGTTCACGGATCGTCTCTCCTCCTCGCACGGTCGAGCCTCATGGCCGCCGGCTTCGCCGCTCTTCTCGCTCCTCGGACCCGCTGTCCTGCAGCCTCCACGCCATTCGAGCGGCGCACCACAGTCGGACCAGCTTCCCGGCCCGCGGCCGCCTTCTCTTGCCCAAACAGTTCCCGCCAGCGGTGCCAGGTCTTCGGCACTTCCTGCTCCTCCGGTCGGCTTCCTCCTGGCCGGTTTCTCGCAACGTCGCAGCCCCGCCTCTGCCGCCTGCAACACTCTGGGTTGTCTCTCCCGCACCTGCTCCGCCCGTCCTGGAGCTCTCTCGGCTCGTTTCCTTCTTTTTCCTCTCGTTCGTCTCTTGCCGTCCCGGCGCTGTCCGACCGCTTCCGCTTCTTCTCGGCCTCGTTTCCTTTCTCCTGGTACTGGTTACACCGCGGCTCCTTACTCTCGTCCACACGTATCAGCGCCGCCACAGCGCCACCTGTCCTCTAGTGATGTGTCGTTCACGAACGATTCGTTCAATTTGAACTAATCTTTTATATGACTCGGAGGTAATGAGTCCCCTCAAAGAGCGATTCGTTCATTTTCATGCACTGCGCTCTCTCGCCACACGGCAGCAGCTGTAAGCTCAGCCAGCCAGCAGGACGACAGGAATCAGAAATGATTAGTTCATGACTCAACCAACTGTGTCGGTCCACAGGTATCGTTCTTTTGTGACAGGCTGCTCAGGCTGTGTGGTGAGGAGGAGCAAGCACTTTAGTTCGTTCATAATCTTTCATACGGATCAGTACAGATCTTTCTTTCGTTCATTTCGTTCATTTGTCATGTGAGAGCTGCGCTGCGGTCATGGGGCTGTGGAGAGGAGACCAACACGGAATGATGTCTGGTATCTTATGTTTATTCATCCGGCCCATAGCCGCTTCAGCTGTGGCTCTCATCAGTCCATCAGGGCCTCCACCCGCTCCAACCGCCGCCCAGCTTCTCGCCACGTTCTCTTGCACTGGGCAACGTGCTGCCCTCTACCACGGCCAGGCCTCCGCCTCGGACACAGCATCCACCCGCTCCAACCGCTGCTCAGCTTCTCGCCACGTTCTCTCGATTCTCGCACTGGGCCCCGTGCGGCCCTCTACCACGGACACGGCCTCCGCCCGCTCCAACCGCTGCTCAGCTTCTCGCCACGTTCTCTCGCACTGGGCCTCGTGCGGCCCTCTACCACAGACACGGCCTCCGCCTCGGACGCAGCCTCCGCCCCGCTCCAACCGCTGCTCAGCTTCTCGCCATGTTCTCTCACACTGGGCCACGTGCTGCCCTTTACCATGGACACGGCCTCCGCCCGCCCTAACCGCTGCTCAGCTTCTCGCCACGATCTCTCGCACTGGGCAACGTGCTGCCCTCTACCGCGGACATGGCCTCCGCCTCGGACGCAGCCTCCGCCCGCTCCAACCGCCGCCGTCAGCTTCTCGCCATGTTCTCTCACACTGGGCCACATGCTGCCCTTTACCATGGACACGGCCGTCACAGCCCTCAGATCACCACCTTCCCGATTCTATCTGG
>JALJCO010006810.1:0-67868 GCA_023101725.1 Atherinomorus stipes
AATGTGAGTGATGTGAGAACTCTGAATAATAAAACTGCTGTACCAGCTTTGTTTAATGGGAGTTAAGGGACTGTTTGGGATAAGTAATGCCTCAGAGGACATTAAAAGTATTTACTCGTAGTACAGTCATATCTACACCTGAGACCACTGATCCACTCACAGATGAAAACATCTTTATGTCTGGTAGAATTTTGGCCACAAACAGCCACCGTACATTTACAACATTGCTTCGACTATGAAGTCATTTGACAGAAAACATCCCTTCTTTCAAATACCCATTTTTACCACTAGATGTCAGTAATTCTTACATAATGTACCTTTAACTTTAAAATTTCCCCTCAATCTGTGGCAGGGCTGGCCCTTGGCTTAGGCAATGTAGGCAAATGTTAAGGGCGCCTGCCCCCAGGGGGCGCCAGAAATCGTGGTCAACAATGTGTCGCTGTCTTTTGTAAGTATGGTCGCGGGTGTGAGGATCTAGAAAACGAGCCATGACACTTGCGAACAGGGAGAAACTGAAGGGATCACACACATACTTGGCTCTCGGTGCAGTCAGGGCGCCGCAATGCAGGATGGGAAACATGCAAATACCCTGCCCCCAGCGGGCCAATCACAGCAACCGCTACAATATTAATGATATCAATTAGTTATTAGAAGGCTTATTCTTTTCTTAAGAAACAATAATACCGTATTATTATCTCTTAAAAAAGAAACAGCCTACATTTAACTTCAAAGTCTAGTAAATACTTTCCTAATAAGCCTTGATAAGTCAACCGCCTCCACCAACAATCAGACCTCTTTTACCTGCCACCCCATTTTCATTTTTTGTTGCATCAAAAAAGTCATCATGTCAAAGCGTCCCAAACTGTCTGGTGCCCAGGGGAGGAAAAAAAAGAAAAGAAGAGGAGGAAAAACGGGACAAAGACGGAGGTAATGTTACAGTAAAGATGATGTTTGTGATATTATTTTACTGTTGCAGAAGATCTGCAGCAGAACGATGATCGATAATGGCATTAGCCATTAGCAAAACACGGTTTGCTAATCAATAAATAGCCAATGCTATCTGTTAGTTTCAACATTATAGAAGAGCCTAGTTGTTTTGGAAAATAGTCGTTTAAGTACGCCCCCTCTTACCTTCCTCAGGCAAATGTGTAAATATGAGATGTGTTCAGCAGGTGTTATATGGTAACTGCATTGACATGGTTATCTCACGTTTTCCCAGCTCGTAACAGCCAATCAAAGCACTCTTCATTTTCCAGTTATAAGCCTGCTGTTAGCTGTGTTACTGTCTAAAGTGTGTTTATCGTGTTAAACTGTGCATCAGTGTTAAAGTGCACATCATTAATGTTACAGCATAACGTTCCCACAGGCTCTAGTATATCATACTGCAGTTTACTGATTCTTTGTATTCTGCTAATTAGCATTTCACTGTAATGACAATAAACAAAATTAGATTATTACTAATATACTAATAAACTACTAATATAATTTGGTAATTAGAAAACTTACATTGTATATTATACACTATAGTCTAAACTATGCATGTATCTCTCTTTATTTATATTATTTCATTTTATTCTAGTCTTGAAGTCATGTTTATTGTTAGACTGGTGTCACATATTCCTCTTCTGTCTTCAGATGCGCTGCTGAGGTTTCTCAGTCCCACCGTTGCGAATCCTCCTGTCGCCTCCACCTCAGCAGCACAACCAGCAGTGATGCAGCAGCATCAAGCCAGGTAATTTTTTGTATTTGTTTCTCTAATTATTTTTCAAGTATTTTGAATGTGCAAATTGTTTTATTTAAAGGGGAAGTTCTGTTTGTTTTTTTTTTTTTCAATCTGGATCTATTTTCTAGCATGAAATATGTTTATTTCCTCACCCAGACAGTTTTGGTGCAACTTGAATTCCTTCAGGAGATATTTAGATCCACTCCAGATCAGCGTATGCGCAATATAATGGAAGTGATGCAGGCAACCGCACACAGCCTCTACATAAGGCATTATCTGCCACAAACTCCTTCATTTCACCAATGTTTTGTCACAAAACATTAGTCAGACCCCCCCCTGTGAGCTCGAAGTGGCTTTTTTTGTGGTGATTCGTCCTTATTTACAGACATTTTTACTGCAGCAGCTTTGATGACGTCACTGTTGCGACACCATAACAAGTTAATGTTTTGCTGGTGTGTTCTGGATCATTGTTCTGCTGCAGAACCCAAGTGCGCTTCAGCTTGAGGTCACCAACAGATGGCCGGACATTCTCCTTCAGGATTTTTTGGTAGAAGCAGAATTCATGGTTCCATTTACCACAGCAAGTCTTCCAGGTCCTGAAGCAGCTAAACAGCCCCAGACCATCACACTACCACCACCATATTTTACTGTTGCTATGACGTTCCTTTTCTGAAATGCCGTGTTACTTTTACACCAGATGTAATGGGACCTCCACCTTCCAAAAAGTTCAACTTTTGTCTCGTCAGTCCACAGAGTATTTTCCCAAAAGTCTTGGGGATCATCAAGATGCTTTCTGGCTAAACTGAGACGAGCCTTTATGTTCTTTTTGCTCACTTTTTTACACAGGGACATGGAGGTTTGGATTTTTCCCCTCACTAATAAAAATCTTCATTCAAAAGCTGCATTTTCTAATTACTTGTGTTATATTTGACTCACATTAAATTTTGTCACATTTAAGTGTGACAAACATGCAAAGAAGGAAGAAATCAGGTAGGAGGCAAATACGTTTTCACACAGCTGTATACACACTAGCAGTGCTAGTAATGTGATGCAAGGGGGCGCAACCTAAAACCTTGCCTAGGGCACCAGATTGGTTAAGGCCGGGCCTGATCTGTGGCCCTTGGCTTCTGTCCACACCTCGTTAATGTATTTGTGCCACCAGAGCAGCTTTGCCCCTCAGAAATATTTCTAGAAGTAAATGTCATGTATATTGCAGAAAAAGTAACTGGGGCATTTCTTTATCTCTCCTCCAACTGCACAACTTATTCAAATGCTTTTGGTCCAGACCCAGACTGAGCGTGGAAATTTCCATTTCACATTCATCTTTGAGTGATGGATCGTGCACCCAAGAGAGAGCCGAGCGAGCCGGGAGTGAGAGGAATACAGATCGTTCAGCGGGCTGCAAATGCACCTGAACGACCCGTCGGGTCGTTTAGTTACAGAATCCACCGACCTTCTGGCTGTCGGTGTCAGCGAAGGTCAGGCCGAAGTAGTCCTTCTCCAGCAGGTTGAGGTGCTCGCACGCCATGTCCATCAGGACCTGTCCCTTGGAGTGTTTCTGCAAAGACAAACGTGCAGGACAGACAATGAGGAAAGACAGAGGACAATATTACTGAAATGTCGTTATGTCTCATCGGTGCGACTGGTTCTGGATGTGTTCTCCTTTGTTTTCTTTCCTCAGGTTTTATGTCCTGTGCTGTGGTTTGCTTTTGTTTAAGGATTTGTTTACTGGTGGTGGGTTGCTTCCCGTCTCTCTGGTTCGTGCACGTGCTTATTTCCTCAGCCCTGTCATTTATTTGCTTGCTACCTCGGTGCATACATGCAATCATGTTTCCTTTGTTCAGTGTCAAATTGCTGTCATTCCTTCTTTCATGTTGGTCCAGACCTATTTTCTGCCTTAGATTCGTGTTTTTGGATTTCTGTTAAAGGCATAGTACACCCACAGAATGATGGTCCTTCATCTTCTCCTCATCCTCATGCTGAGCTAGACTCTGGAGCACTTTTTTAATATCTCAAATGCAGCCGGAGTTCGAGGGGGGGGGTTCGTTATCCATAAAAGTCCACAAAAACTTGTCAATATTCCTCCATACTGCTCGTCCAATGTAATCCAAGTGTCCTGAGTGGGTAGCGTCCAGAATTTACTGGAAACCACATCATTTAGTAGATTTTTATAGCTTAAACAGTAGAACATTGCAGTTTCTATTTGTGCGTTCGTGCGCATTCATGACACTGCCGAAGCCGTGGCGTTCAGCACCTACTCTGCCGATAATGCAAGCGTAGAAGAAGAAATTTGCTGTCTACATTGTCCTATTAGCGAACGAGCTGCAGACAAACACAAGAGGGGTTGGATATTAATTTAAAAGACAGAAAGAAAGAAAGAGAGAGAGACAGAATGACAGAAAGACAGAAAGAAAGAAAGGAAAAAAAAGAAAGAAAGAAAGAACGTGCAATGTTGTCTGGTTTGGTCTGTCACGGCATCCGTAGTGTTGTGAACTCGCAAAAAGGTCGTTTTTACACATATGTGGGCGGAGCCAGGCGCTGCTGCATCAGTGAAACGATTACAATGTTTCCCTTTTCAACTAATACGGCTCCGTTTCACATCTACATTTTAATCAGCGCCCCCAGCAGTCGCTCTACAGACTGGAACGTTGTGTATCCATAGCAACCAGATGGAAGTACTGTAGACGCATCCCCACTGTACAGCGTGGCTGTGTTGGAGACGAGACACGGTTGCGTGTGGAGAACAATGTTATGACCTGGCGGTGGATTTCCAGACAAACCAGAGCAAGACGCAGATTGACTCTGTTGAATCCGAATCATACACAGATATTATTGGCAAACAGACAGGTAGGCTACCGGTGAGTTAAACATGAGCATTAACGCTTAGCCTGCTAGCCCTCGTTGGTAATTTGTCCAGTGTTTGTTGATGTTAACATTAGAAATACATTAGTAGCTAGCAAACACAAGATGCCGTTACAGTTAGGCTGTAACCCTGTTATATGTAATAAAACACTGTCAATAAGGAGGATATCCCAACAGTACAGCTGCCTACGGATGCCTGTTTAGATCACAAAGATGGAGTATCTGGGATTTAGGCCGAGCTAAAGTTGGTGCGCGCTCACACATCACTCGCGCCGCATTACAGGTTGACAAGCTGCTCCGCGACCACCCCGTTCAGCCGGTCCGAGAGCGGGCGAGTTACGTCGACTACGAGTGCGAGTGGCGTGTTCACGCAGACCCAGTCGCACCGTGTTCGGTACCAAAACCCAGTTAGGTCGACCTGAATGGGTCCTGTGTGAAAACAACGTAAAACAAGCCGACTCAACTCGGTCCCACACTGTAAATTCTAGTTAGTTGGCTTTACTTATTTATTAAGTAGAATTAAATAGATGGTTTAAGTTTGTAGAGTTTCTTTGAACTTGACGCGATGCGATTGATGCGATTAAGCTGTGAGTGAATGAGGTTGTGGAGGAAACTTGATGAGATGCTTCACACTAAGTTTTATTTTGTATCAACATGATGATTTAAAGTTCATCTAACTTACATTAAAGTAATTGATGAACTCAAAATTGTTCTTCCTCTGGAGCAGGAACTTATTCTGGGTGGGTTTTAGCTACATTCATGTCAGACCACAGACATGTCTGCCGCGGTGCATCAGCTGCTGGACAGTAGGTATTATATTTAGTCGGGATGTCCCGATACTGATGCCAGTATCGGTACTCGCTCTGATACTGGCCTATTTTGCTGTACTCGTACTCCTGAAAGTCTCGCTCCTGACAGCACCTGAAACCGGACGTCACATGACTCGCTGTGTTTACGCCGCCATGCTGACAGAAAAATACTCTTGCAGTTTAGGTCTTTTTTTTAAATTAGAAGTCGCTTTCCATTACACGAGGATAGAAAATATATCTGACCCGTATCATGTTCCTGGGATACTTTTCAAAACGTTGGTGATGGTCGGAGCAGACTTCTTTTTTCCCCATCCCATCAGCCCTGCGGTTTTCCCCCACATACATACATACAGTTTTGGACATTTCATTCAGGATTGTTTGTCGGTGGGAAGTTTCCTGCTAATTCTGTTTCCTCTGCTTTCCAAGTTTACGCTCGTTAAGCTGGTTTGAGTTTAAAAATGTAAAATTATGACGATGCTGAAATACAGCAAACAGCAGCTGCATCAGAGGCTGTTCAGGTATAAGCTTCTAACCACTTATTGTAGCTTATTTATCTTATTCCTTACGAGGTAGTATCTGGCTTATACTATGGCCACTTATGACAGAAATAAATATTGAATAAAGGTTTTGGGGTTTTTTTACCGTTAAATTTGTAAGTTTTTCACAAGAAGCGGCTGAGTTGACTATTTCCCGTCCCTCATTGTGATGCTGCAGCTGTGAACACAGAACCTGCAGCTCGGTCGGTCTGCAGCTGTTAATCAGACCTGATCAGAGGCGGAAGGCAGATGATTGTTTAACGTTATATTAAGTGATAAAGTTTTATTTCAGAGGGACTGACAGAGTCCAATAAGCCTGCAGGCTGCTTTCACAGCCATGCGCCGTCACAGACATGATCTGGTGTCTCCACCCACACACGAGCTCCGGAGGCAGCAAACAAACATGACGCATCACACCTGAGCTGCAGAGATGCTTCTCTTTATTTAAAACAAAAAAACAAACCAAAAAAAAAAGAAAAGAAAAGAGATGCCTTTCACTCATTTCACTTATCCCCATTAATTAGGTACTCAGATCAGTACTCGGTATCAGCAAGTACTTAAATGCAAGTTCTTGTACTTGTATTTGATCAACAAAAAAGTGGCATCGGGACATCCCAAATATATTGGAATAAACAGACAAGTTGAGAGCAGTCACATGACACTACCGAGGAATTGAAACCAAAACTCAGCAGCAACATGGCGACTACCAGCCCCGATAAACAGAGAAGAAAGTTTAGTGTGAAATTAAAGAAACTGTCCTGGAGTACGCACGCAAACATTCCAGAGCGAAAGCTGCAAAACACTTTCATGTTGACCCAAAACTAATCAGGTATCGCAAAAAGCAACAGAATAAACTGTCCAGAGCTGAGAAAAGCCGAGCGGAGGGAGAGGAGAACAGTCAGCCAGGACATGGAGGCAGCGCTCATCGACTGGATTCATGACGTGCGAGAGCAACACAACAGAGAGGTCATTTTACTGCACTCTTTCAGTTTTTCATGCAGCAATTTTCAATGAATGAGCCCAGCACATTTCACTGGGTTCAAACTGATACAACATGTTGAGTTATTCGTTGTGATCCATTTGAAAAGTAGAAATATAAGCCTCTCTTCTAAGAAAAGCCCTCCTTCCAGTAAAAGTCGGTGCCTTAAACAAATTAAAGCCCCGGTCACTATTAGAGGATTTACGGTAAGTAAATCAAGTTATCCAGCATTTTGCCCTCCAAAGTTCTAACAACTTATTTAAGATTAGAATTAGTTCTACCTACTAGATATATTCTATTAAAACCATTATTACATTTTACAGTGCACAGCAACTGCAGTCCTGCAGTTTCCTTGCTTCCTTGCTGCAACACCTGACTCTTTAAATGGGTCCAACAGCTAATCACGTTCTGCACAGTGGCTCATTAAATGAGCCAGGTGTGTTGGAGCAGGGAAACAGTGAAAGCCTGCAGGACTCCGGCCCTCGAGGGGCTCGAACCAGCGGAGGTTGCAGTTCACAGCGTACTCATACAGAACTCCTCCCGTCGTATCCTGACCAATCAGCGCTCTTCACACGACCTGTCACATTCACCCATTCACACACAGGTTCATACTCTTAGGGAGGCAACATGGGGTTCCTGTCTTGCCCAAGGACACTTCAGCATGTTGCCTGGAGTTGCTTTAACCCAAATGACCACAATTCCAAAACAGAGGATGAAATATGAGAGCAGCACGACGGGTTCATGCACTTAGCTGCAGACTTTCCAGCTAGCATCTAACCACACACAGCTTTACACTCTCACACGGCGTTCCTTCTCTCGCGCCTCCTTTGTGAAGTGACAGGGGTGTTGGAGCAAGCAGTTGCCGTGGAAACAGATGCAGTATTATTCCTCTGCCCTCCTGTTTCTTAATGTCTCAAGGGTAGAGCTGCAAAAAGTGTTTTCACATTCTTTTACTTGTTTTAACGAAGAGTGGAGTAACGCTTGGAAACTGCCATCATGTCAGCCGATGACTGTAAATGCAACATTCATGCTATAATGTATCAGAGGAAGCCATAACTGCATACTATCTGCTCTTTATAAGCAATAAAACACTGAATTTTAGAATAATGATCTTAGTTTTGTCAACAGAATCCGCAGCTTAACAGCTCTGTGCAGCCAGGCTCGGTCACACATGGGAGGGTGCAGCGCCTTTTCTGTGACAATGGGCTTAATTAACCCACAAATTCAGCACACAACCCCCTCCAAGAAGAAGCCTCTGACAGTGCTGCCTGTCTCCTCACTGTCATTTACAGCCCAGGATGGGAGGCTGAGATGTGACAAACAAGAGCTGGCCGTGCATTTACAGACGAGAGGCAGGAGCAGCCTCGAGCATGACCACTCAAGTTTCATAATACTGTACAGTCGTCCCCAAAATTATTCATACCCTCCAATTAAAGAAAAGGCTAAATTTAAAATAGTAATTTCAATAAAATGAAAATGAAGGAGCTAATCGTAAATACAAATTTAGAAAGTTATAATTTCGTGAAATAAAATATTGCTTTTGAATTATGGTTGGGTATAATAATTTAAAAAAACAAACGAAACAATCCCAGACACAATAGAGCAGCCCCATCGGAGGCCCATCATGCTTGGTTTGTTGTTTCATTTTTTTGTGCCTTTGTTTTTAATATTTCTTTCAAATCACAACTCAAAATCAATGTCATGATTTTTATAGAATTTTTATTTATTAGTACTTTCGTCAATTTCAACTTATTTCACTGACAGCTGATTCTTTTCCCTCTTTAATTGGAGGGTATGAATAATTTTGAGGACAACTGTCTACACTATACTGCCAAAAGTATTTGTTCACCCATCCGAATGATGGAATCAGGTGTTCCATCACTTCCACTGGTGTATAAATGAAGCAGCTCGGCATGCAGACTGTTTCTACAAACGTGTGAAAGAATGTGTCGCTCTCAGGAATCAGTGAATTCCAGCGTGGAACTGTGATAGGATGCCACCTGTGCAACAAATCCAGTGGTGAAATTTCCTCCTAAACATTCCACAGTCACTGTCAGCTGCATTATAAGAAAATGGAAGTGTTTGGGAACGACAGCATCTCAGCATGAAGTGGTCGTCCACGTAAACTGATGGAGCGGGTCAGTGATGCTGAAGCTCATAGTGAGAAGAGGTGGCCAACTTTCTGCAGAGTCAATCACTACAGACCTCCAAACTTCATGTGGCCTTCAGATCAGATCAAGAACAGTGACAGAGAGCTTCATGGAATGGGTTTCCATGGCGACCAGCTGCATCCGTCCATACATCACCAAGTGCGATGCAAAGCGTGGATGCAGTGGTGGAAAGCAGCCGCCACTGGACTCTAGAGCAGTGGAGGCGTTCTCTGGAGGACCAATCACGCTTCTCCATCTGGAAATCTGATGGAGGAGTCTGGGTTTGGTGGTTGCCAGGACAACGGTACTTGTCTGACTGCATTGTGCCAAGTGTAAAGTTTGGTGGAGGGGGGATTATGGTGTGGGGGTGTTTTCAGGAGCTGGGCTTGGCCCCTTAGTTCCAGTGAAAGGAACTCTGAATGCTTCAGCATACCAAGACATTCTGGACAATTCCATGCTCCCAACTTTGTGGGACCAGTTTGGAGCTGGCCCCTTCCTCTTCCAACATGACTGTGCACCAGTGCACAAAGCAGGTCCATGAAGACCTGGATGCAGAGTCTGGTGTGGAGGAACTGGACTGGCCTGCACAGAGTCCTGATCTCAACCCCATAGAACACCTTTGGGATGAATCAGAGCGGAGACTGAGAGCCAGGCCTTCTGGTCCAACATCAGTGTGACCTCACAAATGTGCTTCTGGAAGATGGTCAAAGATTCCCAGAAACACTCCTAAACCTTGTGGACAACCTTCCCAGAAGATGAAGCTGTTCTAGCTGCAAAGGTGGACCAACGTCATCCTGAACCCGACGGATCAGGAATGGATGTTACTGAAGCTCATATGTGAGTCAGAGCAGGGGAGACGATACTTTTGGCGATATAGTGTATATTAGCTGCTAGAAAGAGGTTGCTATGTGGATGTGGGAGTGTGGGTAAACAATCAGACAAAAGATTTCCTAACTCCAGTGGAAGCCACTGATGTGGTGAGCAAAGAGCCCAAATGTGTTAGAGAATATTTTCACAGCACTAAAAGAGCTGTTGGTGCACGCGAGGCATTCCTGATAGTCATACCTCACACCTCGTCCTCCCACATCCTCACAGAGCTTTATGCACTTGTGCAGAGGTATCCTGGGGGTGGGCTCACATTATAATAACACTGCTCCTCTATTTTCTCCTTGGCTGCACCTGACTGGCGGTCATGTAACAGCGGTGGATTTCTCAGCAGCCAGTTAGGAGACTGGGTGAGGACCTTTAATTGGGAGGAAAACAAACCAACCAGCAGCACACAGTTTTAAGATTTTCATGAATATATTTGAAAATTGTTCTGAGAAATGATTTTTGAACACCATCATCTGGAAAACATGCATGCAACATAAACGAGTTCTCATTTAACAGATTTTAATGAGCTAACACTGCTGGGTGATTCGGTTTATATGGAGTTTCTTAAAAACGAAAAGAACCAGCCCTCATTTCTCTTTCCCCCGTTTAAAAAGACACCGAATGCAAATGCAAGATAAACAAGTCTATACAAAACAGCTGACTTTGCTAAGAAACAATTTAAAGTTGTTTTTTCAAGCCTTTAACTTCCTACTACCATCTGGGAGAGGAACTTTTTCAGTGACCATCACAAATCTTATTAAAATTATATGAAGAGTAAAATATAAAAGCATAGCAATCATGAATTGAACCAAATACATCCTTGATATTGATTTAATTTTTTTTTCTTTTTTTTCTATTGAATTTCCCTTCTGGGATAAATAAAGTATTTTTCATTTAAAAGTCATTGCATCTGTATCACTCCTTCATAGCTCCATATATCTACTGTTTTGAGATTTTGGGACCCACATATAAAAGAAGTACATCCTCCATACTTACTGCAAAAAAGAGTAATTAGAATTGTAAAAAATGCAAAGTACTATTACCACACACACTTACTGTTCATTAAATCACAGGGTTTAAGGTTTGCTGATCTGGATGACTTAAAAACGGCACAAACCAGGTATAAATACAAAATAATATGTTTCCAGAGATCATTCAGAGGATGTTTCAGGTAGGAGTACACCTCTACCACATGAGGGGAAGCTGCATGTTCAACTAAATAAAGACCAGAACCGACAGAAAACAAAGGTGTTTGACGGTTAAAGGTGTCCAGCTGTGGGATAACTTAGAAATAGAAATGAAACTATGCAAAACACTTCAGAGATATGTTCGTACATTTAAAATAACAATATCATAAACAAATATCTAAAAAATCTTTAAAGTGTTTTGGATCACTTGGTATGTATATGTATATGTGTACATATATATATATACAGAATGTCTTATTTTTCATCTTTTTTGTCTCTCATATTTTTGTTTTCCTCTATTTTTTTCCTTTAAGATATTAATGTGAATTCTTAATTTAGATTTCTATAAAGCATAGTAATATAAGTTTGGGCTTCAGCCTGTACCTTTCGGCCACTGCACAGTGGCTTTATTGTTTTTGTTTTAGATGGTATATAGATGGTAGATATATACTTACTTATAAATCTATATACACAGTCATGGAAAAACTTAAGAGGCCACACTTGTTTTCTCATATTTCTTGGTCATTTTAATGCCTGGTACTACTAAAAGTACATTTGTCTGCAAAAATATGATTATTATTACAACAAAAATAGTTTATAAGAGTTAAATTTAAGAACTGATATTCAGCCATTTTCCAGGCTTTTCCATGCTTAAAGGCATATCCAGGTAAAATTTATCCTCCCCCCCCACAGTCCCCTGAGTTGGATAAGTGGGCAGAAGTGTTTTCTTACCGACCCAGTCATTCTCTGAATCTGGCAGCACTGACATTAGCTTAGCTTAGCATAGTTGCTGTAATCTGGTGGTTCCAGCTAGCAACACTTGATGAAAGTGAACTAATTAACTCAAGATTTTTTCCAATTATGTTTCGTGACCCGCACATTCTGATCGAGTACAAACGAGAAGCCGATTTCACATCAAAGGACTGACGAGGTGGCGTTCAACAGGGGAACTATACAGTATGCGGTGGAAGTACCGGCCAATCACAGGGAAGCACCGCGGATAGTAGCAAAAGCAGCACGCATGTGCGGCATCCGGTGACAACCCTGTTCACGGAAGTTGGGGATGCTGCCTTCTTATTTTAGACACCAGCTCCCCTCTACAGATGGAATTTTTAAAATCAGAAATGCACAAGTTGAAAATCCCGGTTTTCACATGTTTTCACAACAAAATTCATGTTTATATTTGTGCAGTGGACAAATATGACACAGGGAGATAGTACTGCATATGTACTTCCAAGTAAGTACGAGCTTGTCCGTACCGTGGACTCATTTCAAAACTAGACTCAAAACATTTCTGTTTGGACGATCGTATCCCGCCTCGCCCTCTCACATAAATCTCCCTGTTTCCTGGTTTCATACCGGCTTTGGTTTTATTGTCTTTGTGTCTGTATTCTATATAATGGTTTAAATGGTTTGATTTGTCCTTTTGTCTGTGTACAGCGAGCTTCTGTGTTCTGATAATTAGGGAAGATATATTGTTATTAAAGTTATGTTAAGAAACAATAACCATTTTTATTACTTTAAATATTGTTTATATTGATCGCTGGATCCTAACTCAAATCTTAATCAAATCGTGACTGAATTTGAGATATCGGCAAACACTGAATCACTATCCTCTGTAATAATATTATGTTGCATCGTGATCAAACCCCTAATGCATACAAAGTATCAAGATCAACATCAACTATATTCAGATCTGATCTAATAAAAAAATCCAAAATGATTTGAACTTGAAAATCATTTAAATTGTCCTTTTTTCCCAGGATGCATCGTACGGAAATCTTGTTAGAGAGATGCTGAGTCAAAGTGCGGAGCTGAGGCCACTCAGCCCGGAGGGCTGTTATCTCATCTCCACAGCCAGCGGTTCCTGACAGACTCCTCCTGTCCTGAACTGGCAGTTTTCTACACAGAATCTCGGCGGAATGAAAAACTGAGCTCGTGCAGAAATAGTTTGGATTGCTGCATCGTCATCTCTGCAGTCCTGTAATAGAATATAAATTCCTCACATCACAATCCTGCCATCGTTTTACCGAAGAAAAAGATAACACGGTGTTCAATCAGACCTGAACGCTGCAGCAAGTGGAAGGAAAAAAGCTGGGGAGGGACACATCTTTATCTCCTGTCCTTTCCTTTCCCTCCGTTTCCTTCCGACTGAGTGGGAAATGCTGTTTAACACAGCTTAATAATGGCAGCAAGCCATGTGTGAGACGAAGGCCTGCACGATGCACTAATAATGGAAATTACAGAAACGTAGCATTTTGTTTCTGCGACCACCCGCTGCGTTCACAGCATGGCTTTTCTTTCTTCTCTTTGACTCTTTTGGCTGTTCTGTGCAGCTCTATACATCACACAGCTGTCCACGCAGGAAAATCCAAACAAAGGAGGAAAATAAAATAAAAGACAGAGGTTCGCTCAAAGCAAGCGAGCAGAAATCCACAAAGCGCAGAAATGCTAATTAGTTTTTACCTCAATTTCTCCTTCCAGCTCAGAGGAGTCCAGCAGGGTCACTCTGAAGGGGACGGACTTTATCCGTTTGGAGCTTTTCTGGGGGGATTTGAGGTTCTTGTTCGGGGAGGTTTTCTCGGACATGTCATTTGTTTCCCTGTGTTCATCCAGATGTTTGGAGTTCGGCTCCTGTAAATAAAAACAGCACAAATATACATCTGTTACCCCACATCATTCAGTGGATGTCAAAATTTGCACCATTAACAGAAAAGCAGAATATCAATTTTAAAAAAAAGTAGGGATGCACAATATTGGAATTTTGGCTGATATTCGATATGCCGATATTGTAAAACTCATGTGGCCGATAACAGATTTCGATACCGATATTAAAGCTAAAAAAAAAAAAAAAAAAGCAGTCATTGGAAATAGCAGTTTTGTCATCTGTTTCCGACACTTAGGGGTGGGAAAAATATCGATACAATGAAATACTGTATCGTGATATTTTCATATGCCAATGTCAAATCGATATTTAAAAATGCGGTATCAATCTATTTTACTTACAAAATCTCGCAGGATTTCATCAATCTGTCACAAAATCTCACGATATTTTGTGAATTCTCGCAAGATTTCGTAACAGACCGATGAAATATAGCGAGATTTCATGAGGAAAATAGAGCGATAATGTGATTTTAAATGTCAATATATCAGCACATGAGAATATTGCAAAATTTTTGTGACTTCTCACGAGATTTCGTAACAGACCGATGAAATATCGCGAGATTTCCTTCGTAAAATAGATCGATACCACATTTTTAAATGTCAATGTGACATCAGCATATGAAAGTATCGCAAAATTGTTGTGAATTTTTGCAAGATTTCATCACAGACCGATGAAATGTGAGATTTCATTAGGAAAATAGATTGATACTGCAATTTTAAATGTCAATATGATATCAGCGAGAATATCGCAAAATTTTTGTGACTTTTCACGCGATTTCATAACAGAACGATAAAATATTGCAAGATTTTGTTAGTAAAATAGATCGATACCGCATTTTTAATTGTCAATATGACATCATATCAAAAAGCATATCAAAATATTGCGATATTTCAGTGTATCGATATTTTTCCCACCCCTAGTCTTTAGAAGTTTTAGAGTCTGTAAAAAATAAGTTCTTGAAGAAGAAGGGTTTGTTTGTTTGTTTTTTTTAACTTAGAAACACTGATAGTCAGTTTTAAGGCCGACGATAGGGGGCCGATTATATCGAGCATCCATAAGAAAAGGTATCTGATCAATAATCACTATCTAACATCGTATTACAGTGCAGTCAGCATGAAGGATTTCATTAATACTGAATTCAGTAAAACATTCCTCCGTGCTGAGTGACAAGTAGAAACAGAATAAGATGTATATAACTACAGAACACATAAGCAAAAAGAAATGAAGACAACAGATAGCTGCATGTCAGATATTTGATGTGTTAGAAGTATTTCTTTTCTGCCTGTTTTAACAGAAATATTACTAATAGCAATAAACCAGGTTTGTGGTGAGGACACAAGTTTGTTTTTTTGCTGGAGAACATGTGTAATCAGTATGCTTCTCCACAGCACCAGCAAAAGCTTTAATAATATATGCACACTTGTAGTTTTTTATCTGCACCCTCATAAGCACTGACTGAAGCTGTAACTATGTATTGGACAAATAATGATTACATGTGGGATTTAAACATTGCAGGCAAATATTTAAAAAGCCAGCTACATTAGAATATAGTAAAACCGCAACATGCTTATTGGTTAGACTTAAATGTATGAATAAATCTCTCTCTCTCTCTCTTCTCTCTCTCTCTCTCTCCAATATATATATATATATGTATATGTATAAATACAGCTGTGTGAAAAAGTTTTTGCCCCCTTCTTAATTTTGTACTTTTTTGCATGTCTGTCACACTTAAATGTTTCAGATTATCAAACAAATTTTAATGTGAGTCAAAGATAACACAAGTAAACAGAAAATGCAGTTTTTAAATAAAGATTTTTATTAGGGGGGGGGGGGGGGGGGGCAATCCAAACCTCCATGGTCCTGTGTGAAAAAGTGATTGCCCCCCCTGTTAAAACAAGAATTAGCTGTGGTTAGCTGTATTCAATTTCTCTCTCCACACCAAGGCCGGATTACTTCCACACCTGTTCTCCATCAACAATTATATATATATATATATATATATTTATTGATATACATATATTTTAGGCATATAACACTAAAAATTTCCTGTCACAGTTATTGTGACCAAAATGATCACGGTTAGCGATATCACGGTATTGGTGAAATCTGCTCTAAATGTTCAAAATGTTCTTATACACACACTAAAATCTTTTCACCAAGTTTCAATTAAAAAGAATAGTAACAAGCACAACAGACTTTCCGTTAGCATAACATGTAAACATCAAACATATAAATGGGCTTTAAATATGCATCTTATGACAAGAGGGTCCATCGCTTTGCAAGTCAATGCAAGTCAATGTGGCACGGATTGGCACTAAGGAGGAAATGAGGTGTATTTTTATTAGAGACCTTAGAAAAAGAGTTAGACACCCCATCTTCTAGAATATCATGAGTCAAGCCAAAATACACACCTTGACCAAGTTTTATGCTGTTTGCATTAGTAGAAAAAAAGTTACAACATAAAAGGTTACTCACTACCCCTTCAGAAAGCTTAAGAAGCTATGAGGGCTCCTTTTTACAAACCTTCAACACTTGAATGCTTTTGTTCTTCTTTATTTTCATTTAATAGTTTAAACTACAACCTTGTTCGCATCACAAAAGTTCAACAGGACATGAAGGCGTTTCAAACGTCCGCACTGGCAGCCATCTTACCACAGTCAGCTCGCCCACTCATTACATTGATTTAATGGTTTATGTGCTTTTTAAATAACGACAACTTCTTCAATTTTTAACCGAATTTTCAAACGGTCTGGTTTGTTATAAACTTTAGAGATGTAGTTATGAAACTGGATATGTTACATCCCTGAGTAGTAAAACAGCTGGAGACAAGAACAGAAGCGACCGTTCAGCTCTCAGGTCAACGTGACTGAGATCAGAGCAGTGCTCCCCCTACTGGCTAGCAGTGGAACTGACGTAACTGGAATGTTAGGGAAGGTCCCGCCTGCAGCTCGGAGGACGAGGTGGAGTCGGACATTGGGCAGGGTCGGACATCCGACTCCACCCACATGACCGTTTTAAGCCGTTTTTTTTATAACCCTTCCCCCTATCCCTAAGCCCTAACCCGAACCTCGCTAACTGTCCACGTTCAACGCCGCCTAATATCCAATTCCTGCAAGCTGCAAGCGGGCGTAGTTGGAATGTTCTGCCAAATAAAAGGAAAATAAATAATACACTTCTATGGAAAACATGTTATATAGGCACAATAACAGAAATCTAACATTCCACTTTTATGGCATCTGCTACGGATACTTATCAGTAATTATAACCAAAGTTTCTAGAGCAGAGCTGTGACCATGGACCTTTATATCATGAATATAATATCAGGTATTTATGTGAAATCAATATCTAGGCTACTACAACTGAAAACAAAATGGCAACATATTTATTTAAACATCTCTGACAGCACAATCTGTCACTGACGACATCCACATGGCCAATGCTTTCCATCACCATGGCAACCAAAATACACCAAACCCTCAACCCAGTGATCAGAACCCCAAAACAATATTTTTGGCTCCTAAATTTGTTTATAATCATTGACAAGCTGCAGTTTCATAACTACATGTCTGACGTTTATAACAAACCGAACCGTTTGAAAATCAGTACAATATTGAGCTAGTTGAGTGGTAAGATGACCGCCAACACCGACGTTTTTCTCCATTGGCCAACAGCAGGGGCGCCCTATCTAATGTTTAAACAGTATATTGGACTCCTGGGGCTTATAGTGCATTTCAGTTGTCTCAGAATTATTTTTCCGAGGTAATTTTCCAAGGAAGTGACGTCATGAACTCGTTTTTCCAAGATACGAGCTCGTAATTTGCAGATGACCCCGAGATTGTAGATTTAAAGATGGCTGCATCCATTGCCATTGTTGTGTTCATTAAACTTTTATATAAGAGATTTTCTGTTCATAAGTTTCTAGTGTAAATAGCACCGAGTTGTTGCTATAAAATTTTACGGTCTCACGGCGTAGGACTGGGCCATAAACCGAAAATTTACTGATACCAACATTTAGAACAATAACCGACATATTTTGTCAGTATATTCGGTGTGCTGTCCCTTTAAGAAAGCCGCAGTGGAACTGCCACAACAGGATTTTTTTACTCTCTAGACTTGCCGTAGTTTCTTGCTCATGTCCCTGTAAGACACTGAGCTACATGTACGTCTGTAGTCATGTGACTGCACCCCATCCAGTCTGTAACCAGTTATTGTCCATTTATCGTTACCGAGGTGAACTGCTCAATATATCGTGATATTAATTTTAGGCCATATAGCCCAGCTCTATCACGGCGGTCTTTTTTTTCTTTAAAACGCAACGTGAACATGTGTTGTTTATTAAACACGCATCCTGAAATTGGCTGCTGTTGTCATGGTAACTGTGTTATAACATCTGTGTTATTTTTCTAGAAAGAAAGGTGTTAATTTTTTAGCTGTTCGAGCTTACAAATAGGCTGTGTTTGAGATGTCTATTTTTTCCCAGAGTTGGTGCAACTGGAACACAAAATACCTGGTAATGATGTCACCAACTCACGTCTACTCGAGACAACTGGAACGCGCCATTATCTGCCAGTGAAAAAATGTCCAAGCTGACCTGTTTGGCCATCTTGCTGTCAGCGGCTGAGTCCTGCATGGCTGCTGCTGCCCCCTGCTGTGAGGGAGGACTCCTCGTCTGACGTCTTCGCCGCTAACTCCGGGCCTGCCTCTGTTGCTTCAGCGAGGTTATATCAACCTGAGGAAAAACAAAAGTACAACAAATACATGAACATCTCTGTTGGGCAGTGCTAGCTCTCCAAAATGTCTTTGTCTTAAAAACCTTCATGTGTGTCTTCACAGAAAATAACAAGATAAATATCAAACATGAACGTTTTCATCCCAGACAACTATGGTACTGGCACCCACTCAGCTGTGGGGTCCCTCAAGGATCCATTCTGGGGCCAATTCTTTTTTCTTTGTACTTGCTTCCGCTGGGTTATATTTTTAGGAAGTATGGCATTTCCTTTCATTGTTTTGCAGATGACTTGCAAATCTATTTACCTGTACAGTCATCATCTACTGGATCCATTAACACGCTGTTGAACTGTCTAGTGGAAGTGAATTCATGGTTGGGGCAAAACTTCCTTCTTTTGCACAAAGATAAGACAGAGATTATTGTTTTTGGTCAACCCGACATGTTAGATGGCCATGTCAGTGTGATTGGCCCGTTATCCCAGTACTGTAAACAGTATGTGAGGAATCTTGGAGTGACTTTTGATTCTAGTTTTAAATTTGACAAACAAATTAGTTCTGTGGTCAAATCTAGTTTCTTTCATTTACGGCTTCTGGGTAAAGTGAAGTCGTATCTACCCTATAAAGACCTGGAGAGGGCTATTCATGCTTTTATCACGTGCCGCCTTGATTATTGTAATTCCCTTTATTTTGGGATCGAACAATCGTTACTCCGTCGTTTACAGATTGTCCAGAACTCAGCAGCTCGTCTTCTGACAGGAAGTAAACGACGTGAGCGCATCACTCCGGTGCTGGCTTCTCTTCACTGGCTGCCTGTTAGATTTAGGATCCAGTTTAAGATTCTATTGCTTGTATTTAAAAGTCTAAACGGCACAGCACCATCATATCTCTCTGATATTTTGAAGCCCCACACTCCTGTCAGATCTCTCAGGTCGACTAACCAGTTGCTCCTGACGGTTCCTAGAACCAGACTTAAGGGCAGAGGTGACAGAGCTTTTTCTGTTGCTGCACCAGTTCTTTGGAACAGTCTGCCATTTAATATTAGAAGTGCCCAGAGTATTGTTCATTTTAAATCCTTACTGAAAGCACATCTATTCTCACTGGCTTTCCCTCCAGCCTGAGCATCTCTTTTTGGCTTTTATGTGTTTTATTTTATTTTATGTGTTATCTTCTTCTGTGGTTTTATGTGTATTCTATTTATGTGCTGTTTTATCTATTCTGTGCTCTTAATTTATTGTTTTTTGATTTTATCATTTCTATGTTCAGCACTTTGGTCAACTGAGGTTGTTTTTAAATGTGCTTTATAAATAAATTTGACTTGACTTGACTTGACCAGTTCTTCAACCCACTCACACTTCAACACCTTCAGCTCTTGATGCAACATTCCTACATATAAAAGTGACTTTGCTATCAAGGACATTTGCTTTAATTATAAAATCTCTCACTGAGGCAGATAAGAATCATCATTAATACGGAGACGAGCTGTGATACAGAGATAGCAGGTACCTTCATGGTAGAATCCTTTACTGACAAAGAAGTTCAATAAAACCACCATCACCATACTGCTTACATCAGGTTCTCAACCTTTTTCATGATGGGGCCCAGTTTTTCAGTCCAAACTGGTCCAGAGCCCATTCATAACACTGTGTCAGTGTAATTGATCTCATTATTGGTTTATTTATTTAATAACTAAACCAAATCCACCTGCTTTTAACAGACTGAACCTAGTAAAATGTGGCTGATAAACATGAATAAAATAATATAAAAATATTATATCATCACAAACACGTATCATATAATTTAATATAATTAATGTAATATAATTCATATAATTCATGGAATAAAATCAGACTCCTACAAGAAAAAAATCAGAATTAGGGTATAAACAAAAATCTACAACATTTTGCTACAAAAAGAGGAACAACAGAAAAAACTGATGGAAATTGATTTTTAAAAAATCAAATAAAATGGTGCAGTAATAGATCACACTGAAAATAAAAAGGCTCAATTTAAATCATCTGTAAAAACCTGTGTTTCCTTTGTTTAGACAGGCCATTAAAGCACAAGATTATTGCAACGCACTCCTCTTTGGCGTTTCTCAGAAACACCTGTCTCGCCTCCAGTTGGTCCAAAATGCTGCAGCACGGCTGCTGACGGACACCAGGAAGAGAGAGCACATCTCCCCCGTCCTGGCCTCTCTTCACTGGTTGCCCGTAACTTTTAGGGTTCAGTTTAAGATTCTTTTATATGTTTTTAAATCTTTAAATGCCCTAGCCCCCTCCTATCTCTCAGAGCTTCTCCATCCTCATGTTCCCACTCGCACTCTTCGGTCAGCTGAGTTGCTGCTGTTGGATGTACCGAGGTCTCGACGGAAGATGTGGGGGGATAGAGCATTTTCTGTGGCAGGCCCAAAGTTGTGGAACTCGCTGCCATTGCACATCAGACAGGCCTCGTCTCTGGCAGTTTTTAAATCCCTTCTTAAAACTCATCTGTTTGCCCTGGCGTTCCACCCTTCATGAGCCATTTTTTCTAATTTTGTCTGCTGTTTAAAGTCTTATTTTTTTCTGATATTTATACTGATTTTATTGTTCATTGTGTTGATTTGTTTTTATGTCTAATATTTGTTTTAATGTTCTCACTGTGAGATTCAATTTCTGTTATACTTCTGTTCAGCGCTTTGTTATCGGTAGCTGCTGTGTTTAAAGCGCTATACAAATAAAGTTGACTTGACTTGACTTGACTTGACAAGATTTCATTGAACAATTTATGATAATAGCTGCGATAGGCTCCAGCAACCCTCGCGACCCTGAACTGGATAAGCAGTACAGAAAATGAATGAATGAATGAATTTATTTATTTAAACTTTTCATTGGATTTTTTAAAGAACTTCCAAAAAGACATTTTCTGCATCAATAGCCGATTTTCTCTCTTTTGTTTCTTAAAAATTCTTTCTTTCCAACAAGTGCTAGATGTGCTTTCAAGTTGATGCAGGCTTCAGGGCTTCCGTTAGCGTTAGCATTAGTGTTAGCTGGTGCTACATCCAGACCTCTCAGCTCTGCTTTGTTATGTCTACTTACTAATCTGTATTTAATAAATTGGAGTGGATTTTTGCCTCTTTAGGGGCAGTTTGGGACCATTTTTGTCTTCATTATTTAGTTTTAATTCTTCTTTAAAACGT
Organism: Atherinomorus stipes; assembly: GCA_023101725.1. Classification (NCBI taxonomy): domain Eukaryota; kingdom Metazoa; phylum Chordata; class Actinopteri; order Atheriniformes; family Atherinidae; genus Atherinomorus; species Atherinomorus stipes. The sequence goes on from JALJCO010006810.1 coordinate 21,688, forward strand.
TTGCTACAGGCTAGCTGCTAGCTGAGTGTCTTCTTCTGCTTGTTTGTTGAACTCTGACAAACTACCAACATCAGGTGGGGGGAGGCTACATTGCTACTCATCCAGTCATAAATAACAGTGTAAATATACGGTCCTCGCAGCCCACATGTGGTAAAGGAAAGTTTATTCGCAGCTCTCTAGGTGGCGCTCGAAGCCCGAGCTTGAGCTGTGACCCCCGTGGTTGAGAACCACTGGCTTACATGCTTCAATCTGTAATATCAGGATAGTTAAAGCAACAAGCAATGACACAGAGGTGCATACAGCACCGAGCAGGTCCTTCCAGTTATCTATGTTTATGTTTTGTGATGCAGCATCAGTTTTGCTCAGAATCAGTCCCAGTCTGTCCTCAGCTGCAGTTTGTGCGTTCGTGAAGAGATCATTTACCACAAGTGAAAGAAGAAAGAAGCCAGTTTTGTCAGTTTAGAGAGGTGTGCACGGCAGACACGTCAAAACAAAGACTCTGACAGTATTTTTTGGAGATATTGACGCACATACTTGATTCATGTTTTCTAGAAACCAGACTCCGAAAAAAATTTTTTATTGTCCATAAGTTAGCAAATATCAGTCTGAAAAATCACTTTGGAAAATCTAAAAGAGGAGGATTTAGCAGTTAACCAGTTAATTAACCATACTGGCTTTTCTAGGTCCATGACAGAGGTAATGTGGTCCAGGACAGGGGTAATATAGTCCAGGACAGGGGTAATGTGGTCCAGGACAGGGGTAATGTGGTCCAGGACAGGGGTAATATAGTCCAGGACAGGGGTAATGTGGTCCAGGACAGGGGTAATATAGTCCAGGACAGGGGTGATGTGGTCCAGGACAGGGGTAATGTAGTACAGGACAGGGGTAATGTAGTCCAGGACAGGGGTAACATAGTCCAGGACAGGGTAATGTAGTCCAGGACAGGGTAATATAGTCCAGGACAGGGGTGATGTGGTCCAGGACAGGGGTAATATAGTCCAGGACAGGGGTAATGTAGTCCAGGACAGGGGTAATGTGGTCCAGGACAGGGGTAATATAGTCCAGGACAGGGGTAATGTAGTACAGGACAGGGGTAATGTAGTCCAGGACAGGGGTAACATAGTCCAGGACAGGGGTAACATAGTCCAGGACAGGGGTAATATAGTCCAGGACAGGGGTAATGTAGTACAGGACAGGGGTAATGTAGTCCAGGACAGGGGTAATGTGGTCCAGGACAGGGGTAATGTAGTACAGGACAGGGGTAATGTAGTCCAGGACAGGGGTAACATAGTCCAGGACAGGGTAATGTAGTCCAGGACAGGGGTAATATAGTCCAGGACAGGGGTGATGTGGTCCAGGACAGGGGTAATGTAGTACAGGACAGGGGTAATATAGTCCAGGACAGGGGTAATATAGTCCAGGACAGGGGTAATATAGTTCAGGACAGGGGTAATGTAGTACAGGACAGGGGTAATGTAGTCCAGGACAGGGGTAATGTGGTCCAGGACAGGGGTAATGTAGTACAGGACAGGGGTAATGTAGTCCAGGACAGGGGTAACATAGTCCAGGACAGGGTAATGTAGTCCAGGACAGGGGTAATATAGTCCAGGACAGGGGTGATGTGGTCCAGGACAGGGGTAATGTAGTACAGGACAGGGGTAATATAGTTCAGGACAGGGGTAATATAGTTCAGGACAGGGGGTAATATAGTCCAGGACAGGGGTAATATAGTTCAGGACAGGGGTAATGTAGTATAGGACAGAGGTAATGTAGTCCAGGACAGGGGTAACATAGTCCAGGACAGGGGTAATATAGTTCAGGACAGGGGTAATATAGTTCAGGACAGGGGTAATGTAGTATAGGACAGGGGTAACATAGTCCAGGACAGGGGTAACATAGTCCAGGACAGGGGTAATATAGTTCAGGACAGGGGTAATATAGTCCAGGACAGGGGTAATATAGTTCAGGACAGGGGTAATGTAGTATAGGACAGAGGTAATGTAGTCCAGGACAGGGGTAACATAGTCCAGGACAGGGGTAATATAGTTCAGGACAGGGGTAATATAGTCCAGGACAGGGGTAATATAGTTCAGGACAGGGGTAATGTAGTATAGGACAGGGGTAACATAGTCCAGGACAGGGGTAATATAGTTCAGGACAGGGGTAATGTAGTACAGGACAGGGGTAATATAGTCCAGGACAGGGGTAATATAGTCCAGGACAGGGGTAATGTGGTACAGGACAGGGGTAATATAGTCCAGGACAGGGGTAATATAGTTCAGGACAGGGGTAATGTAGTACAGGACAGGGGTAATATAGTCCAGGACAGGGGTAATATAGTCCAGGACAGGGGTAATGTGGTACAGGACAGGGGTAACATAGTCCAGGACAGGGGTAATATAGTTCAGGACAGGGGTAATATAGTCCAGGACAGGGGTAACATAGTCCAGGACAGGGGTAATATAGTTCAGGACAGGGGTAATATAGTCCAGGACAGGGGTAATATAGTCCAGGACAGGGGTAATATAGTTCAGGACAGGGGTAATGTAGTATAGGACAGAGGTAATGTAGTCCAGGACAGGGGTAACATAGTCCAGGACAGGGGTAATATAGTTCAGGACAGGGGTAATATAGTCCAGGACAGGGGTAATATAGTTCAGGACAGGGGTAATGTAGTATAGGACAGAGGTAATGTAGTCCAGGACAGGGGTAACATAGTCCAGGACAGGGGTAATATAGTTCAGGACAGGGGTAATATAGTCCAGGACAGGGGTAATATAGTTCAGGACAGGGGTAATGTAGTACAGGACAGGGGTAATGTAGTACAGGACAGGGGTAATATAGTCCAGGACAGGGGTAATATAGTTCAGGACAGGGGTAATGTGGTCCAGGACACCTGCATTACCCTTAAGTGTGTGTGAGAGTTTGCATCACATCTACACATTCAGTGTTTTCACATTAGTGGGTTTTTAAACTCTCTGAATGCCATAAAATGTGTCTGCATGTCTCGGGTTTTACCCTTCGTTAAGATCTGACGCCAAAGTGCAGGACATTATTTTTGTGATCCAGTATGCATTTATTTCATAACCACTGAGTCCATTTAGCACAAAAAGACGCTGCTGACCCTGCGGTGTGTCTTTGTGACCTTTCATTAAAGGCAGGCGGTGTGTATAATGTGTGGACGTATCCTCAGTGGGATCTGCTCAACGCGGTATAATGGAATAAAAGACTCCAGGATCTTGTACATTACATCACTACCCCCGGTGGTCTCTGCTGCGAGCAGCAGACCACATCAACATAATTCACCAGCGATTGTGGGAAATCTGAGCTGATGACCATGGCAATAACACAACTGGTTCACACTGGTTCAGCAGCGACAACCCCCTCCCGACGCTCAGCAGAGGAAGGTTTTCATACTGCTCATGGTAAAAGAAGTGTCACCCCCCGCTGTGCGAGCGGTCCCATTACCCAGAATCACGGGGATTTGACAGGAATGAATTTCCATCCTTGGGGACAAAAGCAAAGCGTGGATCGGTATGTCCGCTCAGGGACTCATTTCCCGCGTGCTGTCTAATCCAGCTGGGCACTCAAGTCATAAGTTGCTAAATCAATTCTCTGTCACTGGCTGAACGGTGGCGAGTAAACTCCCCGACCAGAGGAGGAAACCTCTGGAAGGTCTGGAAGGAGACGGAAGCAAACAATCAGCACCAGCAGGTGTTTCTCTGATTGCATTCGCTTTCCGCTTTGATTCACTCGACACGGATATAACAAGCGCTTCTGTGAGTTTTACAGGTGCCTGTTTTCTCAATTTTACCAAGAAAAACAGAAGCTGACATCCCACTTTACTCAGCCTCCATGTGGACGGCCTGACCCCCGCCCTCACCAGCAGCCGCTGCCGCGGACGTCCACGTCTCAGCTGCGCTAGCAGCAACAAATTAGCTGTAAACAGCTCCGGCGAGCATTTCTGTTACCGGCCGTGGACACTTTTCACTTCCAGCCGGGGCACTTTAACAGGCGCACAGCCAGCAATTACACTGTAAAAACAGACAGCCCTATTAAGTTGTATCTACTATTGTAAACTCCACTTATACTCTTGAGTTTTGGACACAGAACTTAAAGGGACTTGAGGCAGGAATTTAAAAACAAACAAACATAAGTGTCCCTTTTTTTTCATACTAATGGGTGATGAAGTGCTAAATACCAAAAAGAACGTTTCCACCCATGTTTCTCTCCGTTGCCTTGAACAGGCTGTGTGCTGCATAAAGCTGCAATTCGGTGTCTGAATTTCCCGCGCTGCCCTGCAGACATGACGTCAAATGACGCTACATCTGCAGTTTTGATGCAGGAAGAAGACAGTCACGTTAAATGAAAACACTGTAAGCGATAGTTATGGATTCTTCTGCCGTCAGAAAACAATCTAGACCGACTGAAAGACCATTAAAAAGTGTAACTAGGGAGAAAAAAACTTAGTAAACAACATTATAGTTTTCCAGCTCTGCCATGCGGACGTGACGTCAAATGACGCTACATCCGCAGTTTTGATATAAGAAGCCGGTCGCGGTAAATTCAAACACTGTAAGCGATAGTTATGGATTATTCTGCCGTCAGCAAACGATCCAGATCAACTGAAAGACACTAAAAAGTGGAACTATGGAGAAATAGGTGAGTAAACAACATTATAGCTTCAGTTTGTGCTCCGTGACGGCTTGGCTCATGGCTGCAGTTACCTGAAGCGCCAGTCGTGGCAGTCGCGAGTTTCGTTTCTTAATCTTGCCTCAAGCTCCTTTAAGTTCATGAGTTTCAGATGTTCAGATGTTTATAATTGTAAGTTGTCTTGACTTTTTTTTTCAGGCCTTCATCATTGATTGAACTCATGTTCTTAAAGGGGAACTTCGCTTTTTTCAATCTGGACCCATTTTCTAGCATGAAATACGTTCATTTCCTCACCCAGACAGTTTTGGTGCAACTTAAATTCCTTCAGGAGATATTTAGATCCACTCCAGATCAGTGTATGCGCGATATAATGGCAGTGATGCGGGCAACCGCGTCCACCCTCTAAATAAGGCATTATCTGCCACAAACTCCTTCATTTCACCAATGTTTTGTTACCAAACATAAGTCGGACCCCCCTATGAGCTCAAAGTGGCTTTTTGTGGTGATTTGTCCTCATTTACAGACATTTACTTGTTATGGTGTCACATAACAGTGACGTCATCAAAGCCGCCACAGTAAAAAGTCTGTAAATAAGGACGAATCACCACAAAAAAGCCGCTTCGAGCTCACACTGGTGAAATGAAGGAGTTTGTGGCAGATAATGCCTTATTTCTGTGTCATGGTAAATGAACTGTACTTATATAGCGCTTTTCCAGTCATACTAACCGCTTAAAGCGCTTCACACTACATATCACATTCACCCAGTCGCACACACAACCACACACACATTCATACCCCGATGGGCACATCGGCAGGCAACTTGGGGTTCAGTGTCTTGCCCAAGGACACTTCGGCATGTAGTCTGGTTGTAGGACAACTGCTCTTCCACCTGAGCTACAGCCGCCCATGATGCTGATATTTCCCAGACTCTGCATCTAGTCCTGCATAATTTGCTTGAATAACAAAAGGAATAGTACACCCACAGAATGATGGTGCTTCATTTAGTATTTCACATTTAAACTTGAGCATTGCACCTTTAATATCTCAAATGCAGCCGAAGATCGGACAGGTTTTTGTTTTCCCCCAACTTTCATATAATGGAGTTCACCGGCACTCGAACCAAAAAGGTCCATAAAAGTCCACAAAAACTTGTCAATATTCCTCCATACTGCTCGTCCAATGTAATCCAAGTGTCCTGAGTGGGTAGCGTCCAGAATTTACTGGAAACCACATCATTCAGTATATTCTTAGAGACTAAACAGTAGTACATCTAGCTATGTTAGGCTATGAGAACATATTAAATGATGTTCTTTCAAGTAAATTCTGGATGCTACCCACTCAGGACACTTGGATTACATTGCACGAGCAGTACGGAGGAATATTGACAAGTTTTTGTGGACTTTTATGGACCTTTTGGTTACTCCAAAAAAGGTAACCAAGAAGACAAAGAAGAAAAGTTTTGCCTTGTGAGACGCAGAGAACCAAACTGGAGTCTGACCCGTCCCCACGGCAGGGGGACGTTTTTACAACACCGGCACCGGAGTAAGACGGGAGTAAATAACTGATCAGCTTTCTTTCTTTCTTTCTTTCTTTTAATTGGAGGGAGCTCCGATCCAGTCTGGGAATAAAATGGACCCACAGTTGTCTTTCTTCTCACTAACAAGGTAAATGTGATGAATGACGGAAATAAGGATGCAGAATATTGCAATGCTAAGTTTTTAGCATGTAAATGTAGCAGTATGACAGACATATGACTGTTCCCGGGGAAGAGAAACACTCTGGCTACTTGTTAAATTTAGTTGATGCAGTAATTTCATAAGGTAATCGTGGTCTCAGCCTGTGAATTTAGATATTTGTTTGTGTCATATTGATAAACTTACCTTTCAGATTTATTTGTCTGAATCAAAGATTAGTCAAGATCACTTGAGCTCTGTTGTTGAACTATTGAAAATATTAAGTTTGTCTGGCTAGAAAAGGAAGATTCCAGCACAAAACAATAAGCTATGAGAACTTGAAATTATAAGTTGAAGAAACTCAGTTGCGTTTTGACTTTATCTTAAATATTTTGTTGGTCTTACTCAAAATTTCAAGGCAACAAGGTTCCAAATTATTTTAAGTTGCGTCAACTTGGGATTTTTTACAGTGAACACATTTATGACTACACACGGATCGAAAGTGGTCACAGCGAATTTCTGAAATTCCCGTAGAGAAAAACACATTATAAAAGACGACAAATCACACAACCTGGAGGTAGTTCTTACTGAATGAGACATCTTCTCATGAAATCAGATTAATTAGCGAATTAGCCCAGATTGATGTCGTAGAGTGAGGCGGTGGAGCCCAGCAAATGCATTAATTTCCTGTAACAGTACATTACCCACAATTGCCTCCATGAACCAACTGACAGAGACCTCTGCAGAGGAAGGAGAGGCTGAGTGCAGCACGCACCGCTTCTTTCCTTTGTTGTACACTGTGTACAGTTCTCTGACAAGGTTTGCCTTTGATATCAACCATCTCAGTGATGATAATTCATCAGAGGAAAAACAGATTGTTTCCTCAGAGGATAATGAAAGCTACTCTCCTCCAGAAGCACAGCCTTCTCCTTCATTCCTCCCTCCTCTTCCTCTGTCTCTCCATTCTCATCAGAGGTAAGCTTTAATCTGAGGAGGGAGAACAAGAGAGGGAGCATGCACAAATGTGGGAGAGAGCTGACTAACCTCTGAGAGGCAGTTGCCATGGTAACAGCATAAGAGTACTCTTTCTCTCACACCCGTTCATCTCTCCGCCTCTCTCTGAGGAGTGACGGAGAAACAGAGAGACCGAGCGAACTAGAGGGGAGGATGAGAGGGCAAAAAGATGAGGCGGCCAGAAAGACAGGAGGGGGGGGGGGGGGGGGGGGGATCAAGGATAAACGGGGAAGATAAGAAATGACAAGAGGGAGGAAGGAAGCTGATGTGGCATCTCGGCCGTCTCTCTGGTTAGCGATAGCAGAGCTGAACGTAGATGGGGAGAGATGCAGATGCAGGCTGGGTCAGGATCTCCGCTCACCTGAGCGCTGCAATCCAGCGCCATTACCGTGCACCCAGCACGCCACCGAGTCGGGTAATCACAGCGAGCACTGCATTGGAAAACACATTTTTCTACAACTGGCTGCCTTCAAGTTGTAAACAATGTGATGAATGCAGCTGCAGCGAGAGGCAGATACACAACTGACAAGTTTCTGCTCGATGGTGGAGTAGCAGAGCCAATTTATGGAAAATAAAATCCTTCAAGACAAGACCAATACTAAGTGTCTAGATAAGAAAAACAGGCAGACAGTCACTCTGTCTTATAAACAGTGATTTCAGACACAGGCTCAATTATCCTGCTTCATTCACCGTCTAACACTAAATGCCACTAATGGGAGCGACGGGCTGCGAGAAAAATAACAGCAGCTAACAAAAGTTAACACAAGAGATGAAAACATCAACAAACAGGATTATCTCCAATCTGGGTTCATTACGAGACATTTACATGTTTTACTGCTGACAACAAATCAGACCAGATCCAGCTAACCACTGCTGAAACGCACGCGAGGAGGCTGAAAGAAAGAAAGAAAGAAAGAAAAAAAAAAAAAAAAAAAAAAAAAAAAAAAAAAAAAAAAAAAAAAAAAAGAAAGAAAGAAAGAAAGAAAGAAAGAAAGAAAGAAAGAGATTTCAGGTTTCGTGTTTCCACTAAGTAAGTTTGTATTATTAACTCTGTGGGTAAATTCTCACACTAAACAGATGTCAGCTTCATTGTGGCACCAAAGAAAATTAAAGCTAAGAGAAAGTGGATTTTGGCGGGAAAACTCCTCCCAGTTAACAACTTAAAGGCAGGATAGGTGTTCCTGGAAAAACGATTCGAGGAAGCTACATCTGAAAACCACGCCTCCAGAGCACAGGAATGTGTGCACGGATGGTTTACAGCAGGCTAGTGAAGATAACCTATAACAGCTCAGTAGCTAGCTTGTTAGCTAGTAAACAGCAGGGAAACCACGTGAAAATTCGCTCACCTCCAACTCCTTCTGCAGTAAAACATCCACATTGCAAACGTCAACACCTCCATGACTTGATCTACATCTGTTTTATTTACTTTTTTAATTTTAAAGGTGCAATGACATCAAATTTCACTAGTCCGGGGTGGTGTTTAGCTCAGTTGGTTGAGCAGCCGCCCCATGAACAGAGGCTACAGCTCCTCAGCGCGGTTGGCCCCGGTTCGATTCCCGGTCCAGGTCCCTTTGCTGCATGTCACTCCCCACTCTCTCTGCCCCCTTCCTGTCACTATACACTGTCATATAAAGGCCACTAGTGCCCAAAAAATCCTTAAAAAAAAAAAATAAAATAATTCACTAGTCCCTGTTCATGGACGGTCAGTTTTTTTCTTTGTTCAGAAACGGTTGAATCAGACAGCAGCTCATCATTCTACGTAGTTTTATCATTCTACGTAATTCATTTGCTCCAATTACAGCACACTATCAAGCAAACGCCCCAGCTGAGCTGATACACCGATGTGAGTGGCGCTAGCATGTCTGACTTCATTCAACATGGATTAATAGGCTTTATGCACATCTCCAGTACTTCCTGAACTTAATAATGCACCTTTGTTTCCTGTCTTACATGATTGGATGAACTGATAAATCCAGGTGAGTCTAATCTCAGCAAATAGTCAGACACATAAGGAAGGGTATGTGCAATATGCATACCCTGGCTTACCTGTTTTTACCAGGGTGGGTAAAATATTGCCCATATAGTTATTGTGTGCATTCAGGGTAGTAATGGTAGTTGAAAAAAACCGTTCCTGAGTCTGTCCTGGATTTCAACTAGCCTATAGATGGTTTCTGAGCAACGTCACAGATAGGATGCACGCGCAACCAGGGGGCAAGAAAACCCAGGAAAAGCATTACTGAACTATGAGAAGAGGTGTGTTTCCATGCAAGACTCGACTTTTAATGCAGATGAGGTCATGATATGAGGTGAAAGTGTCGGGGAAATATAATGTTTATGTCCTGGTATTTGTTCGGTTGCAAAATCAAAACATTAATGCATGTAAACAGCTGAAAATGGTGATAACAGGACAGTAGGAGTGACTGATCTTCAGAAAACCCTCTCAGATAACTTATTCCAGTTCAGACTACATGATTTATTAAGTCTTTCACCATGGTCACCATGTAGGATTAAACCACCGCGGTGGCAGAAGTTATTCCCGTGTTCTAGTCGGGAGCCTGGTACTAATGCATCACTGCTGCGATCGGCTGCATCACATCACCGTAGCTGTGTGTGACAGCCGTCCTCTGCTCAGACAGGGAAATAAAAAGAATTTAAATGTCAATATGATGTCAGCATATGAAAATATTGTGACATTTCAGTGTATTGATATTTTTCCCACCTCTAGTCTTTAGAAGTTTTAAAGTCTATAGAAAATAAGTTTTTGAAGAAGAAGAGGAAGAAGTTGTTTTTTTTGTTGGACTTTAGAAACTGTGGCCTGATCAGTTAAATATTGGTTAAATATCGGTGGGGTGGCCGACATAGCGATAGGGAGCCGATTAAATCGTGCACCCCTAATGTCAAAAATCCTGAAGTTCCCCTTTAAGCCCCACATTTCCGTCCTCTCTCCGGACATGTGCTACCACGCTGTGCAACACCCCATGATGCCGTCAACAACTCTGTCCCGGCTTCCTGGAAGGCAGCGGCGCTCGTGTCCGGCGACTCTCCACCCCTGTCCAAGCCTGTCAGCGAGAGTTCACTCAGTCACTCAGAGGGAAGAATGGGAGGCTGGAGGACACTTCTCATTCACCGATATCACACGCTAACACACAAGCCGTCACTGACACTCTGACAACAGGCATTCACACTGCTGAGAGCCACTCAGGCATCACCCAGAGCTTTCTTCTCCTAACAAAACTCTACGTGCACGGAGATGAAGTGTGTTTCTCCGCTTGTGTGGTATTCTCTTCTTAAAACAGGAATGCACCTCTTGAAGCTGAGAGGGCTGTGAATGCTCTCAGGCTGCAGGGTTGCCCTCTTCGTGCACTGCTAGAAGAAGCCTTGCATTCCTGCATGCAGCAGTTTTAAAGGAGTAGTTCACTCACAGAATGATGTTTCTTCATTTTCTGCTCACCCTCATGCTAAGCAAGACTCTGGAGCACTTTTTAATATCTCAAATGCAGCCAGAGATCTGGGGGGTGTCTGTTTTCCCCCAACTTTCATATAATGGAGTTCATCAGGGCTCGAACCAAAAAGGTCCATTTAAAGCAGAACTCAGTAACTTCAGCTCGAAGCTCCCCCTAGTGGCGTCCTTTCACTGTCGTAAAGTTTAACCCCCCTGCACCCCCACAGCACACAGACGGCTTCTCTACCTGTCTTTCCTCATTTCTGATCCCTGTTTATCTCTCTAAGCTTTTACTAGCTTGTTGATGCTACTTTGCTGCGTTGGTAGCAGCACCACGTCTCCCTCTGCTCAAAGCAAAGACCTGTCTCTTCTGAAACGGGACGTTTTACCCGCGATTTGCGGGTAAATATGCCGTGGATTATATTTTTCACTGGTGTTGGTGAGTAGCAGGTAAGAATCTGAACTTTTATTAACTTTTTGCGGACGTGACAAGTGATTATTGAGCCTGAAGCAGTGATGCTTCACCCGGCGCCCAGACAGCGCAGCTACGTGAATCACTCTGGTCCAGCAAAGAGTTGGTTCTGAGAGCCAGGAGCCGTGTTTAGGTGGTGTGAAGCTAAAGAAATGTTTTCTTCCAATCAGCGCTGGTAGTCTGGTTCAAATCAGAGCTGGAAGCAGCTCGGTAGATAGGGGACCTGAGTACCGTACAGCCAAAGTTGCATAGAGCTGCTCGCAGGCCAGAGGCCCCGGCGGGAGGGAGGGGGGGGGGGGGGACGGACATTGAATCGCTCCATAAACACTTTGTTTAGCCCCACGGGGATTCCGAAAAGCATTTATTGAGGTGAAAAAGTTACTGAGTGTCCTCTTTAAGGCATATGCACATACACACATTGTGGTACGGGTGACAGAGCTGTGGACAAACACAAGCGGGGGGTGATATTGATGTAAAACAAAGAAAGAAAGAAAAAAGAGAACGCACACTCTCATCTGTTACACTGTTTAAGCTATAAAAATCTACTAAATGATGTTGTTTTCAGTAAATGGACGCTACCCACTCAGGACACTTAGATTACATTCGAGGAGCGGTATGGAGGAATATTGACAAGTTTTTGTGGACTTTTATGGACCTTTTTGTGTTGAACACCAGTGAACTATGAAAGTTGGGGGAAAACAAAAACCTGCATTTGAGATATTAAAAAGTGCTCCAGAGTAGGGATGGGTGATATGGACTAACAAATGTATTACAATAATTTATGTTTTTTTTCACATGGTTACGATAATAGACGATTAAAAAATATCAGCCTAATTATTTGTATTATAAAACTCACCTCATTCTGTCTTGAGAGCTCCAAAATAATAATAAAAGGTACTAAACTACACCAACAAAGTTCAAGTAGTACACCTGTACTGTAAAACTGTAGTGACACCAAACAAACATGTATGAAAAATATTAGAACAAATTTAACATTTATCTAAACCATGCAAACAGCAAACTATATATAAATAAAAAAGCAACTATATATTAGGGATGTTCGATATAGGCTTTTTTACGATATCCGATATACCAATATTGCCCAACTCTTAAATTCCCATATCCGATATCAATCGATACCGATATATACAGACAACTGTGAGGTTGTATCTCGAGAAATACAACTATACTCTGCTCTGAGAGCAAAGATCCCAAAATATCCTCAATTATCCACAATATATCAGATACTAGAAGGTATTAGATATCAGATACTAGCTGGTATTAGATACTACCATATATCAGATACTAGCAGGTATTAGATACTACCATATATCAGATACTAGCTGGTATTAGATACTACCATATATCAGATACTAGCTGGAATTAGATACTACCATATATCAGATACTAGCAGATATTAGATACTACCATATATCAGATACTAGCTGGTATTAGATACTACCATATATCAGATACTAGCAGGCATTTGCCAACATGTGGCTAATTCTAATAAATTCTAATGTTTCTGACAACTTGGTAACTTAACCAACAACTTAAAACCAGACATATTATCAGCAGCTTCAAAGTAAGTCAGTCTGTAGCAGCAGCAGCTGCATTGTAGTCACATGACTATGAAAGGGATGCTGGGAAATGAAGTTCTTCCAGGATAACAGGGACTTTTTAAAATGCTGGACCAACGCTAATGGACCAAGATCTTGCGAGATTTTGTTGCTCCTTAACAAAATCTTGCGAGATCTCATTTTTAAAAATATTGGCCAAAAAAAACGATACTAATATTTTCCAATATCACATTTATATGCCAATATCGGCTGATAATATCAGTAGGCCGATAATATCGGACATCCCAACTATATATAAATATACAACCTGATAAAATGAATTTATCATTTTTATCCTGAGATGACAAATTCTTACCATGGGGAATTTCTTTGACGATATATCGCACACGATAACATGTCACCCATCCCTACTCCAGAGTGTTGCTCAGCATGAGGGTGAGGAGAAGATGAAGGAACATCATTCTGTGGGTGTACGAGTCCTTTAACATCAGAATCTGAACATCAGCTCGTTAAGTTGCAGATATTACAGAAAGGATCGGTCGCAGACTATAAATAGCATCATTCTGTCACAGCATATTTAATAGAAGCCTTTCCCACGCTGCAGTGGAGACCACGGGTGAGTGCACAAGGACAGACTCCTTACCTCTGCCACATCTGTCTCTGGAGATGCCAGACGCTGCTCACCGCAAGGACAACCACCGCAGAGGTTGTCTGAGTGTTTTCCCCTCACACTTCTAACAGCTAACTGAGCTGATGAATGAAAAAGACGGTAACGCAGCTGAAGCAGTTCCACAGCCTGCAAACCAGAGTTTAGAGCAGGAAGCACAGGACGTGGGTGTGGGAGCACATGGGCGGGTGAAGAGGCATCATCATCATTAACCTGCAGGGCAGGGAGACCCAAGCCAGCAAGACCAAGCTTGTCGGCTTGTCAGTGCAGTCAAAGCCACAAATATGACACTCTGATCTACGGCACGTACAAGGCCTTACTTGTCACATTTTTATTGCCTTTTGTTGTCTAAATCCTTCCAAAATAAAGGCTTGAGGCACTTTTTTTCCACCTTAATCCACTAGTTACATTTAACATGAACCGCTATGACTGAACCCACAGTCCTGAAACTAGCATAAACAAATGTTGCTTCAGTTTCTGTAAAAAAAAAAAAGTAAAAAAGAAAAAAAGCAATGAATGAAACAGAAAAAGTGGCTCCGCATTCTCAAAGACAAGGCTGTAATTCTCTCAGCAAGAATCTCCGCTGTGCTCCGGTTAATGAGAGACTGTCACAATGGTTGCACTCCCCAGCGCAGATCCTCCACCACTGTAATCTCCCAGTAGCAGAATGGTTTCCTGCTGCTCAGACCACAGCTACAGCTGCTGGTGTGACAGCTGACGAAGCGCTGATGTGGAAAAACAATAAACAGGTCGGTGCAGTCTGCTTTACCGGCAACTGTGTTCACCAGCAGTTTCACTGTTTATCGTAGCGGATCTACAGGTGATGTCATCAAAAACAAAAGGTTTTAAATGACTGTAAAAGTCAGCGGGCTGCTCGGTGAAGCAGAGGTTATGAATGCTTACACTCACTGGCTCGCATGTTCAATGGCCTATTAGCACAAATATCTATTCAGCCAATCACGCGGCAGCATGTAAACATGGGGAAGTCAGAAAAATGTTTTGTGCTTTACTGGCAATCCAGGAGTGTTGGCAGGTGCAGGGTCCCCAGTGGTAACGAATGAGATGAAAAACGGAAGAAGAGAGGCCCGCTGAATGATAAAGAGGCAGCTGGATGCAAAAATGGACTGAATTACTTACGTAGTGACGAGCTGTGTAATTTACATCCGACAGAACCCTAAGAATCGCAGAAGAGGTAATACTGAACGTAAATTACTCATCCTGATGAGGTGGAATGAGAGATTCTCATCATGATGAGGTGGAATGAGAGATTCTCATCATGATGAGGTGAAATGAGAGATTCTCATCATGATGAGGTGGAGCGAGAGATTCTCATCATAATGAGGTGAACCATGAGATTCTCATCATGATGTGGTAGAATGGGATATTCTCATCATGAAGAGGTGAAATGGGAGATTCTCATCGTGAGGAGGTGGAACATGAGATTCTCATCATGATGTGATGGAATGGGAGATTCTCATCGTGAGGAGGTGGAACATGAGATTCTCATCATGATGAGATTGAACATGAGATTCTCATCATGATGTGATGGAATGGGAGATTCTCATGGTGAGGAGGTGGAATATGAGATTCTCATCATGATGAGATTGAACATGAGATTCTCATCATGATGTGATGGAATGGGAGTTTCTCATCGTGAGGAGGTGGAACATGAGATTCTCATCATGAAGAGGTGAAATGGGAGATTCTCATCATGAGGAGGTGGAACATGAGATTCTCATCATGATGTGATGGAATGGGAGATTCTCATCATGATGAGGTGGAACATGAGATTCTCATCATGAGGTGGAACATGAGATTCTCATCATGATGAGGTTGAACATGAGATTCTCATCATGAGGAGGTGGAACATGAGATTCTCATCATGATGAGGTGGAACAGGAGATTCTCATCATGATGTGATGGAATGGGAGATTCTCATCATGATGAGGTTGAACATGAGATTCTCATCATGAGGAGGTGGAACAGGAGATTCTCATCATGATGAGGTTGAACATGAGATACTCATCATGATGAGGTTGAACATGAGATTCTCATCATGAGGAGGTGGAACATGAGATTCTCATCATGATGAGGTGGAACAGGAGATTCTCATCATGATGTGATGGAATGGGAGATTCTCATCATGATGAGGTTGAACATGAGATTCTCATCATGAGGAGGTGGAACATGAGATTCTCATCATGATGAGGTTGAACATGAGATACTCATCATGATGAGGTTGAACATGAGATACTCATCATGATGAGGTTGAACATGAGATTCTCATCATGATGAGGTGGAACGGGAGATTCCCATCATGATGAGGTTGAACATGAGATTCTCATCATGATGAGGTTGAACATGAGATACTCATCATGATGAGGTTGAACATGAGATTCTCATCATGATGAGGTTGAACATGAGATTCTCATCATGATGAGGTTGAACATGAGATACTCATCATGATGAGGTTGAACATGAGATTCTCATCATGATGAGGTTGAACATGAGATTCTCATCATGATGAGGTTGAACATGAGATACTCATCATGATGAGGTGGAACGGGAGATTCTCATCATGATGAGGTGGAAAGTGAGATTCTCATCATAATTCTGCAGCAACTGTGTGATGCTATCATATCATTATGAAGCAAAATCACTGTGCAGTGTTTCCACCAGAATGGGCTCTATGCATGACTCCACTATTTCCTGAACTTAAGGTTTCTCCTTTGTTTCCTGTCTTTCATTACTGGATAAACCGATGAACCCAGGTGTGTCTGATCTCAGTAACTGGCCAGACACACCTGGATTAATCAGTTCATCCAGTGATGAAAGACAGGAAACAAAGGAGCTACCTTAAGTTCAGGAAGTAGAGGAGTCATGCATAGAGCCCATTAAAGTAGTTGCGGAGGAAAACGGAGGTCTAACCTGGTACTAGACGGTGGATCTGGAAAAGTGGCTGGTGTGTGTGCAGCATATCTCTTATCAAGGTCAGGACATACCCGTGACCTAGAACACACGGCATTCCCATCAGAGTGGGAATGTAGTGTCTGCATATCCGTTCAAATCTACATCTCTTGATGAATTTCAAACAGAACTTGGTGACGACCCAAACTGCTTGAAGTTTTGCCTCAGCACAGCACACACACTTCTCGCCTCTGCCTAATTTTTCCTTTCCCTTTGAAGAAATATAAACACACACAGTCACACACTCGTGCTCCCACACGAAACAATCATTTCCCTTTGATTTCGGTTTCTGCATTAGGTCTCTAATTTAGTTTTCTTTTCATTTTCATGTAGAAAATTCATATTTATCATTTCTTTTTATTTTTACAAGCCTGTAGCCTTTCTTCTCTCACCTGCACTGTTCTGCACAGTTTACAGTTCCTCTCATTATGTAAATGAACTGGCTTCCATTCAGCTGGACTGAAGACAACGATTGCACAAGCATCTGTTTACGACATCAGCAAAAATTTCACCCCCTTCCAGACATATACCTTCATGCCCTGGCAGTTAAGGATTTTAACATGTGATTGAAATATGATCTGATCTTTCAAAAGCGAAAGCAAAGCCTCCATCTTCTTCCTTTACTTTACATTTGTAAAATAAAGGAATTATATCATAATATTATATCACATTATACTGTATTATGATTTTCATAATAATCATAGTAATCATAGTAATAATTACATGTAAAATTATATATGTGTTTGGCCTAATATTTCTATAATAATTATTCATTTATTATTAGCATCTTTGATTGTTGTCATAATCTCTATTTTATTGACTTTTATTCATCATCTTTAATTGGTTTAATTGTACTTTATTAACTCATACAGCTTGATAAGGTACAAAAATGGACCATGAAGGTACAGAAATGTCTTTCAGAAAGGAACCCCCCCAGCAACAAGCTTTGGACCCTTTAAGTACAAACTGGTACCTCTGTTTTTGAGTGTGTAGATTATCTACACAGCAGGATAAATAACCAGTTATATCTGGAGAACTTCTTTCACTACGTCTTTATCATTCTCAACAGTCAGCGTAACAGTATGGTGACAGGTCAGTACTGGGCTCTACGCACAACTTTCTTTTATTTCAACCTGGACCTTATTTCTAGGAGTTTAAACGTGCATTTACACACCAGTAAAATTTCTGTATCCGTTTGACTACTTTGGGAAGATATTAGGTTGAGTCGCCCTTTGATGTACATCCATATAACAGGAGAGACGGGGCAGCCACTATATGAGACATTATCTGCAGCAAAACTCCTCCATTTCATCAATGCTTTAAGTAGAATGAACGAGTACGAGAAACATGTTTAGCATTAGGTTAGAGCTCCACTGCAGTGATGAACTGACAAAACCCTGGATAGAAAAGTTTGTTAAATCTAAGTAACTGAAGATAGTTGGCTGTTTTTTTATGATTTCTTTGTAAAAGTCTTGGGGAGGATCATCTTCCAGACAGTTTAAATAATCAGGTGACCTCTTTGTAGTCAGTAAAGATGCAGCCGGGTCATTACGAAAAAATAAAGCAAAAAAATTTGCACAACTAATACCATGATATAACAATATGTGCAAATATAATATCTCTCTCATGTAAATATCATATCGCAATATCATATTCGTATATCGCACAGCCCTATACATAGCCTACGTGTGAAGTGTGCAGACTGCAAAATGAGACACAGCTAGTGGCTCAGCCTATTTATGATTAAATGGATGAAAGTGGATAGTAAAAAATGATTTAATTGAATCTTAATTGGATTAAACTATTTCTTTAAAAGTCTCTTGATGTTAGAAATAATATAGTTGAAAAAACAAACAATACGATACAAATTTTTGTCTTAAAACAACTTGAGGGAATCGTCTCAGCTCCATCTGTGCAGCAGCGTTGGTGTAATCCACTGATTAAAACCGTATACTGTCATCTCACTTACTGCTAACAGATTATACACAACAGCTCGTCCCACAGTAGACATGTTAACAGTGAGATAAATAGTTAAGTCCATTGTGAAATCCATCCCATCCCACTGGAAAGTTGCAAGTCTTGCCTCATGATCCAGCTGTAAGCACCAACACAATACCGTCTTTGTTTCCCACAGTGTTAGCTCTGCTGGTGCAGACCTCGGATTAGTTTACTTTTTTTTTTCTTTTTCAGAGGGAAAATGGTCGGCAAAAAAGGTTTCTTTAAAACGTATTCTGCTGAAAATGAGAGCTTCTTTTTTAAATTGCCAGTGACAAGAAGTGTGTTTCAGCCCAAGGAGTTTCTAGGGAAAAACAAACAAACTAAACAGCATGCTTTCATCTCCCATGAAGAGTTTTTCATGCATATTTCATGTGTCGAGATCAATCTATACCCCCACTGCTTGAGTCAAAAATATAACTTGTGTCCTTCCCACATAAAACTGACAATGAAACCTTGTGTCAACCCGATCTGTATAGTATTATGCTAATGGACATGCTCTACTGCGTTCTGCAAGTGCACGCCCTTGAAACAAAGTTCATCAGAGTGCTGTCCTCTGTGGGAGCAAATCCAGAGAGAATAACGCCGACACAAAGCTCAGCTATCTACTGAGAGAAGGACATAACTACACCAGGCTGCCATTCGTACACCTCCAAGCTGCTTTTTCCAATTTCCTTTCACCCCTAGAAGTCATGGGGAAGACCATAAATCAACAGGAAATGGTGGATGTCAGGGAGCCCTCACAGCAGGACTCATCTCTTCACAGGCTGCCGCCAGTTACACTTACGCTCTTTCACTCTGTTTATCTTCAGGGACTAGCATGGATCAGCAGGCGGTACACGGGGGATAGAGTTGGGATTCCCACGAGGACGCTTGGAGCCAGAATATTTGTAATGACTGGAAATTTTCTACACTTCACAGATCTGAATTCATCACATGCTGACCTTATTCATGTATAATTGTGAGGGATGGAGAGTTCAGTTGAGCATCGTTTCAATCTTAACGATTCGGATTCCGGTTCTGGTTCGATTCCCTTCTTTCAATTCCGTAACAAAATCACTCTGATTGAGGATTTCAGGGCAGCTGTTTCCATGGGAACTAATTCATTCTGATCTGTGACGTGTTCATGCGTCAACATTTATTCAGAATAATCCTGTCTGACATGCGCAGAATGATGTTACATCATGTTATTTATTGAGGACGGAGGTCTACAAACACCTGGGGCCT
Source organism: Atherinomorus stipes (assembly GCA_023101725.1). Lineage (NCBI taxonomy): Eukaryota > Metazoa > Chordata > Actinopteri > Atheriniformes > Atherinidae > Atherinomorus > Atherinomorus stipes. The sequence goes on from JALJCO010006810.1 coordinate 41,378, forward strand.
GTGCGACGAAGCCGGATTTTCTCTTATCGAGGTAACTTCAGGGTTAACCCTGGGTTTTTCGTCCTATGACGCTGGTTCACTTCTGATCGGGTTATATCTCCCCGGTAACTTATGCTGAACGCCTAACCTGGTCCGGACCAGGTTAAGTTCTGGATAAGAGATCTCCGACTATGAAAGCACCACTCCCTGACCAATCAGCACTCTTGGAAAATGGCCTGCCCATTTTTAGAAGATCCTGTCGATGCCGGTGCGCAGATCGTGAGAGGAGTTCTTAGAAGAGAGAGAATATTCAGAGATGGTGCAACCCTTTTGATTTGTCACATGACACTTTATATGAAAGATGTAGGTTTTCCTCTGCTGGACTCCGTTACATCTGTCAGCTGTTAGAGCCGTACATCACTAATGTAACGCATCGCAGCCGGACACCGACAACACCACAGATGCTCTTCATCACACTGAGGTTTTATTAATGTTAGACTAATTGAATTAATTTTGATATAGACCAACGCCTCACCTCGAGTGAAAAAAAAAAATAGTGCTGTACTGATGTAGCTGAAAAGCTTATTTTTTGTGGCCGAATTGTGCTCACGGTCCCACTCAGTAAAACGTCATTCATTTATTTATTCATTCATTCATTCACTGGTAGTTTGATGCACACCGTTGGCGACACTGAAAACGTATGCAAAAACATGTCATGTAATACCCGCTTTTTCCCTGTGGGCTGCACAAATATTAAATGAAATTCCATTCATTCATGAAAGAGTGTGGCAGCATAGAATCTCGTCAATGGCCGGTTTGGATTATATATTTGTATTTGTTCTTTACTTGTTCCCATGATCGTCTTGCGCTGCGGGGTTGCATCTGAAATAATGTGATTAAGAGGTCACACATGTAGAAAACATGAATTTATGGAGCGCACACCCACCCATGCCGGCATGGTGAAGGGTTACAACACGTTCAACGATATGAGCCTAGAATATCCATATGCACAGTATGAGAAGCAAATATACTGAGGAAGCGCTGTAGTGTGATGAACACTAAATGATCAGAGTCCGATATTGTTCCATGATTGTACAATCGCACGGACTTGCTGCGCATTGACAGCCAGCATTAATTCCTGGCTTTTGCTGCGGCGACTGTGTTGCCGCAGCATAAATGGAGCCATTTATTATCATTCCTGAATCATAATGTCGTGTTATCATTCAGGAATGATGATCCTGAATTCTACATATTTCTTAAGTATCATCGTCCGCTCCTCCATGGTGAAATATGTCGCTCTCTGTTTCTCCATGTCTGCGATTGGTCAGATGCTTCCAACGCCGCCTCTTTTATGTGAGCGCGCACTGATTAAGATTGGAAAACCCTGGGTTGAATTACCGAGTTGATAACCAGCTTCATAGTACCGTTTATCAAGACCGCAGATGTCTGATCCCGGGCATGTTAATCCGGCTTCGTCGTACAGGCCCCTGGTCACGGTTGCTGTGGTTTCTGCAGGACTTTAATCCAGCAGCAGCCGATCCTCATGCGCTCCTACTGCAGACAACCAAGACAAAAAGGCTCGACACAGAGTTTGAATAAAAAACAAACTTTCTGTCGCTGTCCAGGGAATTACGTTGTTCACCGCCATCTGTCAAAGTGAGGAAACGTCACTCGTTGCACGTTTACGTCTAGTCGAATCATACACTGCAACAACACAACTTTACAACTTTCCAATTCAGCATTTACATGATCCCATGATCGGTTTGGGGAAAGGAATATTCTACCCCGTGAAACCGAATGGAAATTCATTAAGTTTGGGGCTTTTCATTCAGAAATAGGGGTTTACATTAGGGCTGGGACGACGGGTCCACGTAAGCGATTACATCAACGCAAAAAATAAGTAGATGCAAAAAATACGTGCCGATACGTCTTCAGACCAAAACAAAGATGGCAGCACCACGTCTTCAGACCAAAACAAAGATGGCGGCTGCCATACTTCTTCATACCAAAACAAAGATGGCAGTGCGATCTCTGCGAGTGGCTCCTCCGGCTTTCCAACGTGTAAGGCCGTGAAGGCACACACTCGTTCGGGGATGGGGATGTTAGGGAAGGCGAAGCTGAAGCCTCATGAGACAATGAGACAACTTCCGTGAGGTTGACGCCATGTCTTTAGACATCCGAGACCTGTTTGAGACGGTCAGCATGAAGCATGAGCTCTAGTTTACTCATTCAAAAACAGAATTATGAGACAGGAACATTTCTGTACCTGTAGGTACATTTTTTTAAAAATGTTCTCTCAAAAGTACAATATTGGTCTTTATGAGGCCAGAAGTACCTATATACTCTGAAAAAAGGTCCAAAGTAATATAAAGTACAAATTAGTACCATTTCAACCCTAAGGGTACCTACAGCATTGAAAAATGTGTGTAGCTTGTACAATAACTATAAATAGCAGTACTTCTAAACAGTAGATAATCATAATAATCATAGTCATAATTATATGTATAATTATACATGTGTTTGGCCTAATATTTATATAATAATTATTCATTTATTATTAGCATCCTCAATTGTTGTCATAATCTCTATTTTATTGACTTCATCATCTTTAATTGGTTTAATTGTACTTTATTAACTCATACAGCTTGATAAGGTACAAAAATGGACCAGGACCGAAGGTACAGAAATGTCTTTCAGAAAGGAACCCCCCTAGCAACAAGCTTTGGTCCCTTTAAGTACAAACTGGTACCTCTATTTTTGAGTGTGTATGGATCATTTTCATTCCCATAGAGCTTTTAAACTGAAAGCAATCGTATATTTGGCTCCATTTAAACCGGCGAGTGACAATATTTTTGCAATCACCAAAAGGTAAATTAGCAAAGAGTGTTTTCAATTATGGACCATCATGTGTTTCTGCTCCACTTATGTGCTTTTGATAAATAAGTGTTAAGTTTTTACAGCACAGTTTCATTTTGCAAAAGATCTGTAGCATTTTGCTAATTCGGTGTTGGGATATGAAAATTGGCTGTTGTGTTTTGCAAAGATTGTCTTAGCCTTCAGAATTCTGCCTTAGCAATCCAAAAAACAGGAAATTAATACTTGCTATTTTCCTAAAAAGACTTTGTTGGGGGAAAACGCTGAGAACTCTGCAGCTTTGTCTAATGGAAATAATTGAAGAAACTTAAGAGGTTGTTGGATGAATGTTATTTTGGCACAGATGGGCCTCCTGCTAGCCCCCAGTGGCAGCACTCTGGCAACTGAACACTTCCTGTGGCTGCCCTGCTAGCTAAAGTAGCACTCAGCCACTGCTGGCTAATGGACTGCTTTCAGGAACGACTGCGGGGTTATGCATCAGCGAGGCTGGCATGCTGCAGGTGTAGACCATCAGCACACAATCAGGCAGCGGCTGGCGCTGGTGTGTGGCTGTTTACTTGCCTATGTTCCCACCTGCTGTCTCCACACACACACAAGTACACGCACACACTAGACCTAAGCTTTTCCGTCATCCATGGAGAGCAGCACTCATTTGAAAATATTTTGGCTACAAGCCGTTTCACATTTTCCACGGCAGGATGCAAAGAAAAGCCGGGGCACGGCTCTGAGGCGCTTCCACTTGCATGCGAAATGCCGCAGTGCTTGGACGGCGTAGGAGAGAGGGCGCGCAGGAGAGGCGAGAGGAGACAATGTGGGCTGTGCTTCTGGAGCAAATTACCAAATTGAGCTGTGAGAAGAAATTATTTCACACAAAACAGTATTGTAACAGAGCCTGCAGCATCACCCGCTGCCTCAGTCATGGCCCATTTCAAGCCCAGGAAAGAGGGGTGGCACCGGGCCACACCATATGGTCCTGAAACTGCAACTCTGCAGGAGAGGAAGAGGAGGGAAGGATCCTGTCCACTGGACAAATTAACTGGGGGGTTTAGCTCATAACCAGGCCAGAGACTCTTGACTTGAGATGAAGACGGGGCGTCTACAGGGAGGCCTGAACCATTTCATCTCTCTTTTTCTCTCTCTGTTTCTTCCCCAACGTCCCCTTTAATCTGATGGGCCTAGCATAATAAGCAGTTAGTATGTTCTCGGCCAACAGCTCACGGATAAAGATGCACAGATCTCTGGAGATGCTCTGTAAAAGCAGTGGAAACCATCACCGTGACAGGCAGTAATCATGTACGGCTCAAAGAAAACGCCACAGCCTGGAATCAGAGGAAGCATGTTTAGCATTTACAGTCCTCAAAATTATTTATGGCCTCCAATTAAGGAAAAGACTAAATCACAATAGTAATTCAAATAAAAAGAAACTAATAAATAAAAATTTACAAAATTAGGATTTAGTGAAATAAAATATTGATTTTGAATTGTGGTTGGAAATAATAATTTAAAAAAACAAACAAAACTGTCCCAGACACATTAGAGCATCTTTCCCATGAACAGTGGACCAACATACCTGTCAACAGGGGCAGACATCTGATTGGACATTACAGAAAACACCTGATTGCACTGATTGTTTCAAAGTGTTGCTCAACAACATTTTAGCTTCAGAGCCCCATGGTGCTTGTTTACTTAAGGTCCTTTTTAGTCAGGCTGGGGGGCTCCACCTCATCTTCTGCTGCTCTGCACTGTGGAGTCCCCCACGGTTCAATCCTCGGGCCACTTCTCTTTGCCCTGTACCTGCTCCCACTCAGAGAGACTTTTAGAAAACATGGCGCTTAATTTGTTTTATCTGTTGCATAATTTTGATTCTGTTTTTATGCCCTGAGCAGTCCCAGCTCATGGTCCCAAAGATGAGACTCAGAACCAGGTGGACAGGTCGGCCCCAGACTCTGGAACGCTCTGCCACTTCATGTTCAAACGTCCCCCACTGTGGAGAGTTTTCGTCTGAAGGCCACTTTTATTCTCTGGCTTTTAACCCCACGGGTTGTGTGGTCCTTTGTGTCTTTTATTTATTTTGTTTCATTTTCATTGTTTTTAGCTGATTGGTTTTATTATATTTTATTGTATTTTAGTGCAATAAAAAAAATTTTAAATATATTTTATATATTATATATATATATGTACAGTATACATATATATATAGCATTTTTATTGCTGGGTATTTTGTATGTGCAGCACTTTGGAGACATGTTCTGATTTAAATGTGCTTTATAAATAAAGTGGATTGGATTGTTTTATTTTTGTTTTTTGTTTTTAATATTTCGTTGAACCACAAGTCAAAATCAATGTTCTGATTTTCATAAATTTTTTATGTATTATTACTTTTGCCAATTTCATCTCATTTCACTGGCAGCTGATTTTTTTCCATCTTTAACCGGAGTGTGTCTAAACTTTCCGCCTGTACTGTACACAGAAGGATGAATCAGACACTGCAGAATATCTCACAGGATAAACAGTATCAAACATGTTGTTGGCTGCATCATAAAACCCTTGAAGAATATGATTTAAAATGAATAAATGAAAATGACGTAGCAACCACGGCGGAAGCGAGCTGACAGCAGAGCAGGTGGAGATGCTGTGGATACGGTTGATGCTTGGGTAAAGACTGTAAAGGTCTTATCTTCAGAGAGCAGGCATATCCTGCAGCGCTTTCAAGCTTCATTAAACAGCATGTCCATTTCATTTTAATGAACACAGACCACAACTCTCTGCCCCCAGTTTGTTTACTGTGATGAAATAAACCGATATTGTGTTGTAATTATGTTGCAGTTGCTAAGTAATTTTGTTTTAATCGGTGATATTCAGTGAAGTCAGTCAGTGTAGCTCCCCAGCCACAGCTGAGGCATCTGTGGCTGAAAAAGAGACAAATATAGAAACACTTGGTTTATCTGTGGAGTGTAATCCAAACAGCATAGCATTAGGCCTGTAGCGACGCACCGATGACGTCGACCACTCGGCTCTAAAAGAATCGGCCACGCCCACTCACCACACGCACTCATGCACGCTCGAAAAATGTTAGATACCCCAACAGGGGCACCTCTTTTTCCTCCGCGTGGTTTTCGTGTCATTAAAGGGACACTGTGTAATCGGGAGCAGCTCCCTCGTACTTTTCATGCTGCGTTCGCGTGAAACCGGGCAGACAGACGACATCAGCTGCATGTAAAGTTATCACCAGCCCAGGGCCTGAAATTCGCTGCGGGATTGCGGGAATCGCGCATAATACCATCAATTCCCGCAAACTTCGCTCTTATAATGCGGGAAATTCCCGCTTGCAATTGCAGCCACGTAATGTGCAGTGAACGTTTGCATCGGAGCCAGAAAATGACGTAGAATAAAGGGCTCGACACGCTTGAGGCGACATCGCTCCCTCTCCTTTCATTCAGAAGGAGTGACGTCGCCTCCTGCGTCGGCCCTTTAGTAAAGCGCGCACACCCCTTCTCTCTCTCTGACCTGTCAGATGTCGCAGCTTCCCTCGTGTTGATAAACCAGCCATTGTTGGCGGATTTCCCGCCGGTAAGGCGATACTTTCACGGAGTCTTATAACGTAAATGTAACTTCGGGTCACCTGAAGGGAAGCTGGTCTGGACCAACACCAGTCGCTGTGGCAGCGCCGGTGTCGGTCTCGTTTACGACCCAAATCCTCCAGATCCTCAGGTAGCGCCGGTGCCGGTTACGGTACCAAGCAGCCCAAAGAAAAGTTTTAGCCGAACTGGCTCAGTATATCCGTGTTTCATCATAATGACGAAGGCACGAGCTGCTCAGTTTAATGTTGGTGTGATGAGACCATCATCAGCGCTGTGTCACCGTTTCTCACATGGCAGCTGAATGTGAGATCGATTCATAGATAAAGATAATATTGATAATAATAGTTTGATATTAGGAATACATTTTATATTTGACGCATAGGCTAAAGAGTATTAAATATGTCATATCAAAAATCAAAATTTTGTATTATTTTGGAGAAAGAAGCTGATTTTGGGAATGTTTCCTCATCATTTTCTCACATTCTCACTGCTCTTCACTTGTTCTTGTTTATCTCAGCTTCTTTATTGTTTTCTGTTTTTCCATTTTCTTTCCTATTAAGTATCGTTGGTTATTCTTAAAGGTGTTCTTAAATGTGTTATTATTATATTCATTAAGTTTCTGACAGTTTTCTAGCCTTGCATGTAGAAGATGCTCCGTCCTCCCCAAGAACAGTTTTATTTTAACAGAACTTTTATCAAATGCAAGAGATTACGTAGAGGAGAGAGAACAGAACAGAGCTGGAAGAAAGAACCACCAGAACCACTGATTATAATTATGCAGTTGAAAGATGCAACAGATTACTGCAATATGTACTTTTTGTATTAAGTTGGTAAAAACTGATGATAGCTGATAAATAGAACGGATACAAGAGAGCTGGTTAAAATGAAAACTAAGGACGAAAAAGACAAATTAATGCTCCTTTATTAATCTGAGGTACGGGTAGGACGCTGTAAGACCTGTGGTAAAGCGCCCTGTAAATATCCCCCCCAAAGTATCCAAATCCCCCTTGGTGAAGCATGTAAGGGGGGAATTCCCCCCCATTTTGAGAAGTGAATTTCAAGCCCTGCACCAGCCTCTATGTGAAGACGTGGTCCGTCAGTTACAGTGACATCAGTCCACATCTGATTTGTTGTCATGGCGATGTCGTATTGTTTTCCCTGACCCATGTTTTACCGTCTTTCTCTCGGCTTCATTGATTAAAATGAAATCTGGTTTGTTACCAACGGCCGTCTGCCCAACTGCACGTGAACGCAGCATCAGTGAGACGCTGGTTTCTCCCACTGCAGCGCGGTGACTTTTCAAAGGCATTACCTCGAACTGAGCTGAAAACTCCGGTGTGTCCGGTGAGTTTCTGTGTTTTCCTACTGTCACGCTTCTCCCGAACGCAAAAACATGGCGATACGACATGGCAGCCTTCACCGAGCCGCCCCGCTCGATGTGTAAATGAATGATACGAACGGTGAATTTAGAACTTAGAGGAGCACTTCAGTTTGTTGATGGGAGTGATTACTGATTAATGAAAAAACACTTTTGAACCAAATAATCAGTTTTTGTGAATAAAACACAGGAGAACTTACACAATATCCCTTTAACGTTATTGTGAGATTTGATTTCCCGCGTCCCGAGATTTGGACACAAACTTGAGGCAAGGTGAGATCTATAGGTAATGTAGATACTTTGGTTCATTTCTCCTCTCTGGTATGATGTCGGACACTCGTTGAGACTATCCGAACCCTTCAGGGTGGGAAAAAGCAGGTTTTCACGGTGAACTTAGACGCGGGGGCCAGTTGCCCCATGCTTATCATTAGCTGGGCTGCTAACTGCTGCCAGGCTGCCTGCTCGGATAAATACTGGAGCTATCTGGAAATTCCTTCCTCCATCACTCACATATATAAAAGGACAGATGAAAACGCAGCCCAGGTTCAAACAAAGCGAAATTCCCCTTTAATCAGTGTAGGTTTATTGTCCACAGACAGCATTTATTTTCCACTAAGGGCTTACTAGTCTTTCTTTTTTCATTTAATCTTTTTTAAAAGATATAAAGAAAAAGAACCATAGTTTTCTATGCAAAAAATCTTTATTTATTTATTTTTTGTCTAAACTTGCTTAGACCCTGTGCAGGTGATATATCGAGCATTTCTAACCAATGTTATGGTTCAATGGCAATGAGAAAGTTATTTACATGTGGGAGTAGCTGCTGGAACTTCCTAAACCTGGATTAAGATCCTTAATCCAGATGAGATGAAGAGGAGACGTTGTAGGTGTAGGGCAGGGGCAAAACGCAGAGACAGAAAAGGTGGTTTAAACCACTCCTTCCATCTTTGTCAAGGGAAGCGTGAGATCACTGGTAAATAAACTGGATGAGCGACATAACGAGGATTTGGGGAATGCAGTTGTATTTTTAAAACAAGGGAAAGTTATGGTGCGTTCAGACGAACGCATTCTTGCGGAGCGTTTTGACAGTCAACGCGCCTGGCGCATGTCACGCCCATCAGGCGTGGCAACGCCAGAGTTGGAAAATCTGAACTTTTGCTGCTTTGATGCGGAGCATCAACCAATTGGAGAGATTCAGTATATGTCTAAGAGTTGTGATGCAGACACACATTTTCTGACAGGACGGGAAATACTGAGGAGACCCCGGGTAATCTGTGTTCGGTCCCGGGTTTTTGAACGGCGGGTTGACGACCGGCTGTCCCGATGCAGGACTGCTGGTCGTTAAACTGGGCTGGATTGGATGAAAGCTGAAAGTGCCCACCATCAGCGCGCAGTTCCTGGTGCAAACGGTGAAACTACCGAAACTCAGAACACCTCTGAACAATCTGATGAATCCAGACACGGTGCAGAGACGACCACTGACGTCGTTCTCTGGCCTCATGGAGCAAATAAAGCCAAGCAGCTGCTCAGTTTCATCCGCCATCGTACAGAGACGGACAAAGGACAACACCCGGGTCCACCACCACACTCAAGACCAGTGATTCTTAACCATGGGGCCGCGGCCCAAGCTCGGGCCTCAAGCACCACCAAGAGGGCCGCGAAAAAACTTTCCTTTTCCACATGGGGGCTGCGAGGACCGTATATTTACACTGTTATTTATGGATGGATGAGTTGCAATGTAGCCTCCCCCCACCTGGTGGTGCTAATTTGTCAGAGTTCAACAAACAAGCAGAGGAAGACACTCATCTAGCCGCTGGCCTGTAGTAAACGCTTTAAAGAAGAATAAAAACTAAATAATAAAGACAAAAATGGTACCAAACCGCCCATAAAGAGGCAAAAATCTACTCCAATTTATTAGATACGGATTAGTGAGTGGAGATAAAGCAGAGCTGAGAAGTCTGAATGGAGGACCAGCTAATGCTAATGTTAATGCTAACGCTAACAGAAGCCCTGAAGCTGCATCTGCAAGCTTCTAGAAGCAAACATCTAACACAAAGAAAAGATTTTTTAAGTAAGAAAAAGAGAGAAAATCAGCTGTTGATGCAGAAAATGTCTGTTTGGAAGTTCTTTAAAAAATTCTAAGAAAAGTTTAAATAAATAAATTGTTTAATGGAATTTTGTGCTTTATTGGACTTTCTAAACAAAGAAAATACAGGTTGTTACAGATTATTTAAGTTGAGCCTTTTTTAGGGCGGGACAATTAATTGAATTTTAATCATGACTTCAATTTTTCCCTTTTCACGATCATAAAAACACTGTAATCGAAGAAAAACGACTAATCCTGAAGTGAGCAGACTGGTGGAGTTATAGGAAGCAAACTGCAGGGAGTATAGAACAGGAATGCATGCAGACTGAGTATTCATTTTTATTGCTATTATTATCTAAAATAATATTCTTATTTTACTCCTCTACTTGTTTCTAATTCATTTCCTTTTTTTAAAAAGTTATATTTAAAGTTGAGTTTTGGTGGTTCAATAAACATTTTTTTATAAAATCAATAAATAATCGTGTATATTCATTGTGATTTCAATACCAGTCAAAATAATCGTGATAATAATTTTTCCATAATCGTCAAACCCTAGCCTTTTTATTTTCAATGTGATCTATTACTGCACCATTTTATCTTTTTTTTCAATCAGTTTCCATCAGTTTTTTCTGTTGTTCCTCTTTTTGTAGTAAAATTCTGGTTTGTTGTTGTAGGAGTCTGATTTTATTCCATGAATTTTATGTGTGATATAAATGTGTTTTTGATGATCTCATAATTTTATATGATGTTATTCATGTTTATCAGCCACATTTTACAGGTTCAGTCTGTTAAAAGCAGGTGGATTTGCTTTAGTTACTAAATAAATAAACCAAAAATGAGATCATTTACACTAGTCTGTCAATCATTCATTTTCTGTATCGCTTATCCAGTTCAGGGTCGTGGGGGTTGCTGGAGTCTATCCCAGCTATTATCAGGCGAGAGGCAGGTACATCCTGGACAGGTCTCCAGTCTGTCACAGGGCCAACACAGAGAGACAGCCAACCATCATCATTATTATCATGTATTATCATTACACTAATACAGTGTTAAAATGTGAATGGACCCTGGACCAGTTTGGACTGAAAAATTGGGCCTCATCATGAAAAAGGTTGAGAAATCCTGCTGTAGACGCTCTCAGTGTTTTGGTCTCTGATTTTATGTGAACCAGCTTCAAACTTTGGGCATCAAGTGCGATTTTTGTCACCGACAATGTGTTCGGTCTGCGCGTGTCATCACAGGAACACATTCAGGACTCCAACACGAGTAGATGGAAATGCAGACAGAGCAGTGAGACTAAAGGAGGATATATTAACACTTGCTTATAATCTGAGTAATCATGGACGTGCTACAAAGTGGGTTAGAATAAAGCACTAATTAATTGAAGGAAAGGAGGGGGTTTGACGAAAAAAAGGAGGGGAAAGAGAGGGAAAAGAAAAGGAAAACGGAGGGAATAAAGGGGGGATAAAAATAAAAAAAAAATATAAATAGGAAGGGGAAGGCTTGCCCATAAATTTAAATCTGTGGTAAATTCCCAGTGTTAACAGACTCCTCTAGGTGAACCATCCTGCATCTCCAATAAGCATTCACAGCTAAAAATCACTTCTCACATCAAACTGCTGTAAACTATCAGAAGAAAAAGCAGGTAGCTAAATAAAGTAACTCCAACATCGTCCTGAAGTTTAAGATAAAGTGATAAAGATGAAAGAGGACATCTGGCACGTATCAGAAAGGAAAACTTTAGTTGTGTATAAATGTGCTTTTTAGAACTAATACCACTAATAATTATGTCGGTCATTGCTTTCCCTCCAACTCTTTAAAGTGATCAATAGCTAATCTATGTTTGCAGCCACAGGTTGCAGAGGGGGTCACGTCAACAACGGATAGAGCTGCATGCCAAACTTTGTGCAGGCTACGGCAGACCAAACCAAACCACAGAAGACTGGCTGCAGTCTCTCCATGCTAATGTCTAGCCCAGAAAATAGACGTAGCTGCATTAGATGCATGCATTACAAACCAGGTCCAATCAGCACTCATCTTTTCATTGGCTACCAACAGCACACGTTTGCAGATGCAACCGCCATGGATCATCCAGAATATTTCAGGGCTGTAAAACAGCTCTAAACAGTACGTACAATATCAAAACAGAGCTATAGGACAATTATGATCTGAATGCATACATGTATCTGTCAAATGAAATGTATTTATGTGGTTATTTAATGTGGATGCAACCTGGTTTTAACCTTTTTTATTAAAAAGGTGCAAAAAAAGAAAAAAAAATCTTAGTTTAATATTGAAGCAAGTTATGGTTTAAATTCTTATTTCTGCAACACTGGCAGCATGAAGCAGCTGCTCAAATGAAAGCATCGTCATTTGTAGCATTCTGCTATGAGATTAACACTGTTTGAGTGAGAAAGAGAAAGCTGCACCAGACGAACATCATGCAGCACCATATGGCTCCTCAACAAACAGAATTCTGCCCAACAGGAGCCAATCAGACCCGAAGTCGTGCAGAAATGGATGCGCTTTAAAAAAAAGGGATGAAAATAAGAAGAAGAATCTGCCTTTCATGCATGGGGTCTGTTGTTCTGTCACAGAGGCTGAACGTTCGTTCGCCCCCTGGGGAGATTTGCTTCAGCACACTTTTTACCGCCTTCGATCTGTCCTCCACCAAGCGTCCTCTGCTGTTGTCTTTAAAAAGGAACACACTGGGTGGGTTGTACGCAGCCCGAAGCCCTGATCAACATCTGTGGCACAATCTTGCAGCCGGGCTCAGCATTTATGCCACAAGGTTACAGAAACATGCTGAAGACAAAGCACGGGACACACAGGCTGTGGACAGACTCCCGATAATCCAGAAAGAAGAAACAAATGTTGTGTGTTCATTCCTAATAAAGTCGTGTTGAAAGATTCAGTTTCATATTGAGTAATACACTGCCTGGCAAAAAAAAACCCGTCTCCACCTGGATTTAACTAAGCAAACAGATCGGAGCCTCCAATTAGATAATTACTGCATGAGTGGTTATCTTTCATCTGGAAAAAGTTATTTTGCAATGAGTTGCTTCTCATTTCCTAAACAAGTATGTGGAAAGACACGTCCGTGCTGGTGGAAAAGATGTTAGTCTGTCTGAGAAGGTCAGATCATCGGCAGCATCAAGCAGAGAAAACATCTACGGAGATGGAGAAACTTCTAACACTGGGTTCAGAACTGTCCAACGCATCATCAAACACTGGAAGGATAGTGGGGACCATCGTCTTCCAGGTTCAGGTCCAGGTTCAGGTCTAGGTTCAGGTCTAGGATAGTGGGGACCATCGTCTTCCAGGTTCAGGTCTAGGTTCAGGTCTAGGATAGTGGGGACCATCATCTTCCAGGTTCAGGTCCAGGTTCAGGTCTAGGATAGTGGGGACCATCGTCTTCCAGGTTCAGGTCCAGGTTCAGGTCTAGGATAGTGGGGACCATCGTCTTCCAGGTTCAGGTCTAGGTTCAGGTCTAGGATAGTGGGGACCATCATCTTCCAGGTTCAGGTCTAGGATAGTGGGGACAATCGTCTTCCAGGTTCAGGTCCAGGTTCAGGTCTAGGATAGTGGGGACCATCATCTTCCAGGTTCAGGTCCAGGTTCAGGTCTAGGATAGTGGGGACCATCGTCTTCCAGGTTCAGGTCCAGGTTCAGGTCTAGGATAGTGGGGACCATCATCTTCCAGGTTCAGGTCTAGGTTCAGGTCTAGGATAGTGGGGACCATCGTCTTCCAGGTTCAGGTCCAGGTTCAGGTCTAGGATAGTGGGGACCATCGTCTTCCAGGTTCAGGTCCAGGTTCAGGTCTAGGATAGTGGGGACCATCATCTTCCAGGTTCAGGTCCAGGTTCAGGTCTAGGATAGTGGGGACCATCGTCTTCCAGGTTCAGGTCTAGGTTCAGGTCTGGGATAGTGGGGACCATCGTCTTCCAGGTTCAGGTCCAGGTTCAGGTCTAGGATAGTGGGGACCATCATCTTCCAGGTTCAGGTCCAGGTTCAGGTCTAGGATAGTGGGGACCATCATCTTCCAGGTTCAGGTCCAGGTTCAGGTCTAGGATAGTGGGGACCATCATCTTCCAGGTTCAGGTCCAGGTTCAGGTCTAGGATAGTGGGGACCATCATCTTCCAGGTTCAGGTCCAGGTTCAGGTCTAGGATAGTGGGGACCATCATCTTCCAGGTTCAGGTCCAGGTTCAGGTCTAGCAAAGTAGGGACCATCATCTTCCAGGTTCAGGTCCATGTTCAGGTCTAGGGAAAGTGGGACCATCATCTTCCAGGTTCAGGTCCAGGTTCAGGTCTAGGATAGTGGGGACCATCATCTTCCAGGTTCAGGTCCAGGTTCAGGTCTAGGATAGTGGGGACCATCATCTTCCAGGTTCAGGTCCAGGTTCAGGTCTAGGATAGTGGGGACCATCATCTTCCAGGTTCAGGTCCAGGTTCAGGTCTAGGATAGTGGGGACCATCATCTTCCAGGTTCAGGTCCAGGTTCAGGTCTAGGATAGTGGGGACCATCATCTTCCAGGTTCAGGTCCAGGTTCAGGTCTAGGATAGTGGGGACCATCATCTTCCAGGTTCAGGTCCAGGTTCAGGTCTAGGATAGTGGGGACCATCATCTTCCAGGTTCAGGTCCAGGTTCAGGTCTAGCAAAGTAGGGACCATCATCTTCCAGGTTCAGGTCCATGTTCAGGTCTAGGAAAGTAGGGACCATCATCTTCAGGTTAGGTAGGTTCAGGTCTAGGATAGTGGGGACCATCATCTTCCAGGTTCAGGTCCAGGTTCAGGTCTAGGATAGTGGGGACCATCATCTTCAGGTTCAGGTCCAGGTTCAGGTCTAGGATAGTGGGGACCATCATCTTCCAGGTTCAGGTCCAGGTTCAGGTCTAGGATAGTGGGGACCATTATCTTCCAGGTTCAGGTCCAGGTTCAGGTCTAGCAAAGTAGGGACCATCATCTTCCAGGTTCAGGTCCATGTTCAGGTCTAGGAAAGTAGGGACCATCATCTTCCAGGTTCAGGTCCAGGTTCAGGTCTAGGGTAGTGGGGACCATCATCTTCCAGGTTCAGGTCCAGGTTCAGGTCTAGGATAGTGGGGACCATCATCTTCAGGTTCAGGTCCAGGTTCAGGTCTAGGATAGTGGGGACCATCATCTTCCAGGTTCAGGTCCAGGTTCAGGTCTAGGATAGTGGGGACCATCATCTTCCAGGTTCAGGTCTAGGTTCAGGCCTAGGATAGTGGGGACCATCATCTTCCAGGTTCAGGTCCAGGTTCAGGTCTAGGATAGTGGGGACCATCATCTTTCAGGTTCAGGTTCAGGTTCAGGTCTAGGATAGTGGGGACCAGCCAATCCGACATGGGAGCACAAACTGATGCTATTACGTGGTTTACTACACTTATAAAGTCTTTTCTTTTGTAGTTCCACTTTTTAGTGTCTTTCAGTTGATCTGGATCGTTTGCTGACGGCAGAAGAATCCATAACTATCCCTTACAGTTAGAGATGCACGGAAATGAAAATTCTTGACCGAAACCTAAAACAACAATTGAGCAAACCAAGGCCAAAAACCGAAACTCGAACGAAATTATTACGTCAGTTATTAGAACCATAACATTGTTGGCTATGATGTGAACTAACTTCACTAAATTATCTTTTGTGTCAGAGACCAGTAAACGCTGGTTGACGAGCGGACAAGCTGCTAATGTAGCTACAGAAGCTAACACTGTTTGGTTAACTTCACGTCAGACGTCCGCTCCTTATATTCATCAGAGTCCAGCCCTTTTTACTCCGGGTCCTCTCCATCAACCACACCGTTACGTTTTTTATCACGTTTTTCTCTGCTTGGACATCATTTCCTTCACCTGCTCTGTCCTGATAAAACTTTGTTTTGGCTTTGACGTTTGCCTCGTGAACACGCTTACAGACAGGTCTAACTCTCGCACGTATTCTCGCGACAAACAAAAAGTTGGGGATAAAAAGAGGTTAAAATGAGCTCATTAAATTTCCATCCCACCCAACTAGAATTAAAAATGCATTTGAAGATAATTTAAGAAGGATTGTGTACGTAAAACACGAGGTTATGACACCTTTAAATTACACATAATTAGGGGTGTGTCCTCTCGACTGACAGGCAGCAGACCTGATGCTGATTTTAGTCATGGAGGCTAATAATTAGCTTGCTACTAGCTCCCAGAAAGGCCTCAGCCTGTAGCAGAGTTACACACCTGTGGCTTTTAGCTGGTTAACAGTCTGAGCATGTCTTACCTTTAAACCGTCTATCATCATTCGTTCTTGTTGACTTCCAAATAGCTTGGTTAGCATTAGCCTGGCTGTCAATCATTTGCCCCGTGGCTTGGAGCGGCCCTGTCTTTGCCTATTTTAGTATTTTCCAGAAGTGACGACACACTCAATACAGCAAGCCGGCAACGGTGGGAAACGCCAAACTGGCTTCACTTTCCCCTCTTTAGATGTGACCAGATACTACGTTCATATATTTTACAGTCTTTGATGGGGACTGAACGGCTGTGTAGCCGTAAGAAATCCACTAACCAGTGAGGCTAAACGGAAAAAAGGCTTCAGTTTGCTAGGAAGCATAAAGATTGGACTCTGGAGCAACAGAAGGTCACGTGGTCTGATGAGTCCAGATCTACCCTGTTCCAGAGTGATGGAGCATTGAGGATCTTTGGGACGTGCTGGAGAAGGCTGTGGTCAGACTCCACCATCATCATCAAGATCTTGATGAAACATTTATGCAACACTGGATGGAAATAAATCTGCTGACACTGCAGATGCTTCTGGAAACAATGATACAGCAAATGCTGCCGTAATCCAAGATAAAGGTGGTCCATCCAAATATTAGATTTCCCTTTTTCTGGGGCGACTCTTTTTTGGCCAGGCAGTGCAGAATGGAAACAGATAATTACATGCTGCCTCAAGGCTGCAAATGTTATTTACAAAATCAGTGTTGAAAACAGCAAAAGACACAAAAAGCAGAAAATTGTGTCTTCCAGCCGTCAATAAACAAATGTTGGGTCGCTCCTGCTCCACGGACGAATTAAAGGATTAGTCAATTAACTAAAATGCCAGTCAGTTGATTTTATGCTGCTGCAGGAGGAGAGTCACGGCTGACTGGCGTATACTTTATCGGTGGTATAACAATGGCTGCTGGACAAAAGGACAGCGAGGAGACGCGTCCACTGAGACGCCTGCTTGCATCTCCTTTAACTTACGTAAAGCCACGACTGCTGCAGCCAGGCTTCAGCTTACGATTAATGGAGATG
The DNA here is from genome assembly GCA_023101725.1 of Atherinomorus stipes. Classification (NCBI taxonomy): domain Eukaryota; kingdom Metazoa; phylum Chordata; class Actinopteri; order Atheriniformes; family Atherinidae; genus Atherinomorus; species Atherinomorus stipes. The sequence goes on from JALJCO010006810.1 coordinate 58,555, forward strand.
AAAATGCTGATAATACTGTTCAAATTAAGGCTGATACAAGGCTTTCCACGAGCGCCAGCTGCTGGTCATATATCCGACTACTCCACTAAGTCCAGCCGGCTACTTGTTCATAATCCGGGCTGGAGCCGTCGGGTTCTGGTCGGGATTCCGCGCAATGACGCATGATGTTTACGCGCTCTGTGGCGCATGCAGCCAAAATGCAGCTTCCACGTCCGGGCTTCCCCCCCTAGTTTCCCTCATAGCTACTTCAGTGTGAGTCCCGCTGTGACACCGTTCTTTTCTCCACCAGAATGCTGACGAGCATCTGTGGTGAAATTATCTCCAACCCGTTAGTTTCACTTTGAAACTCCACGACTCCGTGGCAGAGTAAACTAATATCAATCCATCCACCCGCCTTGAAGCCAGCGGTGTCCTGGGGCTCTTGTGCCATGCCTCGTATATTTATGCATGCTTCGTATTATAAGGTGACCAAACGTCCAGTTTTATCGGGACATGTCCTTTTGAGAGGTCGAAAATGCGCCGTGTTTTTCAGAATCACCTGTGAAGAAGCCGCAGCGCAGAGAAGTTTACCTGGTAATCACGTCACCTGTTAGCGGCCGCACGGGACATCGAGACAACGAGACAACGGGGACGCTCTTCAACCGTGTTTGTGCAGAATGATGGAGTTTCCCATCCGTATGCGTCTTACCACTGGTCTTCTTTTTGTCTTTTTAGTTTTGGAGAGGGTGAATCCTTAAACTCAGCCTGGACCCAGAGCTCAAAATCTACACACTCGCCAAAGACGTTCAAATTTATTGGGAAGTCGTCCATTTGTGGTCACGAGGTGTCGCTAAGTGCTTGCTTGTTGATTTTTTTTTGCCATTCAGTGACCAGATTACTTGCGATGCGGAGGGCTATTAGGATCACCGAAAGACCACAGGTTAAAAAAAGAAAAAAAAAAAAGATCGGTTGCCACTGACAACAGTCATTATACGAAAACAATGACCGCTGGAACATTGGGAAAACCCATTTAAGTCAACAGAGCGTTCTACAGCATTCTCAAGAGCCGTATGATATATATATATATATACTGTATATATACATATATATATATATATATATATATATATATATATATATATATGCATAGATACATACATATATATATATATATATATATGTATAGAGATATGTAGATATATATATATATATACACACACACACATATACACACTCAAAAATAGAGGTACCAGTTTGTACTTAAAAGGGTCCAAAGCTTGTTGCTGGGGGGGGTCCTTTCTGAAAGACATTTCTGTACCTTCATGGTCCATTTTTGTACCTTATCAAGCTGAATGAGTTAATAAAGTACAATTAAACCAATTAAAGATGATGAATAAAAGTCAATAAAATAGAGATTATGACAACAATCAAAGATGCTAATAATAAATGAATAATTATTATATAAATATTAGGCCAAACACATATATAATTATACATATAATTATTACTATGATTACTATAATAAAAATCATAATATAATAACTATAATTATATTACTGTTTAGAAGTACTGCTATTTATAGTTATTGTACAAGCTACACACATTTTTCAATGCTGCAGGTACCCTTAGGGTTCAAATCGTACTAATTTGTACTTTATTATACTTTGGACCCTTTTTCATAGTATATAGGTACTTCTGGCCTCATGAAGACCAATATTGTACTTTTTGTAAAAAATGTACCGACAGGTACAGAAATGTTCCTGTCTCGTACCTCGGTGTTTGAGAGTGTATGTACAGTATATACATATATATATATATATATATATATATATATATATATATATATATATATGTATGTGTGTGTGTGTGTGTGTGTGTGTGTGTGTGTGTCCAATACCTGCTGCCTACTTAGATGCTATGGTTAGCTACTCGCTGTCTCTGTGGAAAGCCATGCAATAGTCTGAGACACGTCATAAGATCTCATTCTAATCACTTTAATCATGCAGCGAGTATCAACCTCAGCGCCCTGAGAATCTAATGCTTTCTTTGTCATGTAAAAGTACCGTAACGTATGAATGCAAGCGCACAAATCCGGCCTGGAAATGCTTTCAGCTTGCAGGTTAACATGGCGTGCTCATCAGGAGCTTGCACCATGTTTGCAGCAGCAGAGTGTGACACAGAGGGCAGCGGGGAAGAGGAAAGGCATTATCCGTGCCGTTCTTATGACAGTGAAAAAGTGTTTTCACTCCTTCCCGTTAAACACAAGCTGCTGCCGTTTATAGATTTAAGATTTTCACATCTCAGCCTCAGATTTACGAGCACGCTGACCTCAGCGCAGGTTCAGCTGCGCAGAGATATTCTCCACCGGGAAAAGTTGATTCAGGATTCACATCGTAAGTAGTCTGATCTTTGAAATAGGAAAACAAACCAGCGAATGAAGTCAGAGAGTCACAGTTACTTTGAGCTGAGAACACACAGAGTTTTAACGGAAGCTGGAAGAAACACGACATGAGCCAAAGCTGCTGGAGGAACAAATTCAGTTTTCAAATCCAACACCAAACCCGCATTTCAACATTTTCATCATTTCTTATTGTTTTTGTGAATAATCTACAACTTCAAGTGAATAAATTAAAGGTTACTGCAGCAAATTTCTTCTGCACGATGCCCAGACTCAACAAACGCATCAATGAACCTGTCTGCTTGTTAAATTTTGCCCCGCTTTAAGCCTGCAGTTAAAAAAACACATTGTTGCAGCACAAAATCTGGGTAAAAGAGGCGTCTTCGAGGAAGCTGAAGACATTAGCAGCATAACTGAGCGGTTTATTGGCTCATATGAAGAAGAATGTGAAACATTCACACAGCGATGCTGCATCCTGACACTAAAACACGACGGCTGCAGCCTCATCGATGCTTTCAGAGCCTCTTCACATGTTCCTCCTGCCTTCACCTGCTCAATTTCACCCCCAAAATAAAAGCACGTACCTCCGCCAGAGCGCCAGCCAGCTTCATCCCAGATAATCTCGTCCCTCTGAGGCCATATTTGACTCTGCCACTGCCATGTGTTGTTGTATGTGTAGAGTATTGCTCTGTTGTGTCACACTAAGCAATCTCAAGAGAGATAACAGCATTCCAAGTGTAAACCCGGGAGGAGAAACAGTCCATGCGCTGACACAGTTATGCAATGAGTCTGAGCGGTCTTCACACTGGAATGCCCGGCAGACTCCTCACTGCCTCCATGAACATGCATTCCTCCTGACAAATTACACAGGGGACTTACAAACACACACATGCGCAGTCAGATGTGCACCGTTCAGGCTCCAGGAGCCAAAATAACTCAGTTCTCACTTCATGTGGGAAACAAACATATAGATATAAAAACTGTTGGCAGGCCCACACACTGGACTGATCAGTGATCGGGTCCGACTGCTGATCCAGGATCTGCTTCGCTCCCACGCACCAGGACACACTGCAGCACAGAACACTTGCTGCATCAGTGTGAGCACACACACGTGTGTGCATAACGGGGTGGAGTTGGGGTAAATATTTATCGTCATGCAGCCACGGCTTCTTCCCTGTTTCACCTCGCAGTGTGTTGCCAATATAACGTATAACCGGTCCAACTAAAACCTCAGCAGAACGTGTGAAAAGGTGCTCAAACTTGGAGGAAAGGTTACTGTGCTGTTTTTTAAGTAACTGCATATGGTGTGTGTTTGTGTACATATAGTGTGTATATACGTTTATATATATATATATATATATATATATATATATATATTATCGGAAAATATCGGTATTGGTTTTTAGGGCCGATATTTTGAAAAATGAAAGATCTCACAAGATTTTGTTGCTCCTTAACGAAATCTCACGAGATCTTTCATTTAAGTTACCAAGTTGTCAGAAACATTAGAATTAGCCACATGTTGGTTAATACCTATGTAGAATCTGATATCTGGTAGTATCTAATACCTGCTAGTATCTGATATCTGTCAGCCAGATGTCCAAAATAAACTCCTCTGGCTGAGTTAAGGAGATTTTAGGATCTTTGCTCTCGAAGCAGAATATGAGGTATACAACCTCAAAGTTGTATCTGTTGATATTGGATATCAGAATTTAAGAGTTGGACAATATCAGCATATCAGATATTGGTAAAAAAGTCTGTACTGAACATCCCTAATGTATATATATATATATATATATATATATATATATACATTACAGTATATAATATATAATATAAGTATATAATATACAAGTACTATCCAAAAAATGTGAATATCCTGAAAAAGCTCATGTATTTCCATAATTCAACATAAAAGGTGCAACTTACATATTGTTTAGATAAATTTTATGTGAATCAATATATTTCAAGCTTTTATTTGTTTGGATGTTGCTGATTAGAAGTTGCAGCTTTAGAAAAACTCAAAAAATTAGAATACTGCATAAAATTAATCAGAGAAGGGTTATAAATACAAAAATATCAGGCCTCCTAAAGTAAAATCTTGCATGTGTACTTAGTACTTGGTTTGGGCCCTTTTGCATTAATGACTCCTTAACCCGGCGTGGCATGGATGCTAGCAGCTTTAACCCGGCGTGGCATGGATGCTAGCAGCTTTAACCCAGCGTGGCATGGATGCTAGCAGCTTTAACCCAGCGTGGCATGGATGCTAGCAGCTTTAACCCGGCGTGGCATGGATGCTAGCAGCTTTAACCCGGCGTGGCATGGATGCTAGCAGCTTTAACCCGGCGTGGCATGGATGCTAGCAGCTTTAACCCAGCGTGACATGGATGCTAGCAGCTTTAACCCAGCGTGGCATGGATGCTAGCAGCTTTAACCCGGCGTGGCATGGATGCTAGCAGCTTTAACCCAGCGTGGCATGGATGCTAGCAGCTTTAACCCGGCGTGGCATGGATGCTAGCAGCTTTAACCCGGCGTGGCATGGATGCTAGCAGCTTTAACCCAGCGTGACATGGATGCTAGCAGCTTTAACCCAGCGTGGCATGGATGCTGGCAGCTTTAACCCGGCGTGGCATGGAAGCTAGCAGCTTTAACCCAGCGTGGCATGGATGCTAGCAGCTTTAACCCGGCATGGCATGGATGCTAGCAGCTTTAACCCAGCGTGGCATGGATGCTAGCAGCTTTAACCCGGCGTGGCATGGATGCTAGCAGCTTTAACCCAGCGTGGCATGGATGCTAGCAGCTTTAACCCGGCGTGGCATGGATGCTAGCAGCTTTAACCCTGCGTGGCATGGATGCTACCAGCTTTAACCCGGCGTGGCATGGATGCTAGCAGCTTTAACCCGGCGTGGCATGGATGCTAGCAGCTTTAACCCGGCGTGGCATGGATGCTAGCAGCTTTAACCCAGTATGGCATGGATGCTAGCAGCTTTAACCCGGCGTGGCATGGATGCTGGCAGCTTTAACCCGGCGTGGCATGGATGCTAGCAGCTTTAACCCGGCGTGGCATGGATGCTAGCAGCTTTAACCCGGCGTGGCATGGATGCTAGCAGCTTTAACCCGGCGTGGCATGGATGCTAGCAGCTTTAACCCAGCGTGGCATGGATGCTAGCAGCTTTAACCCAGCGTGGCATGGATGCTAGCAGCTTTAACCCGGCGTGGCATGGATGCTAGCAGCTTTAACCCGGCGTGGCATGGATGCTAGCAGCTTTAACCCGGCGTGGCATGGATGCTAGCAGCTTTAACCCGGCGTGGCATGGATGCTAGCAGCTTTAACCCGGCGTGGCATGGATGCTAGCAGCTTTAACCCGGCGTGGCATGGATGCTAGCAGCTTTGACCCGGCGTGGCATGGATGCTAGCAGCTTTAACCCGGCGTGGCATGGATGCTAGCAGCTTTAACCCAGCGTGGCATGGATGCTGGCAGCTTTAACCCGGCGTGGCATGGAAGCTAGCAGCTTTAACCCGGCGTGGCATGGATGCTACCAGCTTTAACCCGGCGTGGCATGGATGCTAGCAGCTTTAACCCGGCGTGGCATGGATGCTAGCAGCTTTAACCCGGCGTGGCATGGATGCTACCAGCTTTAACCCGGCGTGGCATGGATGCTAGCAGCTTTAACCCAGCGTGGCATGGATGCTACCAGCTTTAACCCGGCGTGGCATGGATGCTAGCAGCTTTAACCCGGCGTGGCATGGATGCTAGCAGCTTTAACCCGGCGTGGCATGGATGCTAGCAGCTTTAACCCCGCGTGGCATGGATGCTAGCAGCTTTAACCCGGCGTGGCATGGATGCTAGCAGCTTTAACCCCGCGTGGCATGGATGCTAGCAGCTTTAACCCGGCGTGGCATGGATGCTACCAGCTTTAACCCGGCGTGGCATGGATGCTAGCAGCTTTAACCCGGCGTGGCATGGATGCTAGCAGCTTTAACCCGGCGTGGCATGGATGCTACCAGCTTTAACCCGGCGTGGCATGGATGCTAGCAGCTTTAACCCCGCGTGGCATGGATGCTAGCAGCTTTAACCCGGCGTGGCATGGATGCTAGCAGCTTTAACCCGGCGTGGCATGGATGCTAGCAGCTTTAACCCGGCGTGGCATGGATGCTAGCAGCTTTAACCCGGCGTGGCATGGATGCTACCAGCTTTAACCCGGCGTGGCATGGATGCTAGCAGCTTTAACCCAGCGTGGCATGGATGCTAGCAGCTTTAACCCGGCGTGGCATGGATGCTAGCAGCTTTAACCCGGCGTGGCATGGATGCTAGCAGCTTTAACCCGGCGTGGCATGGATGCTAGCAGCTTTAACCCGGCGTGGCATGGATGCTAGCAGCTTTAACCCGGCGTGGCATGGATGCTAGCAGCTTTAACCCGGCGTGGCATGGATGCTAGCAGCTTTAACCCGGCGTGGCATGGATGCTAGCAGCTTGTGGCATATCTCAGCTGTTATGGAGACCAACATGCTTCCATCACAGCCTTGAGCTCTTCTTTATTGTTTGCTCTCTTCCCGTTCAGCTTTCTCTGACGATGCCCCACATGTTTTCAATGGGGTTCAGGTCAGGTGGGTTTGTGGGCCAATCCAGCATGGTGATCCATGGTTGTTGAAGCAGGATTTTGTAGTTTTGGCAGTGTGGGCAGGTGCCAAGTCCTGCTGGAAGATGAAGTCTGCATCCCCATACAGCTGGTCCACTGAAGCAAGCATGAAGGTCTCCAAAATGTCCTGGTAGACGGCTGCATTGATGCTGGACTTGATGAAGCTCACAGGTCCATTCCTTATGAAGTCCTCCACACGTCTGAAAGGCCCTTTCCTGACCATCTTCTCCAGGCTGCTGTCAGCCCTCCGGCTTCTACACCGTTTTCTTCCACACTTCTTCCTTCCACTTAACTGTCCATTAATGTGCTTTGAGACACTCTGAGAACATCCAGCTTCTTTTCTATCACTTTTTGTGTCTTTCCACCTTGTGCAGGGAGTCAATGATGGTTTTCTGCACAACTGTCAGATCAGCATCTTCCCCATGATTGTGAATTCTTCTAAACCAACACAGAGACTTTTTTAAAGGCTCAGGGTACTTATGGAGGTGTTTGGATTACTGACCTGATTAGAATGTGACACTCTGAACCTACAATACTGGAGCTTTTCACACTATTCTCATTTTTGGAGTTTTAGAATTTGAGGTTTTCTTAAGCTGCAACTTCTAATCAGCAACATCCAAACAAACAAAAGCTTGAAATATATTGATTCACATATTATTTGTCTTAACAATATGTAAATTGCACCTTTTAAGTTGAATTACAGAAATGCAGAATCTTTTCAGGATATTAAAATTTTTTGGGTAGTACCTGTATACACATATGTATATATATATATATATATATATATATATATATGTATATATGTATATATAAACATATATACAGCTGTGTGAAAAAGTTTTTGCCCCCTTCCTAATTTCTTACTTTTTTTGCATGTTTGTAACACTTAAATGTTTTACATCACCAAACAAATTTTAATGTGAGTCAAAGATAACACAAGTAAACACAAAATGCAGTTTTTGAATAAAGATGTTTTTCGGGGGGGGGGGGGGGGGGGGGGGGGGGGGGGGGGATCCAAACACTCCATAGTCCTGTGTGGAAAAAGTGATTGCTGCCCCCTCTGTTAAAACATAAATTAACTGTGGTTTATCACATCTTTGGAAAGCTGAGTTCAGTTTCTCTATCCACATCTAGGCCTGATTACTGTCACACCTGTTCTCAATCAGAAATCACTTAAATAGGACCTGCCTGACAAAGTGAAGAATCGACCAAAAGATCCTCAACAGCTAGACATCATGCTGCCATCCAAAGAAATTCAGGAACAAATGAGAAACAAAGTCATTGAGATCTATCAGTCTGGAAAAGGTTCCAAAGCCATTTCTAAAGCTTTGGGACTCCAGAGAACCACAGTGAGAACCATTATCCACAAATGGTGAAAACATGGAACAGTGGTGAACCTTCCCAGGGAGGGGCCGGCCGACCAAAGTTACCCCAAGAGCACAGCGACGACTCATCCAAGAGGTCACAAAAGACCCCAGAACAACATCCAAGAACTGCAGAGCCTCACTTGCCTCAATGAAGGTCAGTGTTCATGATTCCCATCAGAAAGAGACTGGGGGGCAAAAATGGCTGCATGGCAGAGTTCCAAGACCAAAAGCACTGCTGAGCAAAAGAACATAAAGGCTCGTCTCAGTTTAGCCAGAAAGCATCTTGATGATCCCCAAGACTTTTGGGAAAATACTCTGTGGACTAACGAGACAAAAGTGGAACTTTCTGGAAGGTGGAGGTCCCATTACATCTGGCGTGAAAGTAACACGGCATTTCAGAAAAGGAACATCATAGCAACAGTAAAATATGGTGGTGGTAGTGTGATGGTCTGGGGCTGTTTTGCTGCTTCAGGACCTAGAAGACTGTAGTAAAAAATGGAACCATGAATTCTGCTTCTACCAAAAAATCCTGAAGGAGAATGTCCGGCCATCTGTTGGTGACCTCAAGCTGAAGCGCACTTGGGTTCTGCAGCAGAACAATGATCCAGAACACACCAGCAAGTCCACCTCTGAATGGCTTAAGAACAACAACATGAAGACTTTGGAGTGGCCTAGTCAAAGCCCCCACCTGAATCCCATTGAGATGCTGTGGCATGACCTTAAAAGGCGGTTCATGCTGGAAAAGCCTCCAATGTGGCTGAATTACAACAATTCTGCAAAGATGAGTGGAACAAAATTCCTCCACAGCGCTGCAGAAGACTCACTGCCAGTTATCACAAACGCTTGATTGCAGTTGTTGCTGCTAAATAAAAATCTTCATTTAAAAAACTGCATTTTCTGTTTACTTGTGTTATCTTTGTCTAATATTT
>JALJCO010006811.1:0-115563 GCA_023101725.1 Atherinomorus stipes
TGCTTTGGTTCAGTTACGTATTGCTCAAATTTGCATTTAATATCTTAAAAAGCCCTTAAATTTGACTGTTTCTTAAATTATCTTCCACTCTGACAGATTTCTGTCACTTCAAAAAATGACAGTGGAAAAAACAAAGAAACAAACAAACAAGAAAAACAAAAAAACAACAACAAAAAAAACAGATCCAAGTGTTTTTCCTAACCAATAAATCTTGACAGAGCCTTTAGCCAATCAGGAAGAGTTCAAGGAGGGTCTTTGCACTGTCACCTGTCAGCCTGAGATTTGCGTGTTTATGTAAACATTGTTTACCTTTTGGAAGAAAATTTCAAACTGAGTATCAATGATAGACATAGGTAATGATGGACAAAAAGTTGTTGTTCAATCTAACTTTTTGACTATTTCTTTGAAAATGTAGAGGGATGTGTGTTTTTTTGCCAGTGTGGTTGTGAAATGGGCATTAAATTCTGTTCCAAGTGGTCTTAAAAAGGTCTCAAAAGTCTTAAATTTAACTTGTTAAAACGTTTAGGAACCCTGAACCCAACACTGTCCAAGTCAAATGACAAAGATCAAATGAATAAATAAACAAGACTTTTTTTTTTGCACTCACAAATTAGTATGATGCTCATAATGACCATGATGGAAATTGACGCTATGTTTCTCATCTTTTTCCCTCAGGAGACGCTTGTCTTGGGTTCAGTGGGCAGCATTGCTTATCCTCTTCCTGGCCATCGTTTCCTTGACAACAGGATCAGGAAGCAGCCAGAACTCCATCACGGTGCCAAGCCTTCACTCGAACCCCCTCTCCACCCCCTCCAACTCCTGCATCCTCTACACTCAGCTCCTGGAGCAGATGAAAAACAGCAGGTAAAAGAGAAACTGCTGCAGATTAGTAAAAGTGTGTATTTTTCCATCCTTTCCCCTCATCACATCTGTTGTCCGGCTGTCATGGCAACAGACTGAGCATAGCAATGCAAACATCTTTCTCCTCAGCAACGCTATCTAGTTTCTTCCCATCAGTCCTAAGATGTTGCCAGGCCAGATTAGATATTCAGAGCTGCCTCCAAGGTGGGTTAGGGTTGGAAAAGGAAAAGTCCAACAGCATCGTCATCAGATGACTCAGTCTGCTTTTAAGCATGAGAAGTCAGCACCTGATCTCCGAACTCCACTGCTGACCTGAGAAGAAGCGTCTCCTTTAGAGCCCCACTGATTTTTACACATTTCAGCTTTTCTAGAGGGAAGTTTTGCTGCTCTTAGGAAGTCAGTAATTATCACTTTGGTAACCAAAAAAATACGGAGTGGCTTTTTGGGATAAATTTTGTATAAAACTCAAGCTTATGCAAAGTTTTAACAGCAAGCAGACCAAACTTCACCTGCAGGAGCAGGTTTTCTGAACACTGAATGTTTCAGGTGATGAATGAGTCACAAGCTTTTAGACGAGGTGCTCTCAGGCATCCTACCAGCGCTGGTCTGTCAGCCTTGTTGGGACATGGTGGCCATCCACTAACCATCCAGAACTCCATCCATCTAGAACGTTTAGTGAAGTGCAGCATTCATCCGTGAATAAGACTTTGTTTTTATGTATTTCTAAGCCACTGGACTTTTGTGAGCTTTGGTTAAAGGTGAAATGCAGCTTAATGCACAACTGCAGCCTCTGGAGTATCCTGCCTGGAGAGGATTTCAGCTTCAAACCCCTGCTTGCTGCTCATCAGTGGCTTTTTAATAGCTGCTTTCCAACACGATACATTTTCCTGATGGAGACTTTCCTTGATCTGCCTTTATCTGAACCAGCCTGTTTGCTCGGTGAATCACAGATACACACATTTGTGTACAATACAATGATTTTGCCTTAATTTCCCTGAAATGTCCAATGTTTTCATTCTTGTCGCACAGCTATTTAATGCTTTCATTTGTGGAAAGACCCTTCTTTTACAGGCTGCATGGAAACTGGGTCTTGCTTAATAATATGAAACAACCTTTAAAGGAGCCCTATCATGAAAAATGGACTTTTAAGAGCTTTTCAGCATGTCAGTGTGTTATTTCCTCATCAAGAAATGATTTAAATCGTTATTTTTCTTCATTCATGCATATTTGAGTAATCTACATGAATATTTAAACCAAGCGCTACCTCCCGCAAACGGCTGACTACCCACCGCGTTACGTATGAACGTGGCACCAATCACGAAAGTCCAAATGCGCATGCTCAGTATCGTAGCAAGACGCCCCTCTGTTGAACAGAAACTCAGAGAATCCTATACACACTCTCTGAGGAAGAAACTAACACCTGCAGGAAGATTTCCTCAGAGACAAGCAGCCATCAGCTAACAGACGTTTGCTCCAGAGTTCAGGAGAATTTTCCTCCTTTTTTCCCCCTTTTTTTTAAGCTCTAGAGGACAGCAAGTTGGGAAAAATGCAGTTATGTTCAGCGTGGGAGTGTATTTGTTGTACTGGATGAATCGACTTGCCAGAAGTGGTTGGATTTTAACTTCAGGAGCAGGGAAAAAAACCTCAACTTTGTGTGAGAACTTCACTCCTGACAACTTCATGAATCTCGACAGTAAAGTGTTTTTTTCTCTGGGATTACTTCTGAAACCTGACGCAGTTCCTACTATAAAACGCGCATGGACAGACAACAACACTGGTGAGTCAACACATCTCTCAGCTCAATGCTAACTGTTAGCCTATGATTTGTTCGCTAATTTACTTACTTGTCAGGGGTCTCTGTGGTACTTCTGTGGTACTGCGTGTACTTCAAACTCCATATCAGACTCTGGGTCGAGCGCACAGCTCCATAACAGGCTGCTCCGTTTGATCCCGTCGATCGGAGTCCGATTATCCATCAATGTTTACAAGATCCATGTGAGTGCTGCTTAGCTCGGCGCTAACTGTTAGCCTATGATTTGTTCGCTAAATTACTTGCTTGTCAGGGGTCTCTGTGGTACTTCTGTGGTACTGCGTATACTTCAAACTCCATATCAGACTCTGGGTCGAGCGCATACAGCTCCATAACGGGCTGGTCTGTTTTATCCCGTCGATCGGAGGAATTATCCATCAATGTTTACTACTAACATCCACATGAGAGCTGCCGGTGCCGGTGCTACAGACAATTCTGTGACCCTTCAGAATAAGTGTCTCTTCCGGGGCGACGTCATGAAATGGGCGTAAAACATGCTGCAATTGGTCGAGAGCTCCGCGGTTCAGTACAGTCAGCCATCTTACTTCCGTGTTGGAAATTAGATGCATCGAAAAACTAATATTTAACACCAAATTAGTTTCTATAGTAACGATGGGAACATATCTAGCTTATAAATGCCTATATTTGACTTTTGGAACATTTGAAAAGCATGATACAGCTCCTTTAAGTAGTTTACCTTTAATTCAGCTGCATTGCCGAACTGATTGTGTTATCTGTGATCTAAACGGACAGGAGAAACTAAAACCCAAATGTTTAACTGAAATCCTAAATGCATAATAATGTTGAATATGGTGTAATTTGTCAAATGAATGATCATCATTATATGCCCCCATCACATGGGCTTGTTGCTTCATGAATGTGATTGGCTGTCTGCAGTGCCTCTGAATCATGGACATCGTCGCTGCCCGGTCAGGCCTGGAGAGACAAGGTTGTGGAGAAGCTTCGATCTCTGGGTGTGGGTCACATCCTGCTTCTCCTCCAGTGCTTCATTTCTGCCATGGCCAACATCTACAACGAGAAGATCCTCAAAGAAGGCGACCAGCTCTCTGAGAGCATCTTCATTCAGAACAGTAAACTGTGAGGAGCAGGTTGTGAAGAAAACACTAAAGCTGAGGTCACATGGTCGACTTTGGCTTTAATCTCAACCCTGTGCTGTGTGGTTTTGTAGATACGCCTTTGGTGTGGTGTTTAATGCTATGACCCTGGGGCTCGGCAGTGAGGCGCGAGGACTCACCGTTCACTGCGGCCTCCTGCATGGACATAACATTTATTCCCTCGGTCTGGTGCTTGTCACTGGTAAGTACAGCTGGAAAATGAGCAGTGGCGGTTTTAGACCAACATCAGAGGAGAGGCCCGGCAGGGGCCAGCTGCTTTGTTGCAGGGGCACAGTCTCATGAGATTAACACAACAAAAGCCTTCAAAGATTTTAGAATTTACTGTATCATTAAAGCAATAATACAACTTTGAGTTAATATATCTTAACATAACTTTATAAAATTGTGCCACACTTTGGTTCCACACGTCATGTCTGGAGAAATTAAGTCAAAAATGAAAATCATCTGGTTCTGCCTTTAGCAGAGTGGCCACAAGGGGTTTCAAGCCTGCTGTCAGAGGGGCACTGACCCCCGCCCCTAGAATCGCCCCTGAACATAAGAAAGATGCCTTGTTTATACATTTAATTAAAGGTGACAGCTACAAGTTTAATTCCTCCCCACCAGTAGGTGTCACACTCACACTCGCTTACGCAATTAATATTAGCAACGTCACAGACCTGGCTAACCATTAGTTATTGTGCGTTCCGGTTGGTAACTTTGGGTGGAAGTGGTGTTGTGTTAAAGATGGTTTTGTCCAGTACCATTCTTGTTGTGTTTATTAAAATTCTATACAAGATATTTTCTGTTCATAAGTTTCAAGTGTAAACGGCGCCAAGTTGTTGTTGTTGAATTTTACATTCTCATGGCAGTCTTTTTATTCTTTAAAATGCTGCGTGAATGTGTGTTGTTTTTTGAACACACGGTAAAATTGGCTGCTGTTGTCACGGTGTTATAACATCTACAGGTATGTTATTTTTCTAGCTTGCACTGTAGTTGTAGATGCTCACAAATAAGGCTGTTTTGGAGATGAGTTGGTGCAACATGAATGGCAAATATCTGGTAATGATGTCACCTATTCGCGTCTGCTCGTATTTCATGAACGTTACTTACATCAGTACAATACAGCCTCCCCTCCGCTGCAGCTGGAGCCACTATAAACCACACCCCCTACACGACACGCCTACCACACCAATGAGAGGAACCTAACCATGACATGCCCACTGCACAACACAACACGCCCATTTTGCTACAAAACACACCCAACTTCGCAACACACCTCTGGGTCTGCGGCTGCAGCTGAGTATACTTGACTGGTGTCTGTTTATCAAAAGTGATGGAGCAGTTTTATCTACAGTGGGTATGGAAAGTATTCAAACCCCTTTAAAGTTTTCACTCTTTTTCATTGCAGCCATTTGCCAAAATCAAAAAAGTTCATTTTATTTCTCATTAATGTACACTCAGCACCCCGTCTTGACAGAAAAAAACAAATGCAGAATTTTTTTCAAATTTATTAAAAATGAAAAATGGAAATATCACATGGTCATAAGTATTCAGACCCTTTGAAGTGACTCATATTTAAATAAGGCTGTCCATTTGTTCTACTCCTTCATTGGAGTCCAGCTGTGATTAATTAAACTGATTGGACTTGATTAGGAAAGGCACACACCTGTCTATGTAAGACCTTACAGCTCACAGTGCATGTCAGAGCAAATGAGGATCATGAGGTGGAAGGAACTGTCCAAGGAGCTAAGAGCACGGTGGCCTCCATAGTCCTTAAATGGAAGAAGTTTGGGACGACCAGAACTCTTCCTGGACCCGGCCATCCAGCCAAACTGAGCAATCGTGGGAGAAGAGCCTTGGTGAGAGAGGTAAAGAAAGAAGAACCCAAAGATCACTGTGGCTGAGCTCCAGAGATGCAGTAGGGAGATGGAGAAAGTTCCACAAAGTCAACTATCACTGCAGCCTCCACCAGTCGGGGCTTTATGGCAGAGTGGCCCGATGGAAGACTCTCCTCAGAGCAGACATATGAAAGCCTGCATACAGTTTGCCAAAAAACATGAAGGACTCCCAGACTGTGTAAAATAAGATTCTCTGGTCTGATGAGACCAAGATTGAACTTTTTGGAGTTAATTCTAAGCGGTATGTGTGGAGAAAACCAGGCACTGATCATCACCTGCCCAATACCATCCCAGCAGTGAAACATGGTGGTGGTAGTATCATGCTATGGGGGTGTTTTTCAGCTGCAGGGACAGGACGACTGGTTGCAATTGAAGGTAAGATAAATGCAGCCAAATACAGAGAGATCCTGGAAGAAAACCTCTTCCAGAGTTCAGGACCTCAGACTGGGCCGAAGGTTCACCTTCCAACAAGACAATGACCCTCAGCACACAGCTGAAATAACAAAGGAGTGGATCAGAACAACTCTGGGACCATTGTTGACTGGCCCAGCCAGAGCTCTGACTTAAACCCAACTGAGCATCTCTGGAGAGACCTGAAAATGGCTGAACACCACCGTTCACCATCCAACCTGACAGAACTGGAGAGAATCTGCAAGAAGAACCAGAAGATCCCAAATCCAGGTGTGAAACACTTGCTGCATCATTCCCAAGAAGACTCATGGCTGAACGAGCTCAAAAGCTGCTTCTACTCAGTACTGAGCAAAGGGTCTGAATACTTATGACCGTGCGATATTTCAGTTTTTCTTTTTTAATAAATTTGCAAAAATTTCTACTTTTTTTCTGTCACGATGGGGTGCTGAGTGTACATTAATGAGAAATAAGTGAACTTTTTTGATTTTGGTAAATGGCTGCAATAAAACAAAGAGTTAAAACTTTAAAGGGGTTTGAATACTTTCCGTACCCACTGTATGTATACATATATACATATGATAAATAATGAATCTTTTATTCTGCATCCCTCTAGACATTCTGTGAATTTATTTTTTGAAAATTTGTTTTGATGAAAAAGTTGTTTGTATGACCTTTATAGGAATAGTTCTGTCATATTTGATAAATGTTGTACATGTTTTAGTACTATTAATATCACAAGATATGAAGTTCTACTACCAGAAGAGCTCTGAAATAAATGAGTTTGTGCTGAAGATGAAAAGATAACCTGCAGAGCTCACATGATAGTCTGATCTCTTGCAGCTGGTCTGGGTTTATTGGTGGCCTTCATCTTAAAGTTCAGAGACAACATGTTCCACGTGCTGACCGGACAGATCACCACTGTCCTGGTTACCGGCCTCTCCCTCTTCCTCTTCGACTTCCATCCTTCGCTGGACTTCTTCCTGCAGGCCCCTATGGTCCTCCTGGCCATCTTCATCTACAACGCCAGCAGGCCCAAGGACCTGGAATACAGCCTGCAGCAGGAGAGGCTGCGGGTCATCAACGGAGAGGTGTTCGAGAGGTCCAGAGGGGTAAGAAGCAGATCCCAAATCTTTAGCAGTCACGCACACTCCTTTCCTCTGTGAACCCCAACATACAGCCACTTCCTCTCCTCCCACACACATACCAAGCCCTCTGTAAGAAACTTGGCTCTGATTTCTCTGTAATGTGATTTCTTCAGTGCGGGAGGAAACCTGATTCCCTGCAGTGAAAACAGCATCCAGACTCCTGCTGGAGCCGTAACTAACAGAACTCTGTCAGATTTTGAAGTGGTTTAACCTTCCAGATCTTTGTGGGACGGGACCGAGCAGTAGTTTGTGTGTGTCCCAGACGTCTGTTGTGTGTGAATTGTACACTTTCAGATGCATTTCACTTTTTCGGAAAATTCTAACAAAAACAAACAGCAGGTCAGCAGCTGGCTTTACAATGCAAAGTATTTCCTCTTTCTGGTTTCAAGGAAGTGAAACTAAGATGTCAGTCCTTGAAATACCTCCGTGAGGATGTTTTCATGACAAACTAACCCCCCCCCCCCCAAAAAAAAAAAAAAATCTGCATGATAATCTAACTGAAACTGTATGAAAACAAAACCAGACCTGGGGCCTCATGTACAGGGGGCAAAAAGTGGGCGTAAGATAGTGAGATGTATAAGAATGGAGTGACGGGAAAGTGCGGTGGTCGTACTGGTGGCGTCGAACGTTTACAGTTGTGGGGACTTTGGCGACACGGAGGCGCGTGGAAAGTGAAATAAATGTGAAAACAACAGAGACGACTGATGTGATAGAAACATAAACAAACAGATAAACAATTAACGAATTAGGTGGATATAAAAGGAAGTGGAGCAAAAAGTTGAGAGGTGGTGGAAGAAGAGTGCATATGTGAGGCGTGTAGAGGCGAGAAGATTTGTTGATTTATGATAATTGGTGTAGGCGGTTTAGAGACGGGGAAGAGTGAAGCAGGCTGGGGGCGCAAACAAGGCAGCTGCGCGGGGGAATAAATCATTTGTGATTTATTTATTATGATTAATTTGTGAGACGTTTTGATGATTGGGAATATGTAAAGGGGGGGGGACGGCGGTATGGAATTATAGTAGAGGTGGTTCGTTGAGTCGGGGATGAGGAAACCGAGGCTGTGACGAGGTGATGCGGGAGGAATTCCTGCGCTAGGTGATAGCCGTGTCAGCTAATAAATCCAATATTTAAGTGAAAAGACTGTGAGGTGGAGACTGTATAAACACACGTTTCAAAATATATATTTTTTCCTGAGACAAACGGAGTCCCCGGTGAACTCCCCACTGGAAGAAGAAAAGCGTCGGCAGCCGTCCCCGATTCCCCAACTTGAAATAGCCCTTGCGGCTTGCCGCTCCACCTCCCTTCACTTTTTGTTGGAGTGTGTGGGGGGTGAATTTTGGTGTGGTTTTTTGTGTTTTGGGTGGGGGGTGGGGTGGTTGTGGGGGTGTGGAGGGGGCGTGGGTTCAGTGCGCTATTGTTGGGGTGTAAGGAAAAGTATTGGTGGTGCGAAGATAGGGGTGGTTTTAGGATTTCTCGTCGCCGAGTTTCAGGAGGAAATCCGCGCAACTCTTTGTACATGAGGCCCCTGGAGACCCAGAGCAGCTTTGGGATGTGGTAGAACAGGAGATTCTCATCATGGATGTGCAGCCGACAAATCTGCGTCAACTCTGTGATGCTATCATGTCAATATGGAGAAAATGAGCAATATTTCCAACAACTTGTTGGATCTATGACACGAAGAATGGGGGCAGTTCTGGAGGAAAGAGTGGTCCATCTTGGTACTAGCCAGTTTTACCTAACAAAGTGGCATTTTTAGTGTATTAAAGACACCCAACAGAACTTTTAGCAGTTTTCTCAGTGACGCGCCCCCTATCAACGGCTAAACCAAGGGGCAAACTGCTAGAGAACAGTGAGCCCACTTCTGCGTTTCACAAAAATTGTAATTCTTTCTTGATCCGCGAGGGGCTGGCTCCAAAACGGAGCAAATCCCCGTAGAATCCCATGTTAAAAACACCAACGTCACAGCAGAAATAAACATGTTTACAGCCTGGTTCAAAACATCAGTTTAGGTTAATTTTTTTAGGTTACGTTTACATTCATGTCAGCTGTGAGGGGGGTGAATTTTTTTAATAACTCCTCTGCTTAGATGTTATTTAAACTTGAAATTACACATAATTAAGGGCATGTCTTTTTGATTGACATGCAGCAGACCGGAAGCCACCTGCAGGCCGGTGGCTAACAGTTAGCTCCTTGTTTGCTCTCGGTAAGGTCTCAGTCTGCAGCAAAGTAGCAAAATGGTGTTTTTTTTTCAGCTAACAGCAAGTCCAAGCATGCCTTACCTTTATCCCGCCGCTTGGGAGGCTAATCGTTAGCCCCTGTTAGTTTCGAGTGAGCTTGGTTTGCATTTAACCCAGAGTACGTCGGCTGTCAATCATTTGACTTGCGGCTGCGCTGTGCAAGTGTATCTATCTGCAGCATGCAACCCAGTGGGCGTGTGATATAGTGGGCGTGTCCTATAGTGGGCGTGTCGCATAGTTGGTGGGTCTGGTTAGGTTTAGGGGAAGGGTCAGGGGTAGGGCAAGATTTTACCGTGCTCTCATTGGCCTGGTGGGCGTGTCGTCGAGTGACGTTACTCGACGACACGCCCACTCTACGACACGCCCCTGTCTTGCGAGCCGCAGATAGACCCTTCTGCGCTGTGCCTATTTTAGTATTTTTCGGGAGTGACACACGACACACGTGACACGGCGAGTTTGCGACAGTGGGACACACAACTGGCTTCACTTTGCTCTCTTCAGATGTAACCGAATACTACGTCCATCTCTATTAACGGTCTATGGGCTAAACTAGCATCCATCTTGCATCTTACCTGAACTGTGATTCACTCCAGCCAGTAAAAGACAGTCTTATCTTGACTCTTGTTCTGTCGCTTCCTCTCTTTCTTTTGTTCTCTTCCTCCAGTAATGTTTCCTTGCAACATGATGTGCATTCAAAACACATATGAACCAGATTCATATCTGGTTCATATCTGCTTGCTAGTACATGAACGTTACAGCGCCGTCCCTGATGGAAAACTTGCATGCTGCGGTTTCTGAGCCTCCGGACGCCTCTGGGCAGTGACGGCTTGAAAATGTGCATAATGAATGTTTGTGTGGCATCAAAATGAGTCAGAAACGCAGATTTCAAAGGTCTAAAAGTTTCTTTGTTTGTGGCATGGGCCGATACGTTGGATGTGTTAGCCGATACCCCCCACTCGGCATAATTTACAGACAGGCATCCATACAGGGAGCAGTGTATGTATGTATATGCAATGTGTATATATATATATATATATATATATATATATATATACTGTGTGTGTATGTGTGTGTGTATATATATATATATATATATATATATATATATATATAAAAAAAAAAAAAAAAAAAAAAAAAAAAAATTATATATATATATATATATATATATATATATGTGTGTGTATATGTTTATGTATATATATATTTCATGTTAAATGTTTGTCTGATATTGTTACGAGCTGTTTCTGTCTTGTATATTTATTTGAAGTACTTTTTCTTTTTTATCCTTAGAGTTTTCAAAGTATTTCATTGTGCCCTTCATCATATTAATTTTGAGGTCAAATGCAATATCAGCCCTAAATCAGCAGGTTGTATCGACTGAGGCTGATGTAAAAGTATCGGTATTGGCCCTAACAAATCTGTATCGATCGATCCCTAGAGTGATATTCGAGCCAAATTCCTATTAAACCTTCTGTCAGTCACATATTTTAATGAGTAGGTATGATAATAACTGCATCATGATCTTATAATGTTAAAATCTTTTGGCACATCATTTCCTAGTCTGTCATTCAGCTCTGACTGTCTGCTTTCAAATCTGGTGGCATACTCGTCACATACATCATGCATCATCACATTACGTTCTCATGCTGCAGTGCCGGCTTGTTTCTACCCATCATGCTGCCTCAGAGACAAATCTCCAGGTGGCTCACCCCATTTCATGTTCACACAGACCTGCAGTGTAGATGCATCACTTCCAGCTTGATTAAAATAATCCAGAATGTCATTCTGTTCTAATGAAATACAATTTTCTTTATAACTGCTGCATCTTTTGATGAAACCGCGATTGTAGACTGTTTCTGCGGTGAATTCAGCTGGACTTACATGAGCAGGGATCTCCCACAGAGAAAGTTCAGTCTGAACTCTAACCATTAACACAACTCCTGCTTCATTATTCCTTTGTATTCACGCTGACGTCGTCTTTGTGTTTGCTGTTAAAGGATGGCGAGGAGGTGGAGCTCCTGACGAAGACCAACACAGACAGTGACTCTGAGGAGGAGTCCTTGTAGATTTCCTGAGGACATAACTGCTGCTAACACTGAGCTGCACAGAGGACCTCTGCGTCTCAACGCAGCACGCTCACAGATCCTCTCAAGTGTTTATTTGAGCTGTGAAAGGGTAAACAGTGGTGCATTTGTGGTGTATATTTTTGAAACGTGCCTGTAAGTGTGACTGCTGTCGTTTATGTAGGGACAGAATGGCCACAGACGTGTGCTGGAGGGAAACTGGCACCGCGCTGGCCATTCGGGGCCATAAGGCTTCCCGTTTGGGATGATTTTTCCTTCCTTCGGATGATTCCAGATGTTTCTGCTGCTATCTGGCTGCTTTGTTCCCACATTTCAGCCAGGACTCTTATCAGGCTTTTTAAAGTGTGGTGAAGTGGAAGTGTTTCTTATGTATCTTGAGCATTTAAGAGTGAAAAAGGGAAAAAAGCTCAGCACAAGTTGTAAGTATAAAGTACATTATTGAATGTTTGCACATACAAGTGGGACAGATGCATGCAGGGATTTCCTTTTTCTGAACTCAGTTAGTTTTAAGAACCAGGGGCCTCATTTAGAACCACTGCAGTGGATCCAGACTAAACTAAAGTTAAAAAGCCAGAAATAAAATATCAGATTTTATAAACTGAAAATGTCTCAACATTACACGTTAGAGCTAAGCATTACATCTTGAATAAAATATAAAATCAGACAAAATATTTATATTAGTGGAGTCTGATGCTGTTTGTTTCCTCTGTAAAGTCGGTATGGTGAGTTACAGACGCAGTCACGGGTTAAAATACTACAAATATGAAGGACTAAACTATTGTTGTACTTTGTATAAAATAAGGGATTTCTTTGTTTTATAGGTCAAAGCTTGCAAGACTGATGTATTCAGGTACTTTACAAATTTAAATAATTACTGCTGATGTTTAAAGTGGTAAAAGTGTCTTTAATGTGCTTTTACTTTGTTAAATTTGTATATCTTTGTGTTTCCTTGCATATCAAAATGGTTATTTTAATCTTTATGCACTAAAATAGCATTTTTGTTGCAACAAAGGGAAAATAATGAATTGAAGTGCCAATGTTAGTTTGAACTTAAACACTAGTCTGGATAGAAAATGCCAAGATATAATAGGGCTGGACGATAATTCAATATCAATATAAATTGATCAATAGAGGTTTTTTCAATATAAAAAAAGAGGGTCAATAAAAGTTCAATATAGAAGCACAGTTTTCAGCTGTAGCCTATCAGGTAGCATGATACTACAGTCACTTCTTCCGCCAAACCAATCACAAACGCAGACCAGGCAAAGGCTGAATTGGAATTCAGTGTTATGCTCCTTTCAGACTTCCACTGGAAAGCCGTAATATTGCGAACTCTGTCCTTTATAACGCTGCATTCAGACATGCGTACCGGTCTTTTACCTCAGAGATGTAGCGGACATGTACCGGCTGGTCTCCATGTCACAAGAGCGGAAATGTTGCGGCCCGTCGTTTTGGCTGAAAGTACAAGAAAATGTTCTGGACAGAGTTAAAGGGAGAGCGTGGCTGTGCTGACTTTTCTGCAAAATTTCGTGATGTATGAAAGGGCCGGGACACGATAAGTCTGCAAGGAAGCGGCATGTTTGAAAAGATGAGTCTGTTTAAAGAGCGGACGGACTTTACCGCACATGTTCCGCAATGCAAGTCTGAAAACGGCTTTAGTTTGATCTTTATTATAAGTAGGTCATTCAGATAAAGCTTAAATGGTCAGGGCTGCACCTAAAATAGCTTTTAAATTGATAATGGCTTTTTTTTTTTTATAAATATCGATATCGATCGATACAGGTTTTTTTATCGATAATCTTTTTTTTCTATATCGTCCAGCCCTAAGATATAATATTGACTTAATGGCTGTTTCACCCTACAACTTACAACCTGTGCATAACCATTAAAAAAAATATTGATGCAAAAAAAAAACCTGATTTATGCTGAGAAATAGAAATTATCTCACTGACTGGTTAACTAAGAGGACAAAGATAAAGAAAAGATCAGAAAATCTGTGTCCCTGAACTCTGATTTCTCAGTCATCCTTAAACACATCTTCCATGCAGCGTTGGTTTAATATCAGCTTCACATCCCAAACTGACTTCACATTTATCTCCAGTCTCGTGTCGTTTACACCACAAAGATGTTTGCTACGATTTACCACCAAATAAACAGCCCATAAAGCGGCTTAAAGCCCCGTTCAGTTATTGTACTTCTGGAAACTTTCAGCCTTAACGCCATTAAAAGCGGCTCAGCCGCTGCATCTCCACTTCTGACCACCGTTCTTTTATTTTTCTCCCCTCAGGGCTGAGAGAGTACAAAATGTGAAAGCGCTGATGCCGTGAACACAAACCTCTGCTGGTATGTTAGACGGCAGATCTGTAGTGGGACTTGAAACAAAAGCAGGATTTAGTTTCTGATGATCCTGACTTGTGCATTTTGAGTGACTTGCAGTGGTAAATGAGGCCTCGGATGCAAGCGCTGCCTGACCGGACCACTACCGACTGATTTCCTGAAAGCACAAACTGCTCTTGTGTTTTCTTACTTGGCCTTGAATGTTCTCATGTTGTACTGTGAAATATGATGGAATGTCTCAAGATTAAAACCTGTATAAAAAGCTGTTGTGAGATTTATTTCTGCACAAACAAGCTGATAAGCATCAAAGCA
This sequence comes from Atherinomorus stipes, assembly GCA_023101725.1. Lineage (NCBI taxonomy): Eukaryota > Metazoa > Chordata > Actinopteri > Atheriniformes > Atherinidae > Atherinomorus > Atherinomorus stipes. The sequence goes on from JALJCO010006811.1 coordinate 14,211, forward strand.
AATTCTGAGATGAGCAGTTTTGTTAATTAAGAAACTCCTGATTATGTGTTTGTTACATATATAATAAAAATACTTAGAACTTTCTATTTTAAAAGATGGTCTCCATTACAGTTGTCCTCAAAATTATTCATTCCTTCCTATTAAATAAGAAAAAAAAAATCTGCTGTCAGTGAAATAAGTTGAAACTGAACGAAGTAATTATTAAAATTTTATGAAAATCATGACAGATTTTGAATTTTGGTTTAACAAAAATATCAAAAACAAAAAATAAAACAAAAAGCATGATACAAAATCTTGTTGAGCAACATTTTGAGGCAATCAGTGCAATCAGGTGTTTTCTGTAACGTCCAATCAGACAGGTATTTTGGTCCAATGTTCATGAGCAATGTGCTCTAATTTGTCTAAAACAGTTTAATTTTATTTTTTAAAATAATTCTTTGCAACAACAAAAGCAATATTTTATTTCACTAAATTATCATTTACTAAATTTTTATTAATTTCTTGTTATTTGAATTACTATTGTAAAATAAGCCTTTTTTTTAATTGGAAGGTATAAATAATTTTGAGGATGATTTATTTTTATTTTAAGGCAATAAACAAATTTTTCTTGATGAACTTACAGTTTGAAACCAGTAGGCGGAGCTGTAGCTCAAATTTTTTTTAAATGAGTTTATTCTGAATCTGAGTTGTGCACAGCATGCAATGCTGGTAGTAAACACATTTTTATTCACCATTATTGCTGATAAAGTATAAATAAGAACATTGTAGAGCAAAAGAAACTTTACAAAAGAGAAATGTTTCAGAAAAACAACAAAAAAGGATCCATAATTGCACTTTAAAGGCGACAGATGTCCAATAAATACAACTTAGTTTTAGCCCATTATCTACAAAAAGGTCTGTGCTGGAAATCTGACTATGTAGATTTGACCTGGGAGTTAAAAGGAGATGACTTACAAGCATGTTTGAAGTTGGGAAAAATACTTGAGCACAGATGAATCCCTGCTCCTCCAGACTCGCCCACTGATGTAGAGACAAACCAGCTGGAATGATAAGCTCCCTACGGTTTGCCACCACTTGCAGCCTGTTGTCATGTTCTGTAAATGAATGAATTGTGTTGGTGAGAAGCAGTTCTGAAACTTCTAAGTGCTACGAAACGTTCAGTGAGCTTCCTCCATCTGCGACGATGCCAGGTGGAGGATGGAGTGGAAAGATGAAGAAAGGTTATGGGTTTAAAGAGGCGAGCTGGAGGCGATGGGGACCAGCACACCGAGGTTAGTAGCCGTAACCTTGGTGATAGCCATCCTGATAACCGTGTTCGTATCCATGCTGATGATAGCCGTAGCCGCCGTACTCGTCCTCGGGGCAGCGCATGCCGAGCGACTGCTGGATGGCCATCTCCTGTCTGCGCAGCTGCATGGAGTCCACCAGGTCGTAGATGATGGCCATGGACCACATGGGCGAAGGGTACCAGGACTTGACGTTGCCGTCCTTCCCCACCAGCAGCATGGAGAAGTACTCTGGGCTGATCTGGAAGTAGTTCCTCATGTCCTTCACCAGGGTGGCTGAGAGCCCTTCCCGCTCCACAGTGGCGCTCCCTGGATGGGGCAAAGGTTCAGGTCAGGAATGAAGGAGCATTTATTTTCACAGCAGAGCGTGCAGACATGTTTTCCTTCGCTGACTTGTTTGATTTTTACCCAGCCTCTGAATGCCAGAGGGAAAGCCTCAGCTGAGGTTTGGATAGTCTTGCACAAGCCTGACTCATGTTTCTGAGAAAAGTCGCTTCATGATAAGAAGTTCCTTTGACCACTAACGTGAGAGAGGAATGGTGTTGATCGGGGTGGGCTGCTGGAATACTGGCCTGTTTGGGTTTGTTTTGGACTCCGGTGATGAAAAGGAAGGGTTGATCTGAGGCAAGTTTTTTTTTAATTTATAGCCTGAACAAAAACAGCTGCTTCCAAAGGAAGCTGGTGAGGAGATGAGGGGAGTAAAGAGTTTAATCTAAAGTTTGAGGTTTTAGTTGGGATGGGCGATACCAAAATCTTTCCTGTCGATACGAGAAGAGTAGTTTTTCATCTGTAATAACTATATTTTTTGCCCCTTAAAAGAAAATAACATGAATGCAAGGGCAATATTAAATACAAGTAAAACTTGAGATCAGAAGTACTGGAAAGAAATGCTTTTACTGTATAACAATCATTAATTATATTGATAAGTTAATTAAACAAAAATAAGATTAGAAAGACTTCTTTAAACTATCAAAAAATTTTAATAAATTTGTTTTGTTTTTTTGTTTGTTTATTATTATCATTATTTTATATGTCCCTTCTCTCCGTTTCTCTGTTCAAATGCCCTGTACTTCATCACTAGTTTTGCACAATAAAAAACAGAAGTACTGGAAAGAAATGCTTTTATAACAATTAATAATTATGTTGATGAGTAAATTAAACAAACAAAAAAAAAAGAAGACTATGACTATGTAATATCTACTAATAATTACTATCAAATAAAGTAATTAAAGGTTTAGATTATTTAAATTTATTTTACGGAAAATGTTATAATATAAAATGTAATAGTAATATTATAAATTTAGTTACTAAAACATAATGTGCGGCAACCTTCATTACACCACAGAAAAATAATGAAACAAAATCATCATCACTAACAGTAGCAGCAGCATCGTGACATCTGATTGGCTACCACCATCATGTGATACAGAAGCTAGAATCTGGCTGCTTTCATCATTTCACTGCCTAAAACTCTCAGAAGTGAAAACAAATTGCATTTTTTGTATCTGTGGTATCTTGACATCTAAAAAACGTATTGAATCCACTATTTAGCATAGCTGGTATTGAAGTATCGACTCCAAGGTATCTTTATGGCCATCCCTAGTTTTCAGCCTCTCTGTTATAGCTGGTCCTGGTTAACTGATGTTAAACACGTGATCTGATCAGAAGAGGTTGCAGTAAAAAGGTGCAGATTCTAATATTTCTATTTACAAACGTGGACGCTCCTGTGAGCTCCTGTCAGGTGGAAGAGCTGTGGATTGATTCCAGGCTTTTCCAGGCAACATGCTGAAGTGCCATTGGGCAAGACATTGGACCACAAGTTGCCTCCCGATGCACCTCTCGAGGTGGTCGCTTGTGACATGTAAATCACTTTGAGTGATGTGTATTATATTTATTGATTACAATATATAGTAAAATTATTATAATTTATTAAATATGTATTTATTATAATTTATTATACATTTTTATATAAGTACTGTTTATTTATTTATTTAATTTTTTTTCATATCCATGACTATCCCAGAGAAGTTCCTGTTGGTATATCTGTATATATTCATTACAGGTAAATACCTACTAAGGCTCCTCGATTATGGAAAAAAATCATTATTACGATTATTTTAAGTCAGTATTTAAATCCCGATTATTCAAACGATTATTATTTAGTTGCATAATGAATTTATTCAATATTACTCTTTCAGTCAAAAACACTTTATTGATCATTTACGCCAAACGTTCAAATTGAAAATTAACACAGGCTCCAAATGTTTACCTTACAGCTGTTTTACAATGTATAAACATTAAATGAATAAAATAACTAAACTTTGAAATTAAATAAGATATACAGACACATAAATGTATCCAAAATAAACTGAAGAAGAAAATAAATATATTCACAAAAACAAAAAATCTGAATATAAACTTTAAGTTTTAGTGCAATGCTGCAACATTCCACATCTAACATGTTTGTTAATGACACCCAACAAGGTGAGAAGCCACTAAAAGTCATTTTAACTTCAGAATAACCTTCAGAAATATGTAAAGAAAAAGGCAAATAAATCGTTTCAACTCGATTATGGGAGTTTGAAGATTGTTTGATCCAAAGATGGAAATCGCAATCAAATTTCGATTAATTGCACTGCCCTGATACCTACCCTTAAGATTTAATCATTCATTTTAATTTCAAGAGAAATGTGTCGCATCAAATTCAATACGAAGTAATAACTATTAACCCTTCAACAAATTGTCAGTCAGTCAGTCATTTTCTGTACCGCTTATCCAGTTCAGGGTGGCGGGGGTTGCTGGAGCCTATCCCAGCTATGATCAGGCGAGAGGCAGGGTACACCCTGGACAGGTCACCACAAATTGTGCCCATTTTAAAACAAAACGTATCAGAAACGTACTCAAATCTAAACTATTTTAGTTGGTAAAAAAAATAGCCGGTTTACCTAAAACAGTATAATGTTCATAGTTTTTGTACAATTTTATGGAAAAGGGAAAAGAAAAATCAGTGTTATGAAAAAAATTATAGTATTTTTGGTCCAAACTGGAAAATTTGTTGATATATCGATGAACGGATGAAACAACTATGAATGAATTTTTATCAAATGATGATCTGTTACAGTAAGTGTGAAGTAATCACACAAGTCCACATTGAGATCTTTATTAGTTCATGATGAGTAACAGGAATTCATGATAGCTCCTGCATTAATTAATGATTAGTTCATCAGGTGTTACGCATTAGTTACACATATATGATTTGTACCATGGTTGTAAAGGGTTACCGTTTTGGTCATCTGTGTCTAGAGGGAAAATGCAAGTTCTCACACGAATGAGGTAACATTTTTGTGTGTATTTTGTCTGACAGAATGAAATTTAATTGTTACATTAAAAAAAAAAAAGAGGAATAAAAAGTGCAGTTTTCTTTGTTATGAACACAAACTGAATACACATGACCGTGTCACAGGTTATCCATGAAGCAAACAGAGGAGATTTCAGAAACTGCATGTGTCTACAGTCTGTTTATTTTCATGATGGGGGAAGTAAATCAGACACGGAGCGAAGTCAGGTAACGTTAAACAGATCGAGCATCTGTGAATAAGATGGATGTGTTATTTTTCCCCTCCTGTCCTCTCCACCCCGACCAGTCGCAGCACATGGCCAACCTTCCTGCTACTTCCTTCCTGTTAGAGAGAGACTCTCCACAACCCATGTATGAACTGGCTCACATGAACACAGCTCTTACAAACTGGACTGATGTGGATCGTGTAATGGGTCTGTTTTAATCTGGACTGGATCATTAAAGGTGCCATGACATCAAATTTCACTTTTCTGGGGTTTTGGGTGTATAATATGATCTATTGTGCACTGATGAGGCCATGTGAATGTCCAGAGTGAGAATCAAAGCTCCTGTTTATGGTCTGTCAGCTTTGTCTCTCTGCTCAGAAACAGTTGAATCAGACAGCAGGCTATCATTCTACGTAGTTCTATCATTCTACGTAATTTAATTGCTCCAATAAGAGCACACTATCAAGTAAACAGCGCCCCCCTCTCTCTCTCCTAACGGCCTATGCACCGTCCGCTCCCCCCCTCCCCTCCCTGTCTGATTCAGCTTCGTGTAAGGAGCTAGTAGTAACTTCTGTGCAGTCAGGTCTGGATTTTCAAACAAATGGATTTAAAAGAAAACTTCTGCAGCAACACTGAGGGAGGCGACCACAACCTTGTCATTACCTGTAAGTTTATTTATTTTCTAAATGCTGTCTTGTCTGATAAACGTAGCTCACTGTCTGGATTGTTGCTAGCAGTTAGCCTTTAGCAAACTCCGTCCGCAGCTTGACCTAGATTCTCCAAATAAGGTCATAGCGAAATAAGGTGTAGCCAATCAAAATGAAGTCAACGTGGTCTCCGGGTAAAGCTCCATATCATCACCGGACCCAACTGTATTACTGAGGAAGTGAGGTCTGGCGTTTCAAAACAATACTCCGCTGTAAAAAATGCCGTTTTTCTTTGGAGTATTTACATATACAGTAATGCCAACAACATAAACTAGTTTTTAACTGCTATGTCATCACTCCTTTAAACGTGAGATGACTTTATTGTGAACTTGCTGAATGCAAATAAAGTTGTAATTTCTATTGCTTATCATCTGCTGTTGGAGTGCAGCATGGCTGCGTTTCCGACTGGTCAGATGAGAATCCTGGAATGATACATCATTCACATCTCAAGACTCTTAGCTGGTGTGAAACCTGTTGGTCAGAAGGGAGACTCAGTAAAATTCATTTTCTTTGTCGTGTCTTGCCAACAGGATGTCTGGTACCAACTGGTTAAATGTTTGTTTCAGGCACCAGTGGGGAAAAAAAGTTATGTTTTCTCAGCAGCCCAGACCATCGAACCTGAATGGCTCATGTCTTTCTGCTCCGACATGCCGGTGAACCCATGGCAAGAATGACATCACCTTCTGCAGAAGCTTTTCAATAGTACGTTCGTTTGCATAAGGTAAGGCAGCGGCTTCCTAGAGTAAAGGTGAAATGCTAATCTATGTGATTTTTGCAGAACATTATGTTTAATTCTACAAACGAATACAACTACACATCAGATATTTTGTTCATTTTCTATTAGTTCCTATTAAAAAATCGATGACGGAGGATATGGAAACATATTGATTTCACCTTAAAAATAAATATGTTCTTTCCTATATTAAGATAATTTTTATTAAAAAACGTTCTGTTTTCTTAATTAATAAGATAGTTTTAAAAAATCAATTAAAAAAAAATCTGTTTTTCTGAATTAAAGGTTGAATATGGAATACGGACAGAACATCGACATCACGTGTGTCTACGTTGCAGTTGCAACGGCAGAAAAACAACTCCAGCCGCTGGGATGCCAGGCTCACTGCCGATACGCAAGTGACCAACAGTCTGCAGCATGTTTAACAAGTAACACAGAGGAGTTTATAACTGACAGCTAACGTTAGCCATGTTAGCAAACAAGCTAGCTTACCGATCCAGGAGAAAAGTCGCCTTTTCCGTGTTTTGATGCCGTGGAAAACGTTTATGTGGATCCATTTAGTGAAGTCTTCACCTAAATTTACTCCAGGTTTTGCTCTCCTCAGGTCACTCCTCCTTAGAAACAGATAACAATATCTCCAGGGCTCTGAAGCAGCTGCTTCACTCGCCGTCTCCACAGTTTCCCTGTAGCAGCCTAACTGTGCCCAAAATACTAATGCCACACAGAAATCTTATTTGGCAACCCGCAATGGTGGCGTGTATTGACTTATGGATCAGCGTGAGCCTACGTCACAACCCGGAATTCACGTGACCACAAAGCTGGTCCCGGTGAAAACATGCTTCGTATTTGAACGGCGTCTGATGGACTATGAGCCTCAAAAACTGTTTTTGCACTCTTTTTAATTTTTTTTCTCCGCCGGTCTGTCTTTGAAATATTATTGAAATGACGTCCAGTTATACTGAAAGTCTTACTGCCGACGCTAGAAGAAGATATGAAGCAAAACTAGTATCTGTTGGACTAAGTGATGCCATCTTCTGCTGCTACAGCCTGGTTAGACGAACCTACCTGTACATAACAGCCTGATGATCAGTTTCCCGATCTCATGATGTATTTGGTTTCATCAGGTAAGCCCCGTGTTCAAACCATTTATTTTTTATAGAATATTAATTTTCCCCGGATTTTTAAGAAATGGTGGTATTTCTTTGATGTACTTCTCAGGAGTTTACTCTCATTGATAAAGCTATAAATTACCGGCAGTCTCATCTGTATGTAACTGGTTATGACTGTGCATGTTTATAACGCTGCAAATGCCTTTCTGACACTTTTTATGCTTTTATTCTTATGTGGGAACATTGATGGCAGTAATCTGGATGAACGTGATCGTTAACAGTCCTGAGGAGACGGGAACAGCGGGCGGCGCTGTGATTCTGTACATCCACTGATTTAATGGTGTTTTTTTTTTTATCATCTGTACAAAAACAACTACAGGGTTTAAAAAGTGAGACCACATTATATGCTTTTTTTTATCAGTCACAAAGTGATCCGAACATATTGTTAGATGTTTCCATGGTTTCCAGCGTGAACTGTCAGCATTTATGGGCTTGATAGCAGCTAGCCACTTAGCATGTTGTTCGGGACTTTTTCTGTTGTTTTGGGAACTGGAACAAACATCTTCTCTTGTCCGTGTGATAGATATGTTTATGGCAGCCATACACAGCGGGACTTCTTGGTATTTCCAAAGTAGAATAAACGAAGATTGACAAGTAATGAAGCAGGTAATTCAGTGGCTCCCCTATGCAACGAAGCGATGTTTTCACCTCCTACCTAACCGGATGTGACGAATTTGGCGAAAATTCCCGGATGCTCGCGGTGATCCATAGACGTAAATAAAATGCCATTATGGAACCCATAAAAATTTATTTTATAATTATTTTTAGACTAAATATAATTTTTCTAGGAAATGATGTACTTTCTTTCTCTACACCCTCAAACGACCTGTGGAGGTATTATTTTTTTTTAAAATATAGCTTTTAATAAATATGTTCCATATTCAACCTTTCACATGATAATCTACAAATAAAAGGATAAATAAATAAACAAAATATTCTTTTTTTTAAATTGTTTTTTGGTAAAAAATGATCTGTTTTTTTTAGTTTGTGTGTTCACATGATGGACAGATTTAATACAAATGTAACACCCAGTGGCCCCTTTTCCACCGAACTGGTTCCAGTGCTGGTTCGGAGCCAGAGCCAGACTAAGACCATGTCCACAAGAAGTCAAAACGAACACGGAACGCTCATATTTTTCAGACCATTTGTCTTAAAGACGGAGACGTAAAATAAATGTGATCGACCACATGAATGCATGGAAACGCTGCAAAATACTGTACATGCCAGGCCTGTAAGTGGCGCTGTGGTGCTAAAGCAAAAATAGGCGAAAACAGGCAATGAAAGACTGGGCATGCGCAGAAATATGTATACAACGTTCAACAAAACAAACCGAATGTTCCGATCTACGGTTGCGATCCGCCAGAAACCCCCAAAAAGAGGAAGGTTAAACAACCAGACCAAAAAGATGGCGGCAAGTAGCTACGAATGGGTGAACAGGTATGAGCAGCACCCATTCAATGACGGTACCATTGTTGTTGTTATGCTGAGTGCAGCGCATGCGTGTTTAGAGGCGTGTAAGAAAAAAAAAATGCGGTCAGAGCTTAGAGATGGAACCACGAAACGGCGTTTCAAAATCTTCCCACTGTGAAGGCTTGATAAAAAAAGATCATTTACAGACCCCCGAAATGCCGGCTTCGAATGGATGAGAGGATGATTTGGTAAAATATTTGTGAATTTAGGCCAGAGTTTGACTTCGTGTGGACGGGGCCTCAGCACCTGCTCCTGGCTCTGAAATCTGGTTCTACACGAGCACCAAGTCTTTGCTGGGTCAGAGTGGAGAACCGGTTCACGTACTGTAGCTTGCATCAGGGCCAGCAATGCCAGTAACTGATTACTTCTGATAACTTTTTCAAGTAAAAAGTAATCTAATTACTATATTTTCCCTGTAATCAGATTACAGTTACTTTTATAATAATTTAACTTACTTGCATGTGTTTTGTTTTTTTATTTTATTTTACATTATAGGGGATTATCACGCTTACCGGAATTTCCCGGTATTTGGGCACTTCGTCTTCCGGGCCATTTTAACATCAGCCGTTCCTGCTCTGTTATACTGTTTAAATTGTATAAATTCCAAACATATTTAAGTTTTCATTCTAGACTGAAGTGATACTGGATCAAAAGCTGGATCAAAGCGATCTATTTGCTGCGGTGAAGGGCCGAACTTTATAATAAAACACACGTTTGTTTGTCGCCGGTGGGGCACAACACCGGCACTTCACAGCATGCTAGCATTAGCCAGCTAGCGTTTACTGACGTGCTTAACATTGTGCGTCTTAAAACACACATACATCTGAAAATCGGGTCTGTACCTCCCCGTTTCCAGTGGAACAACTTGGGACTGCCAAAAAAGGAGACGCTTTCAGATGCTTGTGTGTTTTCAGCCGCACAAAGTTAGGCACGTCATCAAGCTGGCTAATGCTAGCCTGCCAACACGACTGTGCAGACTGCCGGCTACAAACTAACGTGTGTCGTTTTATTAGAAAGTTCGGTCCTTCACCGCGGCGAATCGGTCATTTTGATCCACTTCTTCCTTAGCATCACTTCAGTCTGGAATAAAAACTTGGCATTGGCGTTTATCCGATTTACAAAGTTTAACAGAGTAGTAGCTGGCGGACTACTGTTAGCAGGTTAGCATTAGCCAGCTTGATAACGTGCCTAACTTTGTGCGGCTGAAAACACACAAGCATCCGAAAGCGTCTCCTTTCTTGGCAGTCCCCAGTTGTTCCATTGGAAACGGGGAGGTACAGACCTGATTTTCAGATGTATCTGTGTTTTAAGACGCACAATGTTAAGCACGTCAGTAAATGCTAGCTGGCTAATGCTAGCATGCTGTGAAGTGCCGGTGTTGTGCCCCACCGGCGACAAACAAACATGTTTTATTATAAAGTTCGGCCCTTCACTGCGGCAAATCGATCGCTTTGATCCAGCTTTTGATCCAGTGTCACTTCAGTCTGGAATGAAAACTTAAGTATGCTTGGAGTTTATACGATTTAAACAGTATAACAGAGCAGAAACGGCTGATGTTAAAATGGTCCGGAAGAGGAAGTATCCAAATACCGGGAAGTTCCGGTAAGCGTGATAATCCCCTATTTAGAAACTTTTGACTGACAATCCGCCGCTCTTTCAGTTACTAATGTCGTATCCACCACAGTCCTGCTCGGTTTCGCTGCCGCCATTTTTAATGTCGATGCTTTTTTACACTTATTAGACGTTCCTTCAAATCAAAAGTGGTCAGAGTTAACGGAGCGATGTTATGATATAAACCAGAAGACTTCATAAACTCTACCACTTCCTCCATTCTTCCAGAAATGTCCCATCATTCAGCAAACATTTATGCAAAATAACTTCTTTATCATGAAGATGAATTTAGATGCATGAACAGTTTGCAGAATTGATTCATCTTCTACTTAACGCTCAACCCCAGTTCCTGGTTTATGGTAATTCTGAATGGACCACACTCGGATGTGTAGACACACTTACCCACTGGTTTTAATGGTTTCAATTGTGCAAACTTTTGACTTGTGCGTTTGATCTAACAGTTACCTGACCTCATACTCTTCCCTCATGCTCCATCCTTCTGATCTTGGTGAACTACAGCGTATACTGTATGTTTGCCTCATGCATACCTGACCCGCACTTCCATCCTAATGTTTTTATAAGAAAGTTCTCACCATTGATGGGATAAAGTTCCAGGACTCCGCCCATGTCCGGCAGCTCTGTGCCAACCAGCTTCAGAATGGCGATGTGCCTCAATCCTGCATCACCAAGACAAACAGCGCACATGAGAATCGTGTAAATATCACAGAACAGACACCACATTACATTCCTCCCAACTGGTTCTGATCCATGGGCCTTTCTGCTGATCCCTGCTGGTTTCTCTGCCCTTGTTTGTTATTGGAGCCATCCTAAGCGCTGGTTTCTAGGTAAAGGGAGGAGAGCGTGGCGGTGGTCCGGAGAGTCCTGCCAAGAAGCTGCTTCCTCTGAAGCAAAAGAGGCCTTATTAAACAGAGCAGAATGCTGGCTTTACTCAGGGAGCTCCAAGTGGTAAATACCAGGATCAAACCTCTCAGGCCTTCAGCCCAGTCAGCAGGATGGGGTTTGTCTGGGGCTGGGAGGGGGAGGAATAGCTTGAGGTGCCAACTTGGCCAAGATCAACACACGAGAAGGGAAAAACATCCCCAAACAGGCTGATCTGTACCAACTGATAAGGCGAGTCAGGCTTTTTTCTTCAGCCACGAGTCATGAAAACACATGCTGATGTTCACTGGTAACCCCTTCTAATGAGGTGTATTCACATGTGGTCTAGGGGAGAGTAAAACACACTACCGCCATCCTTCCATCCAGATCATCTCACTTCAGAATCAGTCAAACATCTCTTTGAACTTTTAGCTAAATTGTTGTTCCAACTTTCAGAAAAATGTACATTTTTTCCACCATAAATTCCAGCTCCTAAATGACAGGAGGAGTTTTTAGACACAATAAGGATCATAAAAATTCCCATGGATTTGATTGGACTGCTGAAAGCATCCAGAGAAATGAGGAAAGAACTATTTGTGCTGTCACTGATATTTGTTTTCAGACCCTTTGCTTTTAATAAGACTGAAATTCTTCTTGCAGCTACCTGGAAACTTCTTGAACTCGTCAGCTAGTTGTTAAATTCCAAACCTCCCAGTGCTTCCACGCAACACTGTGTCCTGGTCCGAAAGCATCTTAACAATGATTGTGGAGCTTCTGAATATCATTATGTCTGCTGAAACCATTATTAGCTGGCCTTTGGAATTATGGAAACTTTGATTTTTATTATTATGAATTAAAATGAGAACCAGGGAAACAGTTGTAGCTTTTGATTTGTACTAATTCAGTTCATTCAGACCATGTTAACACTGAGTTTTGATTTTGTCTGAAAAGCTCATTAAAATTCAGTAATAACATTTTGTGTCTGTATTCTACTCTCTTTTACTATTTAAAAACATTTTTCTTTAATTTACAAAGTTTGGTATTTATTATTAAATTGTTCTGATTGGTTTATTGGCCCTAATCAATGTCACCAATGTTATACTCCTTACCAAAGATGCCTTGCTTGAAAGACTTTTATTTTTCCTGAATCAACTTAAAATTAGGGATCGACTGATGCAGATTCTTTGGGGATGATACCAATATTTTCTAATCAGCCTGGTTGAGTGATACAACCTGCCAATATTTGGGGCCAATATAGCATTTAACTCCCAAATTAATATTATGAAGGATACATTGAAAAGTAATTTTACAACGATTTAATACAATGATAAACAAGAACAAAGTACTTCAAATAAATATCTAAAAAAGAAACAGTGCATTTGTAAAAAAAAAACAAAAAACATATATATATATATATATATATATATGTCGATGCCGATACCGGCAAGAGCAATTGGCCGCCCGATGTATCTGTCTAAACAAGAATGTGTTTCCCCACAAAGTTGGGATATTGTGTAAAATGTAAATAAAACCAGAATGCAATGAATTGGAATCCTCATAAATACGTATTTTATTGTCAGTAGAACAAAAGAAACATACCAGATGTTTGAAACTGAGACATTTTACCATTCAATGGAAAACATGAGCTGATTTTGAATCTGACAGCAGCAACACATCTGTAAATAGTTGGAACAGGAACAACAAAGGGCTGGAAAAGTAACAACTGGAGGAGCATTTGACAAGGTCCACATTAACCTGACAAGTAATCAGGTTAATTGGCAAAGGGTCAGTAGTATAATGGGGTATAAAAGGAGCATTTCAGAGGTAGAGTCTGTGATGGAGAGATAGACAGAGGCTCACCAGTCTGAGAAGCTTTGCTGCAAAATTTTAAGAAAAATGCTCCTGAACTTAAAATTGCAAAGTCTTAAAAATTCGGCTATCTACCGTTTGTCATAGGGGTGTCAAAGTGTGGTCCTTGAGGGCTGCTATCCTGCAGGTTTTTGTTGTTTCCCAGCTCCAACACACCTGATTCAAATCAAATGGGTCCAACAGCTTATTGTCAACTTCTTCACAATGACCCAATGATTTCAGTCAGGTGTGTTGATGCAAGGAACCAACAAAATCCTGCAGGACAGCAGCCCACAAAGATTGGAAAAGGAATATCTGTGTGCATCGGATAAAAATGTCTCAGTTTAAACATCTGATCTGTTGTTTATGTTCGACTGGGAATGAAATATGAGTTGATGGTATTTGTAAATGATTGCATTCTGTTTTTATTTACATTTACACAACGTCCCAGCTGTGTTGGAATTGGGGTTGTAATTTCTTCTTCAACTTTCTCAAGAATCAGATGTGCAGAAGCCAAAGTCATAAACATGACAAATGCCTCCATTTTTCTGATTGTCTTAATTATTCTGCGATTGAGAGAAGAAGAGCAGAGAAATGTCAGAGCTTTTGAATTTATGTGGACCACTCTGGAGCACAAAGTTGAGCTGGGGTGGAGAAGCCAGATGGCAGAATCTATTTAATTTCACAGAGAAGTGAAGTTATCCACAGGCTGTTTAAAGTTTACGTTTATCCTCCATAAATCTGCCAGACAAGTCAGATTGTTGAGATTTGCAAAGTTCAGATTTTGGTTTATTCAGTAATAACTTTTAAGTAAGTGTGGAAACGATGAGTAACTGGTGGGCTGAAAAGGCCAACGTCATGGGGAAGGGGGAAGAGGAGAACTGTTCTTTGCCAGTTCTGTCATCTGGGATCCCTCTGCACATCCCTCTGTACACATACATTCACACTAGCAGAGGATGCTGCAGTAACTGATAAACAGTTTAATCAACCTCTTTGCGTGATTAATCAAATTACAGGCAGATATAAATACTTTGGCTTTGTTAAAGACTTGAAAAATTGCTCTTCAGGGCTTTGCAGGCTATCCCACGCTCTGCTGGTTTTATGGACTGCAACAACAGGAAGTAGTGCAGAAAAAAACAAGCAAAAATTAATAAAATAAACTAACAAAAGTTTCTCCTAATTAGGCTGCATGATTAATTTTTTTTTTCTCGTTATGTCCACAGATGTTTTTACTAAAATGTAAAAATTCTAGAGATGTCCGATAACATCAGTAGGCTGACATCGGAATTAAAATGAGGAAACGACCAATGCAATATTTTTTTTAGGACCGATACCGATACAGAAACTTTCTCAGAAGCCTCAGCTGATACAACCTGCTGATATTTGGGGCCGACACTGCATTTGGCTGCCAAATTAATATAATGAAGGACACAATGAAAAGCAATTTTACAACTCTTTTAATACACTAATGAAAGCACTTCAAATAAATATATAAAAAAGAAATACTGCACTTCTAAACAAATATTAGATAGAAATATTAAACTTGTAATATACAGTATATATATATATATATATATATACACTGCCCAGCATTAAAAAAAAAGTCGCCAACAAAAAAAGGTCAAACATGTAACATTTGGTTGGAGCCTTTAGCTTTGATTGCGGCAGCATTCGCTGTGTTTCTAGAAGCTTCTGCAATGTCACCAGATTCATTTGCATCCTGTTGCATTGATTTTCACCAAGATCTTGATGATGATTGTAGAGTCTGACCACAGCACATCCCAAAGATTCTCAATGGGGTTCAGGTCTGGACTCTGTGGGGGCCAATCCATGTGTGAAAATGATGTCTGATGATCCCTGAACCATCTTTCACAATCTGAGCCCGATAAATTCTGGCATTGTCATCTTGGAATATGGCCGTGCCATCAGGAAAGAAACATCCATTGATGGAATAACCTGGTCATTCAGTATATTCAGGTATCAGCTGACCTCATTATCTGAGCTCATACTGTTGCTGAACCTGGACCTGAGCAACTGCAGCAACCCCAGATCATCACACTGCCCCCACAGGCTCATACAGTAGCACTAGGCATGATGCTGCATCACTTCATCTGCCTTTCCGGCCACATTTCTTCCTGGAAGACGATGGTCCACTATCCTTCCAGTTTTTCATAATGCGTTGGACTGTTCTGAACCCAGTTTTAGTAGTTTCTGCATCTCCTTAGATGTTTTCACCTCTTGATGCCAATGATTTGACCCTTCTCAGACAGACTAACATCTTTTCCAAGACCATGGATGTGTCTTTCCACATGGTTGTTTAGGAAATGAGAAGCAAGTCATTGCACTAGTTGGGGTTAAATAACTTGTTGCCAGCTGAAAGATAATCGCCCATTCAGTAATTATCCAATAGGAGGCTCGTACCTATTTACTTAGTTAAATCCAGGTGGCGACTTTTTTTTGGGCCAGGCAGTGTATATATATATATATATATGTGAATGTATAAAGTCTGTAAATCATGCCGAGTGGGGGGTATGGGCCAACACACCTGATGTTTCAGCCGATGCTGATACCAATAAAAAAAAAAAAACGCAAATACACTACTCACAAAAAGTTAGGGATGTTCAACTTTCGGTTATAATATAGGGAAAATGTAAAATGTTCACACCTCATTGATATTATATCATGAATGTTGGACATTTAACTGGAACTATGATGTGGTAAGTCCTCCATCTCAAACAATTTATTGTTAGGTTTATTCTGACATCGTACAAAAACCCAAATATCCCTAACTTTTTGTGAGTAGTGTATATAAAACGTCAGCCAGCCGATGTATCGGTCTATACTTAATTAAAATGTGATATTGGAAAATATATTGGTTTTACTGTATCAATATTAAAGCAACCCTTACCAATGTTGCATTCTTACACTATTTTCTTAACAGCGTAAAATGCTATGAATGAGGTAATGGAACTCTGAAATACAAGACAGACCCACCATTAATCAAAATAAAATATTATTCCAATCTGTAAATATTCAATGAAAACTCCAACCAATCCTTGAAGTGGGGTGCACCTCTAGGATTGTCCAAGGGACCTGCCTGTCAGACCTTTGCTTCTGCATTGGGAGGCAGAAGGAATGAGGGGGTGTGTCTTAGGAGTGAGGCGGGACTGTTTGTATTCAAATAATCTTGCTGTGCTTTCTGAAATGCAAGATCGGTTAGGGTTGCTTTAAAAGCGCTGTTCACTAATGAAATCTTGTGAGATGCTGTCGTTCCATTGGTCCAGCATGTAGAAAAGTCATCTCTTTTTTTTTTTTTCTCGGATAATAAGGATCGGATAATATCGGTATATCAGATATCGGTAAACAAAAACAATGTGAACATTCCTAAAAAACTCCTTAGTGTTGTACGGAAGTGAAAAACGGTCTGGAGAGTCTGAGATGTAGCTTTAGTTTTTTTCCCCCTGAGCATTGCAGGGTCTGGTTTGGGCTGAACGTGCTGGGATGTCCAGGCCTTGGAGGACTGGCAGCTGCCTTGAATGCTTTCCACTTGTGAATAATCTTTCTCTCTGGAGCATTATGGTCTATATAATTTGGAAATGACCTTATAACCCTTCTTACGTAGATTGATGGTAGGACCAGATGCTTCTCTGAGATCATTACTGATGTCTTTCCTCCTTTGCACTGTGTTAATGCACAGCTCAATGCTGCAGAACAACAAGCTGAGAAAACATCTGCTTTTGGTAAATTGAAAATGTGGGACAACCACGAGTTTATGTGGTATATTATAAACTTGTGGTTGTGCTGCCTTCTTGGCTTCTTGGTAAAGAAAACTCTATGTCAGTGAGGTTTTTAATGGGTTAGATAAGGGAGAAATGAAAGAAATGAAATTTTACAGATGCACTCCTGCTTATAATGATTAGCTGATAAAGAGCATTGATTAGCAGCAGCTCTTGATAACAGGAGAAGCAGTAAGGGCTGCCTTCTTAGAGCTCAGCTAATGTAGTTCTTACAATATTTTAAGACCTGGCAAACAGCATTTGATTCAAGGTGTTTTACTTTCTCACAAAACTGTGTAAGATACTTTAAAACTGAGCAGTAAATTTCCTAATATTGAACTTTGGTCAGAGAGATGTGAGGACAACGGTTTTGTTTCTTGCTGCAGTGTTTTTTGCTCGTACTGAGAAAAACGACCGAACAGATCGTTAAGCTAACAGTCTGCTGAAGAGACCGCTTGGTTTCAAGCGACTCACCCAGATTACAGGCCTGGCTGGACAGGGCGTAGAGCTGCTGCTGATAGGACCACTCCTCGTCGCTGGGGGCGGAGATGATGAACAGACGACGTCTCCATCGGAACCTGCAATCACAGAAAATTTCAGCCTGTATTTAAGGGCCACTTTGATGCAGCAGTGAAAGCTCAGTGCAAAGACAAGCAGTTTGTCCTTGTACTTTACATATTCCCATACAATTACTGCCGGAGAGTGACAGCCCCGAATTATGGTCAAAAACCTGCCAGATCGCTACACGCCGGAGCTGGAACTCTCTGCGGTCTC
This sequence comes from Atherinomorus stipes, assembly GCA_023101725.1. Lineage (NCBI taxonomy): Eukaryota > Metazoa > Chordata > Actinopteri > Atheriniformes > Atherinidae > Atherinomorus > Atherinomorus stipes. Next base: position 32,028 of record JALJCO010006811.1, read on the forward strand.
CATGGAAACTACAGACAGCCTGTCTGCTTTAGGCATCTCGTGACAATATGTGGCGGCAATCATTCAGTCTGAAGAACTGCAGGGCTTTGTGTTACTCTTAATCACTGCAGGACACACAAACACAGCTGCAATCTGCCAAATGTTGCACATAATCACTATAAATTCTGGTCCAGCTGATTACTGAGTGGAGCAACAGATGTTTGATAGACGTGGAAACTGCCTGATTCGGCCACCCAAAATCAGAGCAGTCATCATGTTTATGATTCATTTAACAATCGGAAGTTGCAAATTTCTCATTCTCAGTCCAAATATCATCAGTAAACCTACAACTTGATACATTTTCTGATTATACTGTAAGATTGTAAGAAATCGAACTGTTAATACAGCTTTTGTATCAATATGCAACTGTTTTGTTTTAAGCAGTACCTGGTAGTAATGTGTGTCTCCCACCGCAAGGTGGCGTTAGCAGTTTGCACCCAGCGGTTTGCCAACCAGCAGGAGAAAATAAGAGTAGACGCTTTGCTGTAACAAGGCTGAGATTCTATGCAAATTGAATACAAATATACAGTAAAAACATGCTGAGCCAAAGACAAAAACTGGCAAAAAGCTCGAGGAAATGAATAAAACGAGTAATAAACCAGTTCAACCTCTGCAAGGTCAAGCTAGCATATTGCAAGTCTCCTATGACTGTGCATAGTCATTAGAGAGCGAAGCATCCAGCAGAAGATCTATTAACACATCAACAGTCAGTTAGCTATGTCACCAGGTGAAGTAGGTTTGATGACTAATGTGAAGAGCGAACGGTAGACCTCATCTCACAGATAGCTAAAGATGTGCTTCCATTCAGTTTATATGTAAATGTATATATACGTATATATATTTCAGATAGCAGCAGTAACAGCCTAACTTTCTTTTTATGATAAATATTCTAAATGTAAGTTTAGAAAACTGTCAGAATCTCCATAAATAAGGAGGATAAATGGGGTTGTGATGAATCTGGTTCACCGCTTAGACACAACACCTGCATGCCCAAAATAAGCTTCTCTCATCCAGATAAAGCTGAATTGGGATTTTGAAATAGCAGCAGTAATAACTTTGTTTCTGGACGCTGGATGATAAAGATTTAAATCTAAGGCTTGAAAATGATCAGAAACTTTGTAAATAGAGGAGGAAAAAGTGGGTTTTGGTGGATCTGGTGTGGAACAAGGAACATAATTAGTCACAGACTTTCCCAGACAGTGTTTTGCTGATCTTTCACACATGTGGGGATGATTGTGTTAAACTGTAGAAAACAATTAAATTCATCTTGCCTGGCTGAGGGGGCAGCTCTCTGGGTGCTCAGCACCCCTAAACCTTTGATGCTGAGGTGAAAGTTGTTGAAGTTTGATGGAATTAGTTGAGCCTTCGTTAAATTGCCATCAGTATACAAGAAGAAACTGTAGAAACTGTATGATGAGAATGTAGTTGAGCTGAAGAGGCCGGCTGTCTTGTCACCACAGATTTATGGACATCGCTAACACACTAACGGCAGAATTTTATGTAGCCTAACTATCACACATGATTACATAATCCACTGTAAAGTACACAGTAATGTTCTGCAGACCAAAGTTATGACAAAGCAACATACAGCTGAATACTTCGTACACGATTTCCACAGCTACGAACACTAAGGGCTAAATGGAAAAGTAATAGCAAGGTATACATGCTAACAGCATAGTGTTAGCCTACACCAAATATCTGGGGTTGGAGGATATTTGAATGAATCTGTGATTTTAACAGCATTTTTGCCTAAAATACGCATCCTTATAGATGCATGATAGATTTTTGGCAGATTTTCCCAGTGACGCGCCCCGATTAACGGCTAATTCGGCATCCATCTTTCCTCCTACTCCTGTAAACTCTCTCCAGCCAATACTATCTTGATTTGTGTCTTATCTCTTGCTCTGTCCCTTTCTCTCATTCTTTTCCTCTCTTCCTCTTATAATGTCCTCTTGCGTTTCTTTACGTTGAAAACAGCTGTGTTTATATCTTGTTGCTACTGTGTGACGTGGTGCGTAAAGCAAAATTCAGCTGCAACATCATGCGGCGTCCTGGAAGAAAAAGTTGTAAAGTGTGGTTTCACATGGATTAGGGATGGGAAAAAATATCGATACACTGAAATATCGCTATATTTTCATATGCAGATCTCATATAGATATTTAAAAATGTGATATTGATCTATTTTACCAACGAAATCTTGCGAGATTTCATCGTTATCTTACAAAAACCCACGAGATTACGTGACTGAATGACGAAATCTCGCGAGATTTCATCAGTAAAATAGATCGATAACGCATTCTTAAATATCGATATGATATCAGCATATGACAATATCGTGATATTTCAGTGTAACGATATTTTTTTCCAGCCCTAACATGGATGGCTCCAGAAAAAAAAGTAAACATAATAAATGTCATCGTGCCATCAAACAAGTCAGGAATGAAATATTTTACGATCATATAGTCATGTAATACATCTTTAATAACAGCTTGGAGTGAGAATGGGTTGTCTCATCACCTGCCATCCATGATTGACCTCGCTGATTTTTTGGATAAATTCCTTACAAAATACAGACTGTTGCGCAGCATCTGTGTGTCCGCATACTTTTGACCATGTCACCAAATCAGGATGTTTATAGGTAACTTCACCTGGACAGGAAGTTCTCCAGTGATCTGGGCTTGTCCTCCTTCTTACAGACGACTCCATCTCTCTTCTGCTGCTCCATCTCTCGGATGCGGGAGGAGAAGGTGTCAATGTAGTCGAACACAGCCTTCATGGCGATGGGAACTTCATAAGATTGCTGAGGGTAAAAATCAGTGAAAACCAGTTATACGCTGCAAAAAGTTGGTCTGAACTGTGGTGGAGCCGCAGCATAAATGAAGCAGTCTGATGCGGTAACATAAAACAAGAACAACTGGACGCAGTGCAGAGAACAAAGAGAATTCCTCTGCATAAAACAACGGTGGAGCTGTTTGCAAAGAAGCTGGGAGCATGTTGGTGAATGCGGTGTGACCTCCGCCACATCCCAAACACGATTTACAAAAACTGCTGGGAAGGAGTGCAAACACAACACAGTCTCGCATTACTGTAACTTCCAGAATACCGAACAGTGACAGCATGAATGTCTAACACATGTATGGAAATGTGACAGACTCTCACACCTTCCTCGGGCTTGAAGTTGCGGCACAGCTCGTTTTCTTTCACACCTTTCTTTCCACTGCACTCACTTTTCTCTGTCTCCCACAGACTCCCCTGTTTCTGCTTCTGTCAGCAAAGGATGTGAACACTGGCGTCTTTGATGAATCTGTCCAAAAACAGCCTTGAGATTTACTCTGGCACACACACACGGGCCTACACGCACACAGCTGCTGAACAAATGTCATGCTGTGTGAATTAAAACTGTGTTTTAGTAGAGCCGCTGTGATGGCAACATGAGGACGAGCCACCTTCAAAGAGAAAGAGCGATGGAAACCAACAGCAGCACCATGAACCAAGAAGAAAAACTCATGTTCGATGTCCCTACGAAATTACATCATCATTTAGAGCCCGTAATGGCAAATTAAGGTTTGTTATTTCCTGATAAATTACTGAAAAGTGAAGGTGACTCATGCCTCATTCACGGTCTCCAATTAAACGCTGTCAGGTTTTTAAATCCACACCAAACAATCTTTAATTCAAGCAGTAACACCTGCAGGGCTGATGCAGAAAGGTGAGAAAAAATTGCTTCATCTCTTCAGCTAAAGGCAAAGAGCTAATAGTCAATTAGCTGCTAAATGTGATGAAAACACGCAGTTTAACTGCGTGTCCAGCAGCGACTGCAGCTTTAATGTAGTGGTTGAGAAAACCTTGATCATACAAATGTAACAACACGCTTGCATGCTCTCAGACTGGTGTGAGTACCTGAATAAAAGCTGATGTTATAAAAGAAAAAATGCATCTTCCCTGTGGGTCTCTGCACATTCCAGCTGATTGGATCTACATTCAGACACTGCATTTATATATCACCTGATTATTGATGTAAATGCTCATGAGACACCAACATATTACGAAAACATCTTTACACCAGGAACATATAGAAAAAAAAATTGCCTCAGCAATGAAAAAAATATTTTCTCTGTAGGTACATCTAGTGGTTTTTACACGAGGTCATTTTTTGAAACGCAGTTTATGAAGCTGATGTCTCATTCTACGCTTGGAGGTGAACGCTAAAGTCACATCCATAAATATAGCTTTCTTGGATTCTGAATTTCAGCAGAGCTGATAATGAAGGTGGATGGTACCTGATTAGGAGAATGGAAATAACCAATCAGAGCAAAGTGGGAGTTTCAGGATGGGTGACAGCCTGCCCAACATTTCTCTTTTTAGAAGTATGTAGCTCTCTGCTAACCATTACATGGCAACATTAAAGGAATAGTAAACCCACAGAATGATGTGCGTTCATTTTATACTCACCATCATGCTGAGCAAGACTGTGGAGCACTTTTTTAATATCTCAAATGCAGCCGGAGATCGGACAGATTTTCGTTTTCCCCCAACTTTCATATAATGGAGTTCACTGGTGACTGAGCCAAAAAGGTCCATAAAAGTCCACAAAAACTTGGCAATATTCCTCCACAGGCCTGCTGACAGTCTCGCCTGGTCCCAGGACAAAATGAGAAAAGCGGGCCCCGCACGCCCAGATCTCTCCTTTCCTTTCCTTTCCTTTCCTTTCCTTTCCTTTCCTTTCCTTTCCTTTCCTTTCCTTTCCTTTCCTTTCCTCGCCTCTCTCCAGTAACAGGCATTGACAATAATAGTTAACTTTAACAAACTGGACATCAGCTGTAAGTCTACTCCTCATGTATCAGGAATTACCTTAGTATTAACATTGTATGTGAGGCTACTCTCTGATTGTCTCATTCAGAACAGATTATTCTTTTAAGAAAAAAATAAAAGAGGGCCAAACTGGGGAACTAAGTTTAGACAAAAAGCCCCTAATAGAACTTTAGCTCCAGTAACTTATATCAGGAATTCACATACTCGGGTTTTTCATGTTTTGTAGTAGGAAAACATCTAAAACCTGGAGGACAGAAGCTCTCCAGGACCAGAGATGGGGATTCCAGGTCTAGATCAGATGTCCACTTGCAGCTCCGGAGCAACAAGTGGCTCTTTGGATCTTCTGCAGAGGCTTTCAGTAACATTGGCAAAAAATGATAAAGAGCCAAATAATGTTTCAAAATATCGATATAAGATGCAGGTTTTAGCTGCACTTTTTATGGAATGATTACATTGAATTCCCACAACATAATGACACGAAGAGAACCAGTTTTATTTCTTTAGATCTGTTTTTCCTGTCATCAGTTTGGAAATCAGGGGTTATCTTTTTTTAAAAAAACATAATTTTACAAAAATGTCGACATTTGATAGAGGAAATTTCATCTATCATCTTTCTTAAAAAGTTTAGTATTTTCATTTCAAAACCTAAAAATAGAATGAAATTGTGGGTCTTAAAAGTTACTGCAAATTTCCTGCTGTTAAGCAGATGTTTATCAAAAGTGATTCTTTCTTCAAAGTTTTATTTAGCTTAGTTTGGGGGGGGGGGGGGGGGTGGCTCGTTTTATTGTAATGGTTTCAAACCCCTGGTCTAGATGGAGCAACTACTGCATGTCCATACTATACCTTGACTCTCATATCAGTGTCAGTGAGGACCATGTAGAACTCATCAAACGTCATTCCAAACTCGTTCCTCAGCTCTGTGATCAGCTCTTGGTTCACCAGGTCCTCCTGACGAAGACCTTTCATCGGCTTGTCATTTTCTGGAAAAATGAAGAGACAACAGTCAGATTTCTTTACTTCGACTTTTACTCCTTGAAAATAATTGCAGAGGACTTATGTGTCTGCAAGAATCAAAGTGTTTATTACGTTCTTTATTCAGTCAGCTGTTGCTTTTGCATTGTTCTGCATAAAGAAAGTAAATCTGACAACATAAACTGCACATAAAGCTGTCAAGTGTCACATAAAAGCTCTTACATAACTGTATCATAAAGAGAACTGTCACACTTCTGCAATTAAAATAATTTACAACCGTTTTCCTATCATATAAGATCAAACTGAATTTTCCATCACTCACTTCAGAACAATGCTTGTATCAAAAAAATGCGGCCGAGAAGACAAAGTAGACTGAAGAGCAGAACGGGAACATGCAGAGTGAATCAGGGACAAACTTGACAAAGAACAGCTTTTATTCACTGAGATCTGGCAGGGTCGGATGCCTTAGAAATGTACTGTAGCTGGCGTTTGTACAGGCCAGAGCAAAAGCCTTTAATCACCCGTCTCTCCACGGATGTGTGCACGACACACAAACCACAGAACAACGTGTTTTGGTGGATGGCTCGCCCACTCTCTGCTGTGTTGTGTGCATGGGAAATCGCATCAAGAAAAGAGCCGCACAGAAACACGGAAAACCCAGTCCAATGCGTTCAACATAACCGTTCAGCAGGAATGAAGTCACATTAGCTGAAGGAGGGGTGTGTATGTAAACACACACGTCCTGTTTCCATCACTTCAGAGGACATAGCACTGATTAGCCGCAACACTAACCTTGACGTATACTTGCCTAACCATAACTCTTACCATAATCTAACCCCAACTGTAAACCAAGGATTCATACCTAAACTTAGTGACTTACATCATCAGAACTTGATTCATGTGTGTGCCACAATACAGCTGTGTAAACAGATTTAAATCTGCACAATGTGAGTAATACACGGACTGGAACATACACACTGACCCTCCAGCTGGGAAATGGAAGAAAACTGTAAGCGAGCCCAGCCATGAGTCCGGGGTGGGCGGGTGACGTCGCTGCGGACGGTTTTTCCAGCATTCCATGTGGATAAAACCTCTCTGTCATGTGGAGTGACACACTCATAAAGAGGGTTTGCTTGTCATAAAGTTAACACACATTCACCGAAACCTCGGACTTGAGGCAGCTGTAAAATGAAGCAGCTGCCGAGCACAAATGACGCAGCACATCTAATAAAAACATCAGTGGTTTTGTTGCTTTTCAGCAAAATGGAAGTCGTTTCACAACAGGGAGCTGCACTGTTCTTTAGCCTTGGAGACTAATTTACCCCCTTGTTCAGGACGATGACCCTGACTGGACATTCCTGTTAAAACATGATGGAGAAGTCAGGATGGTGTCAGGATTGGTGTAAAGGAAGCATCCACTGAAAGGCCTGCGCGAGAAGTAAAGATGGATCATGTCGCACCACTAGATGCCAAACTGGATCCAAGAAACATCAAGTTTAGAAAGAATTTGAGATTGGGAATAATTTGGGTCTTTTCGCACTGGCACAGCAGAGTGCTGTAAAAAGTTTCAAGGAGTATTGATGTGCAATGGCCAAAGATGCAAACCGTCATGTCACCATCATCATCGATAGATCCATGTGAGCTCAGGAGGATCTTAGAAATCGGTTTTCACTCAACACAATCCACCACTGCATCCAGAAATGTAATCTAAACAAGGTTACACAAGTAGGAAGCCATATTAGATATGTCTGATATTATCGGCCTACCGATATTAAATGTGATATCGGAAAATATTGGTGTCAGTTTTTTTGGGCTGATATTTATACAAACAAAATCTCGCAAGATCTTGCTCCATGGGCTGTGGTCTAACATGTGGAAAAGCCCCTGTTATTCTGGAAGAACTTCATATCCCAGCATTCCTTTCAGAGTCATGTGACTACAATGCAGCTGCTGCTGCTACAGACTGACTTGCTTTGAAGCTGCTTATAATATGTCTGGTTTTAAGTTGTTGGTTAATTTACCCAGTAGTCAGAAATATAATTAGCCAGATGTTGGCTAATACCTTGAAAAATGATATCAACTGATATACTCGACTCTGATTGGCTGCAAGGTGTCCGTTGGAAAGTGTTAGAGGACATCTGGAAAAAACCTTCTGGTCAAATAGCTCAATTGCTCTTAATTAATGCGCTGGCTCAACCACTAGCTGGAAACCGAAGCAACAGAAACTCAGCTGCAGGTTCTGTGGCCAAGCTGACAGGCAACACGTCACAAGAGATAATAAATAGTCCACTCAGTTCCTTTTTGTAAAGAACTTAGGATTTAACGCAAAAAAACCCCAACATTAACATATCAATAATTGACTTAATATTTACTTCTATCGTAAGTGACCATGGTATTAGCGGGATCATGCCCTTCAAGGTGTCCGTTGTCAGAAATGAATGGACTTCGCACAGAAGGTTCATAGTGGACACTTCTACATCGTCCATTAATTTCTGATAATAGACACTTCGTCAGGCATTACTCCTCACATATCTTATACAGCATATGGCAGCCAGATATCCAAAATTAACTTTCTCTGGCTGAGTTAAGGCCAGTTTGGGATCTTTGCTCTTGGAGCAAAATATAGTTGTATCTCTCAAAATATGAGCGATACAACCTCAAAGTTGTCCGCATAGATCGGTATTGGTTGATATCGGAATTTAAGAGTTGGACGATATTGGTATATCAAATATTGGTAAATAAAAAAAAATAAAAATCATCCCTAAGCCATATCAACTCAGAGACCAAACAGCAGTGAGTTTCTGGACACCAGCTCATCTCAGACGGACAGACTGCAAACGTCTTCTATGATTAGATGAGTTTCAGCTAAGGCTGGTATCGATTCAGATTTTAAGAATCGATTTGACTCCGATCCTTATGGTTTTGAATCAATTATTTTCGATCCGATCTGATCTGTCCGTTCCAATCCGATCTGGATTTGGTTTGCAGGCATTGGAAACTTTTTTAAGTCTTCACTAAAAAATACAATGACTCTGTAGTTATGCAATATATTGATGCTAGTATTATACTAATATTCAACAACAAATGAATAAAGTAATGTAATTAATGGTGGCTGTAAGGACCTAACCCTCTCCCTTCATGTTGACACAGATACAGTCGTCCACAAAATTATTCATACCGTCCTCCAATTTAAAAAAAAAAGCTAAATTCACAATAGTAATTCAAATAACAGGAAACAAATAAAAAAAAATCACAAAATTATGATTTAGTGAAGCAAAATACACAGTAAGTCAGCATTTAAAACTTAAAACGACTAGCGACTAACCCACTCGCTCGAAGCTAACTATTAATGGAAAATGCCGTTGACATGCTAGCGCAATTAGCATCTATGTCGTAACTTCAAAGATAACATACAAAATTGCAAGTATCAATTTCACCTCGATCATGAACATCAGCTGCATTTATTAAAGTACTTAGACACACATGTTTCCTCTGATCTGTTTGAAGTGAATTTTTAGAAACTACTTGTACCAGCCCCACTTGCTTAGTCTTCTTCTGGGACTGGACTAGCTTCAGGAGGCCAACACTCTGTTCATCAAGCCTCCTGTGCCGCTTTATGGAACTACTTACCTATCTGATAGTGGTCAATTTTCATGGTGGAGTTGGTCAGGGAGCCAAAGATGGTGATGATGGAGACTTTCCTGATGGCCATCTCACACACCGACTCCAGATACTCATCCCTCTGCTGAACATACATGCTGTTCTCCTCACTGGGGGACGTTATCAGCTGCAGGGAGGGAGATGTAGAGATTAGAGCATCACATGAAACACGCATACACAGTGTGCTGTACAGCGGATGCTTGCATTAACCTGCAGGCGGAGGATGGGACATACATTCCCTGCCTGCCCACAGCAGTGCTGGGATAAGAATCTCTACTAGCTGCAAAACAGAGACACACAGTCTCTTAGCACACAGCTGTGCAGGCTGTCCATGGCAGGAGGATGGATGTCCAATCCTACATGACACTCCGGTGTGATTTTTAAGAAATAGTATTATCAGAAACAAAAGGAGTGAAGGATTTTCTTCCCCTCTAGCAAAGAAGCAGTTGCTGTTGAGTTAACCAATAAAAACTAATTAACTTCTCCAGATGCTACAGTAATTGATTTGACTTTTAAAAATTTTTAGAAAACAAGCTCCCTCTTTCAGAACGTCCAGGTTGACAACTTATTTTAACAAAACCTCTGAAGTCAGTGAAAAGTGAAAATCGAGATGTTTAGTCAAGTGTTTCCTGCTGTAGTCAGATGACTCCTGCAGATGCCTCAGTTAGCTATTAGCTTATAATTTTCTTTACATAGTTTGTGCTTATTTACTGTTTTAATGAGTCTTATCTGTGTCATTCAGTTATAAAAAATATGTGTCTTCTATTTCTAGAAGACTTCCAGCTTTATTATTATTCCAAATAAGCATTTTTATTGTTTGGTGTTCAAAAGTGTACAGGCCATCCAGGGATACTTTATGGCTATAGATTACTAACACATGTGAACAAGGAAAAATAAAGTTTTTGCATATACATTGTTGGATATTGTTAATAATGGCATATCTGCTGTAGCGGAATGTGTCAAAAGCAGGCAGTCCAGTGATGCTGAAGACCCACTCTGACTTAAAGGAGGAGAATTTTAGATAAATAAATATATTCATCGGCATGTGGAGCCTTAAATCAAACACCTGAAACCTTTATTTGGATTTTCGTGAAAACTTGTCAGAAGTTATTTGGCTATTATGGCAGAAAATTTGGTTGGGGATGAAGTATAGGGCCACATATAGGACTTCAAGAATAAAGTTGTAATATTAAAAGAAAAAAGTTGTAATTTTATGAGAAAAAAAAGTTATTTTATGAGAATAACTCTTGATATTTTAAGTTTAGCCAATAGTTGATAAAAATGAGGGTGGTGGAGCTTTTGGTGAAGATGTACTTCAGCATAGGTTTTACAAACCAGGAGATTCTCAGTCTTGGCACCACATTGTCGTTAGTATCAGGACTTTGAAAAGTATCCGCAAGAAAATGAATCTATTCTGCAGAAATAAGCAGACTTGGAGGAAATGGCTGCCGTTGTGGAGGGGAAACTGGCTGGAACCGGTCAACTCCAGGGTTATCCAAGGATGCATCTGCAGGCAGTTAAGAGGGGTTTTGTGCTCTTTCTTTAACTCAGACCTAAAAATTATTTAATAACTTCAGAAGTTTAAATATACAAAACATTAACCTACCTGTGTTGCACTCTTGAATGTTTCTATTGGCCCTTCTACTAGTAAAATTTCAACTTTATTCTCATAAAATGACTTTATTCTTCTAAATTTACGACTTTAATCTTGTAAAATAAAAGCTTTTTTCTCGTAAAAAAAATATGCCTTTTTTCTAAAAAGAAATATTACAACTTTATTCTTGAAGTCTGTAAAAAAAAAAAAAATCTCTTAATGTGGCCCTAATACTCCATTGTAGGGGAGGTCAAGATGAATATAAAACTTTATATCAAAGTTCAAATACTGTTTCCAGAGACTGACCACACCAGTGTCCAAACTCTACTCTTGTGGTCAAGAAGAGACAAATGGTCTGCAAACTGAGCTGAAGCCACGAACCTTGAACACATCCTAAACAATTAATAAAATCACAGTTAAGATGGTATGAATAAAACTAGTGTGCTATGATTTCAAAATAATGTTTTTTGTTGCTGAATGAGAAACTAAATCTTGGTTGAATATGTTCCCACATCCACTCACCGCTCTGTCTCAAGTTTATAAGGATAAAAATTAAACACAAACTTTGGAGAAATGAACAAACAACCTTTACTTTCAGCATCCAACTTCTTTTGATGAGCTTGTGCGCTTCATGTACTGTATTAAGGCTAATTTAATAGTCGTCCGTAACGTGCTCTATGTAGCTTATGGGGAGCCCTCTACGTCAACGGAGAGCCTGTCGGAGAGCCTCTCCGTCATCTCAGGCAGCACGAAATATCACAGCAAGGGCTGTGATTGGTCTATCACAACGTAAACACTGGCAGTGCCATTTTAAAACCGGCTAGCTAACAAAGACAGATATGTGTCCAACCGAAGAACGTTTGGCCAAAGAAGAGAGGAAATACCAAATTCTCTCCATCGTCTCCATTTTTGCATCAAAAGTGTATCTGTTTCAAGTTGTTCAGCTGTAGCAACAACAGCCTTTCTCTCTCGGACGCTATTGCTCACTATAACCGCAAGCAAAATAACCACGAGGTTACCGACCATTGACATCATAAGATAAGGCCAGTCTTGCATAGCAACCCCTACTGATCAGGCGGGAAATGCAGTGTGTATCCGGCACCATGACGGACATCTATGAGGACTGGAGGGGTCTCTGTGGTTGCACAGTTGAATAACGCATTACGCAGTCAGAGAAGTACTGTAGCCTTTAGCCTAGGAGTGGTTTGGGGGGGCCCGGGGGCCCAGCCAGGCCTCTTTTGTTTTTAAAAAAGGACATAGTGAAAAGGTGTTTGGCATGCCCCCACCTAATGCAGTGCATTTTTTAGTAGGATGGAGGGGAGAGGTGGGATGGGGGCTTGACATTATTATTTATGAGGGCCCTGAAAAAGTTTGAGAACCACGGCCTAAGCTAATAAATTCCACCTATCTCCAACACTAAGGCTCAAATCCTAATGTAAACATTGGTGATGCACAATATCATCACTCCAATATTGGTATCAGCTGATATTGACTTTAAAACTGAATATCGATATCGGTCTGATACCAGCTCAACATCAGCCAATGTTTGCTTTGGTTTTCTGTTTATTTGATAGAGACAGAGCAAAAAAATAAAATAAAAAACTTTTTAACACCCCAGATTTAGCCAAAAGGCTAGTTTTCATCTGTTGTCCATAACCAGATCTTAAAAGGCTCCCTGAAATGAGGAAATATAGAAATATCAAAACTGTAAATAAAACAGTTATCATTATAATCAACCAATATATAACAGGCGCCGTTTGGTGGCGAACCTGCAGAATGCTGTTTTCTGTTTCTTTTTCTTTATTAAATCTCTGGGACATGGGAACGCAACATTAGGCCACGCCCACCGTGCAACATTATGATGTTTTCAGTTGCTACCAAATCTGCAGCAGAGGTATTTTTCTAATTTTGCACAAGGAATGAATATTACATAATTTTCTACTTAAATATCGGTATCAGTATCAGTCATGAGAAACAAGAAATTATCAGTAATTGGTATCGGTTGAAAATCTTCATATTGTGCATCACTAGTAAACTTTTAGCCATTGTGGCATAATTTTAGCTATTAACTGTCGCATGTTATTGCAGTTAGAAGTGACAAGCAATAACCCAAGCACATAATGCACGCCTCATTGGAAACTCACCTGTCACTGAAAATGCCCCCACCCATAATAATGCATAAGTTGAGTTATAAATAAACTACTCTCAAAATGACAAACTATTCATATAAATACTGAAAATGAGTTTGTAGATGAGTTAAATAGTTGCGCTGCACCATCTCCCTCTGCCTGAAGCCTGAAGTAAAGGTAGAAAGTTCCTAATGAAGTGTGAACATTACATCATGCTCTCACCAGCAGTCGTCTCCTGTTTTCAAAGTAATCCAGGAAGGAGGACAGAGATCCCTTCGGAGCGGGCGTTGGCTTCTTGGTGGGCTTTGGGTAGCTCTCTTTCTCCGGGTACTTAGACAGCTTCTTTCCATTTTTCTTTGCCCCAATCTTTCCATCCTTCCCAACCTTTCCTCCTCTCCTCTCCGCTTTCTTGGCAGCCTTCTCGCTCTTTTTCTTCTTCTTGTCCAGCTTATCGTGCTTGTTCTTGACCTTGGTGGGGCTGACCTCGGGGAGTGTCTCCGTCTCTGGGTGGCTCACGGTCGGCTTGCTGGGCTCGTACTTGTCCTCATAGGTATTTAAGATCTGTGCACAGAAGTATATAAATACTGTTAAGATTCATTTCCACACACCCAGTGTATTGATAATACTTTTCGATAAGAGATTTCCAATATTATCGGGGAGGTAAAGATGCTGAGAATTTCATGTCCATGACAGAGCTGAAGCTGAATTTACCATCATTGGAGAAATGTCCGAGTGATATTACGGCTTAAATGGATCCAGTAGGTTTTATTTACATCAACACATACAGTCGTCCTCAAAATTATTCATACACTCCAAATAAAGAAAAGGCTACATTTACAATAGTAATTCAAATAACAACAAACCTAAGAAACTAATAATAAATAAAAATGTAGAGAAATAAAGTATTGCTTTTGAATTGTGGTTGAAAATAATAAATAAAAAAACAAAACTGTCCCAGACACATTAGAGTACCCTTTTTGTTGAACAGAGGACCATCTGTCAGCAGGTATAGAAGTCTTTTGAACATTACAGAAAACACCTGATTGTAGTGATTGCTTTAAAGTGTTGCTCAATAAAATTTTAGCTTCAGGAGCCCCATTATGCTTGTTTACAGGTACTAGTTTTATTTTTTGTATTTGTTTTTAAAATTTCTGTTTAACCACGAAACAAAATCAATGTCACAATTTTCATAGAATTTTTGTTTATTACTTTTGTCAATTTCAGCTTATTTCAATGACACCTGATTTTTTTTTCCGTCTTTATGTGAAGGGTATGAATAATTTTGAGGACGACTGTATATCTGAGATCTCAACTTAAAGCGACTCCACTCAGTAAAACCATCTTTATTCATCTCATTTCAGAGGTTCAGAAGTTCTGTCCTCTGTGAGTTTTGTCTCAGCGTTTCTATCATTTATGGAAAACTTGTCTATGATAAGGTTTTAAAGCCAGAGTTGGTAATCCTGCTCAGAATCACTTTTTGCCATACTGGGTGAAATGGTCCTTCCATCTTGACAGTTTCAAAACATCATCAAATCAAATCAAAGAAACTTTATTGTACCGGTGAGGGGAATGAAATATCATGTATTCATGAAATGGAAGGAAAAAAGTCAGACCTCTGTGAGAGCTGCAGTTCTGTAAAAACTCTGACCAACCCCTGGATTCGCACCAAAAGATAGGAATTGGTAATTCGCTACTTATAGAAAAAACAAATTCATGCTTTTATGTCTGGTCTCTGTCCCTCCCCTCTCACCGTCCCCCACGTGAGCCCTGTGCACTGTTCACTGTAAATATAGCTAACGGACTGCTAACTTCTGCTGCGCCAAAAAAACAAAACAAAACAAAAGATAAGGATTCAGTCTCGGAGGCGTTGACGTTTGCAGTGTGGACTTTTTAAACTGCAGAAGGAGTTGGAGGTGAGTTGATGAAAGCTGTTAAAAATGTGGTTTGTCAGCTGTTTACTATCAAGCTAACGAGCTATCCACTCGACTGTTATCGTTAACCTGCTCGTAAAACATCGGCGCACACGTCCCTGTGCTCTGAAGGCGTGGTTTCAGGTGGTGTGTTTTTTTAAAATGTCGCTTGCCCAAACCATTTTTCCAACATTGCCAACCCTAGCTTTAAATGGTGACTTAGCAGCTGAGTGTTGTGGTCACATGATGTTTAAATGACTGCAGCACAAGAAACAGGATTTACGACTAAATGAGCAGATTTGTGAGGCAGCAGACGCTGCAAGTTTGAAACCAGGAATACGTGTAACCTGATAACCGGTCGTAAAACTTCATGATTTGCTCATTGGAACGTCTTGAATTGCAATTTTGATTTAAAAACAATTATTGTTTAGCCCTAATAAATACTCTCACTGGCCAATTAATCATCTCCACCTGTTTGACTGCTGAAGATGACTCGATGGAGTTCAAACTGAGCTTTAAATTGAGGACGAGGAGGTATTTGTGAATAACCTCACTTTTTTCTTTCTTCTAAGCAGCACAGCAGGATGCAGGTCTGGGAAACTTTGGTTTGATTTAGGTCGTCTGTATGCAGAGAAAAAGGAAATTAATGAATAAATGATTCACCTTATCTCCCCCATTCTTCTTCTTGGGGGGCTTGCTCTTGGGGGGTTTGGGCGTAGCAGGAACTGGTCTCCGACTGTGTGGGTCTCTGCTGTCCTTGTCGGTGCGGTTGTCTCCAGACGGGGTGGTCTTTGCCGGATACTTGTCTCTGCGGTTGTAGTAGTAGGGATCAGCGGTGGTTCTCGGGGCGGGGATCCACAGCGCTGTGGTTGGGGGCCGGGTTGGTCTTTGGGTGGTGGTGGGTCTTTTTGTAGTGGTGGTGGGTCTCCTGGTGGTAGTGGTTGGTTTGGTGGTTGTCGTAGCTCTGGTTGTGGTTGTAGTAGTAGTAGTGGTGGTGGGTCGGGTTGTAGTCGTGGTGGTGGTTGTTGTGGTTTGTTGTGTGGTTGTTGTGCTGCTGGTTGTTGTTGTTAAGGACTGGGTGGGCTTTCTGCTGATGAGCGGTGGTCTTCTCTCTACAGATTTGTCAGGAGCGGATCAAAATGAACACAGAGAGATTATAGAAACAGCTTCACCTCAAAAATTTATTAAAGATGAAACAGTTGCTGGAATATCATATAAACTATACTGTATCAGTGGTTTTCAAACTGGGGGTCGGGACCCCACATGATAATTTCAGGGAGTTGCCAGATCATTTGAATAAAAATGATAATAAAAAAAAAAGAGCCTATACCTATTAGATAAATTAGGTATTTTTGGGGCTATCAAGATTAACACATTATTATAAAGAGACTCATCTGTGAAATTAACACATTCATTTCTTAATTATTGCATAAATAACTAAGTTATTATTGATACCAGGTTAAAAATCCCAATTGTGCATTATCTCAGCATGAGAAGCTGATTTTGGGTATGTAGGTGTCTTGTCACAGCATTGAACCAAATCCACCAGAAAACATTGATCCTCCTTATTTAGTTTCGAAGACTTACATGCAGGATTTTTATCATTGAGTGTCGATTTTGGTGAGAAAAAAAGGGGGGTAACCTATGGTTAAAGAGGTGTGCATTGTTTCAAGTGCAAAGTTTGGTGGCGGGGGTATTATGATGTGGGATTGTTTTTCAGGAGTTGTGGCTTGGCCCCTTATGGGCTCTTTTCCACTTGCACAGGTCAGCTCAACTCAACTAAACTCAACTCAATTCATCTTGGCTTGGTAGCAATCCATTACCCCGACTATAAGTGGGTGGGGTAAGACTGAAGCTGCTGTGACGTACTAGATTGTGCAACATAAACGACAGCAGCAACAGTTAACACTCCCTACCAGTAGGTGGCGGTGACGCACCTCATCAATTGCTAGCCAGCCGCCAGTAAAAACAACAACAGAGGAAGAAGATGGGGAGAAGTAAGATGGGAGGGACGGATCACATCATTACTTGCGCTGCTTATGGAAGCACTCATGTGGTGTGGTTGGTAGCAAGTTTTCCCTGCAGTCCAAAAGTCCCAGGTTCAAGTCCCTTTTCAGGTGATCAACATTCTTTTTTTTTCTCCATGATCTTGTTGCGAATCTAAAATCACTCTCTCACTACATTGACAGTAAAGTCTTCCGAATCTGAATCTTTTTTGTTATTTATTTATTTAACCTTTATTTAACCAGAAAAGTCCCACTGAGATTAAAAACCTCTTTTAGTAGGGAGTCCAGGCCAAGAGGCAGCAACCACAAGATTAAGCAGAATCTGAATCTATCTATCTATCTATCTATCTATCTATCTATCTATCTATCTATCTATCTATCTATCTATCTATCTATCTATCTATCTATCTATCTATCTATCTCAACAAGATCATGGAGAAAAAAAAAGAACAATGTTCGTCTGAAGAGGGACTTAAACCCAAGACTTTTGGGTTACAAGACAAGATTGTTACCAACTACACCGCGTGAGTGCTTTAATAGGAAGCGCGAGTAATGATGCGATCCGTTCCTCCCATCTTACTTCGAGGTAAGGTCTTAGGCCCCGTCCCAATACCCGCACTTCCACCCTTGCGCCCCTAGAATGCGCGCTCCCGTTGAGGGGTTGAAGTGCGTAGTGTGTCCCAATTCTCCAGGGCTGCTCGAGGGCGGAAGTCCGCCACGCCCCTTTTGCGCCCTCAATCCACACTTCAGTGAAGTCCGCATCTATGCAGACTTCACCGAAGCATATTGCCCATAATTCATTGCTGCATGTGACGTTTTGAACCATAAAGGCGGAACATGTCCATGTTTGGTGATGAGCTCCTGCCTGTGGTGAAAAAAATGCCATTTCAGATGTAAATATTGAAATATTTAATCTTTTGTGCTGTAGGTGAAATAATTATTGAAGTTTGTCCTGTTACTTCTGAATATACTTTGAATATTATAATTCAAAGCATTTGAATAATGAAAGTTATCAGTTTACTGATAAAAGTAAATATTTTTTTATTTTAAAACTTTATTTATAGGTAAGTCAGTCGAGACACAACATCTTTAAAAGGGAAACCTGTTTACCTGACATGTTTGTTTGTTTCTTTGTTTATTATGGTCCCCATTAGACTCAAGTGAAGACTATTCTTCTGGGAACCAGATCAACATAAATTTTGAACATAAACAACAAAAAAAGGTTAACTAAATTAAAATACAATACTAAGCAAACATTTTGATAGAAAAAAAGCAAAAACTAAATAAGTACAATACAAAGCATCTATTTACAATGAAATTAAGGATAAAAATAATTATGCAGCCATACTTCTGTGAGCCTTAAAACTCATGTGATTAATACGGGTCTCAGTTTCCAATGCAACTCAAAGAACTTATACATGTCTTTATGAAATGTGGACATTTATGGACATTCTATGCTAACAATAAAGTCAAGAGCAGACAATTTAATCATTATTATACATTTGTTTAGAATCTAACAGTTATTTAACCTGTATGGTGAAATTATACATCTTACATAAATTGTTCAGTAATTCATTTATTTATTAATCAAATTGTGTGGATTTCATAACACTATTTTAAAGAACAGATCAAATGAACTTTATTCAGTTAAAAAATGACGTCTCTTCACAGGAAAGAGATGAAGCTGAGTTTGGCAGCAATGACATGAAATGATGTGGTTCAAAATGGAGAATCCATCACTGTCCCAATTCTGCCTTTTTCCCGCACTTGCAACCAGCACACTCCAACCCTAATGTGCACTTCTGCAAGTGAGCACTTAATAAAGGGTGTAGGGTTTAGGGTGGGTATTGGGACGGGGCCTTACTTTTCCTCGTCTTCTTCCTCTGTTGCTGTTTTTCTGGTGGCTGGCTAACAATTCATGAGTTGTGTTCCACCACTTACTGGTAGGGAGTGTGAACTGTCGCTCATTCAATGATGTCACTCTCTGACTCTGACATCTGATCGGCTAACCCCTGGCCAATAAGTGGATGCAGTGAGATAACGTAGACATAGCTCACTTAGCATGCTCAGAACCTCGCCAGAGCAGGTACAGAAAATGTATCACCTCCGCTTGGAAAACCTGAGTGGAAAAGCCCAATAAAGAGGTGAGGTGAGTTAAGAGAAAAGTGATGGTGGAAAAGGGGCATTTGTTCAGTGAAAGGAACTCTGAATGCTTAGCATACCAAGACATTTTGGACAATTCCATGCTCCCAACTCGTGGGAAAGTTTGGAGCTGGCCCCTTCCTCTTCCAACATGACTGTGCACAGTGTACAAAGCAGGTCCATAAAGAATGGATGAGAGTCTGCTGTGGAGGAACTGCACAGAGTCCTGACCTCAACCCGATAGAACAACTTTGGTATGAATTAGAGCAGAGACTGAGAGCCAGGCCTTCTCATTCAACATAGTGTGTGACCTCACAAATGTGCTTCTGGAAGAATGGTCAAAAATTCCCATAAACACACTCCTAAACCTTGTGGCAGCCTTCCCAGAAGAGTTGAAGCTGTTTAGCTGCAAAGGTGGACCAACGTATACTGAACCCTATGGATCAGGAATGGGATGTCACTTAAGCTCATATGTGAGTCAAAGCAGGTGAACGAATACTTTTGGCAATATCGTGTATGTAGCTGGACTGAATCTAATAACAGCATTTCTGCATATTAATCATTCAACACTTATCTATAGCTAGATCTTTTTTATTTTGATGATCACAACCTTTATCAGGATAGGAAATTGGTCAGTTTGTGAGATGGGGTGGAAACAACAAACTTATCCTCATTGTTGACATTAGGAGGAACAGGAGTAAACAAAGCGCTGTTTCCATCCTGGGAATGTTTCAGGAGTTTCCATTGGGAAAATTGGTGAAGGAATAAAGTAGAGTCAGCTGAACAAAGATGGACAAAAAATGTGACAAGAAGCATCAAAATAAGTAGAGCAGATGTATTTTATGGCTGAGATAGTAACGTTGCACCAAGATTTTGCATATTCTATAAGTCTTTGTCTTTATTATTATTTTTTTTTTTTTTTTTTTTTTTTTTTTTTTTTTTTTTTTTTATTATCTATCTATCTATCTATCTACCTACCTACCTACCTACCGCATCCTTTAGAACAGGGAGTCAAAGTGATTCCAGAAAGGGCGTGTGGCTGCTGGTTTTCTTTCCAACCATGCAGTAGCACACCAGACTCCACTCAGCTCATAAGTGAGTCAGGTCTTAACTTGAGCTTGTGAGATGGTGGGTCTGGTGTGCCTGCTGGTTGGAAGAAAACCAGCAGCCATACGGCCCTTTCTGGAATCACTTTGACATCCCTGCTTTAGAATAACTATGAACTAAATTCCAGAGGACCGAGCTTTCCACCAGCACTTAAACACACTATGTATTTGTAAAACTGTGAGCAGCCTCACACACTTACTGATTTACATGAAGAGGAGTTTTTTTGTTTGTTTGTTTTATGCAAAACTGACAACATCTGTCAGATGATGGTAAAAATCTGTATGTAAAATATAACATATAAAGTTAGTTATGTTTAACCTTTACTTATACAGGTTGTCCCAATAAGACAGTAGCTGGGTTTCCATTACACTTTTTGAAAAAAAAAGAGCGATATTTGTTAAATTTTGAAAAAGAGTTGGACATTATCGGTATATCTGATATTGGTAAAAAAAAAAAAAAAGACTATATCAAACATTCCAAGTTTTAATATGTTTTAAAAATTGGGGGGTTTTCAAGTTGGACAAATGACCCCAGAGAGTCACCATAGAGCAGAGATCAACTCCAGACCTTTAAGGGCCACAGTCCTGCAGGTCTTGGAAGCTTCCCTGGTCCAAATTAATCATCAATCGATAATTAATTTCCCCCAATGTAACTTTTAGTTTTTGTTTTCTATCTTATTCTATTTCAGCTTTTTTAGTCTTCAGTTTTTTTATGTCTTTTAAAGGTTTTTTGATGTACTTTTTAAAGCCTCTACATCCTGCTGTAATGTTTTATACAACGTTTTATGTAAAGCACTTTTAACATGAAACATGTTCAGATAAAGCTGCCTCACCTTGAACTTATTTGGCATTGTTGGGTAATATACCACTATATATTTACTGTACCAAAAATTCCCCCAGTTTGTTTCAGATCTTAGCTCCTTGATGCCACCCCCATGGTGCAAACACGAACATAAACCATCGACTTGTAACACTGCTGCGTTCTTGATTGCTAGTTTTTCTTAAGCCAGATAATTAAATGACATCCTGGCTCTGCTTCATACGGGCAAGTGGTCATTAACAAAGTAGTTTACATAATGTATTGTCTTTAAACATAGTGTTTTAATCTTGTCCAGATTTGTCAAGAACACAAAAACTTTTATTTCTCGACTGAATGGGATTTGGGGTGGAAGAAAGCAAGGTTTAATAAATCTCTGACACTAGTTCAGCTTTGACAAATGGACATGTCAGATTTTTGGGACCGATCTACGACAGTTTCAGGAAGCATCATTTATACAAGAACTCATTTCATTCATTATTTATTTATTTATTTATATAAACGTATTTCTACAATCAGGAGGAATAAAAAAGTTTTATAAAGGAAGAAAAAAAAAAAAAAAAAAAAAAAAAAAAAAAAAAAAAAAAAAAAAAAAAAGAAGAATTAATAAGAAATAATAAGAGAGGAAAAAAAAGAAAAAAAGGGAGAGGGCAAAAGAAGGATATGAGAAGATAAAAGAAGGATAAAAGGTTGAATTAAAGGGGAGAGGGGGGGAGAGGGGAAAGACAAAAAGGAATACAAGGATTGTATCTAAAGAAAAAAAGAGAAAGAAAAAAAAGAAGAAAGAAAGGGAGGAAAAAGGAAAAAAAGGGGGAGGAGAGGGAGAAGAAAAAAAAAAAAAAAAGAAAAAAAGAAAAAAAGAAAAAGAAGGAGGGGGGAGGGGAGAGGGGAGGGGGGAGGAGAGAGGGAGGGAGGAGGGGGGAGAAGGGAGGGAAGGAGGAAGGGGGAAGGGGGGAAAAAAAGAAAAAAAAAAAAAAAAAAAAAAAAAAAAAAAGGAATAAAAAATAAAAGGGAAATATAAGATAAAAAAAGAAAAATAAAAATAAATTATAAATAAAAAAAAAACTGAAAAAAAAGAAGAAAGAGGGGAAGGAAAGAGGGGGGGGGGGAGAAAAAAGGAGAGAAGAGAAAGAATAAAAGATAAAAAAAAAGATAAAAAAAATAAAAATAAAGTAGGAAGGAAAAAGAAAAAAAAAAAATAAAAAGAAAAAATAAAAAATGAAAGGAAAGGGAGAAAAGGGGAAGGGAGGAGGAGGAGGAGGGAAATAAGGGAGAGAAAAAGAAATAAAATAAAAAAGAACAGAAGAGAGACAGAAGGGAAAAAGAAGAGAAAAAAAAGAAAAAAAAAAGGAAAAAGAAAAAAAAAAAGAAAAAAATAAAAGGTAAATAGGGGATATGATAAATAGAAGGATAAGAAAAAGGGGGGGAAAGAGGGAAAAAAAGGGACAGAGGAAAAGAAAGAGAAGAAAAAAGAGAGAGGAGGAAGGAGAGAGAAAGGGAGGGAAGGAAGAAGGGGGGAGGGGGGGGGAGGGGAAGGAAGAAGGGGAAAAAAGGAAGGAAGGGGAGAGAAGGGAGAAGGAAGGGGGGGAGAGGGAAAGGAAAAAAAAGGAGAAGGAGGAAAGAGGGGGGGGGAAGAGGGGGGGGGGTATAGAGAGATAACAAAAAAAAAAACAAATAAAAAAAAAATAAGAAAAAAGGGGAAGGGGAGGAGGGGGGGAAAAGGGGGGAGAGGGGGAAGGGAAAGGGGGAAAAAGAAAAAAGGGGGAAAAAAGAAAAATAAAAAGAGAGGGGAGAAAAAGAAGAAGAAAAAAAGAAGAAAGAAGGGAAAAAGAAAAGAAGGGAAGGAGAGAAAAAAAGAAGAGGAAAGGAAAGAAGAAAAAAAGAGAAAAAAAGAAAAAAAAAAAAAAAAAAAAAAAGGAAAGAGAAGGAAAAAAAAAAAAAAAAAAAAAAAAAAAAAAAAAAAAAAAAAAAAAAAAGAAAAAAAAAAAAAAAAAAGAGAGAAAGGGAAAAGAGAGGGAAGGGGGGGAGAGGAGGGGGGAGGAGGGGGAGTGAGGAGGGGAGGAAAGGGGGAAGGGGAGGGGAAGGGGAAGGAGGGGGGGGGGGAGGGAGAGGGGAAGAGGGGAGGAGGAGGGAAGGGGGAGGGAGGGGAGAAGGGGGGAGAAGAGTGTCTCTTGTGTTGGCGGTAATCCTGGGAGCATTTGCCAAGTTCAGGCTGTGTATAACTGGGTAAGCCAAAGGGGACTCTCATTAACCCAGAGAGACCTGCTACATTTGTGGGCATGTTTAGAGAATGCCTCAGGTCTCAGGGGTGATAATACAGAAGTACTGCAGACAGGCAGTGCTGGACATACAACATCCCAGAACAGAAGTGGAGGTCTATGAACAGCTCAGTGTTTGATAAATCAAATTGAAAAAATCCCTTTTCTCCTGAAACTGTCTAATAACTCAGTGGAACAAATAGATTCTGCACTGAGCATCTTCGGAGATGCTGTCAAGCTGAAGGATGAAGAAGCAGTTCTCAAAGTATTTTTTTCTCTCTGAGGAGTTGAATATAGATAGGCTCAATAAAAACGAAACAAAAAGCAGTTTTTTTTTTCTTATTTTCTGTGAGTTATAACTTTTAGCAGAAATAAATCCAAATTTTCAGAAAGAACTCTGGCTCACCTGTGTATGTGCCTTCCTCCACCTGACCCTCCACACCTGCTGCTTTGCATTTCTGGACGAAACCTTTCTGGCGAAGCTTCTCCAGCTTCCTCATGGGTGACTGGTCAATCACCTCATACATGGCTTCCAGCCTCACAGGGTAGGGGTACTTCTCCTCCACCTGCAGGGTTTTCTTCAGCAGCACCATCCCGAACTTTCCTGCAGGCCAGAACACCAGTTAAGGCTGATGTGAAAGTGATGCTTTGCTCCAGGTGCCTCTTTTACTCACCTTTCTCCAGTTTGAGGAAGCTCATGAGTCTGGGGATGAGTGCGGTGTCCAGCGGCTCCTCCACCACCTTCCCCTCTGTTGTGATCCTTCTTACCTTGCCCCCCATCTCTCCCTCCTGATGAAATATCACAATCTGGTGAACGTGTCTCTCTGCAAGCTCACAGTACACATCAGGCTTCAGGAGAGACATCATCAGCCGGTAGTAACCGTCTGACTCGTGCGGCGCGGAGATCACCAGGACCCGGTTCTTCCCCGCGAAACTGGCCAGCAGGTTTGGTGACCCGGCGCTGTTGGGCATCCGGGTGATCCTGGCTCTTGCTCCTGGAGTGCCCTCATCTTGCAGAACGTCCGGGCGGCGAGGCAGGCCGATCTGCCCGGCGCCCCCTCTCTTTGGCACCAAACTGTGACCCCCCACTCTCCTGCCCTGTAAAGCCCCTGTTCTTACGGGAACTGGAACGCCCTCGTCGGCTTGCACGTTTCCTCCCTTACCGTGCACAGAAAGCGCAGAGCCAAATCCGGGGCGCAAACGCCTGATGAAGCGGTCCTTGTCCGCTGCGTCGGGCCGGACACGTCCCGTCCGCGCGCGCCGGTGCAAAGACACCCGCTTAATGTGGGTCTGCTTGTCGGCATCGGTCCAAGTTAGAAGGTAAATCAGAGCTAAGCTGAGTACAAACGCCCTCATTATGATAAGATGTCAAACTAAGAAGGTCGATCCAGATTCTGATCCTGTGGTGGAGCCTCGATCCGGTCGCGTCTTTAGCGCATTTGCTGTCAATCAAATTAATTCCAAATGAAGACGTGCGGTGCGCAGAATGGCCACATAATCGTTTGCAAACAGAACTTTCAGAGCATGTCTCCTGCTGATGGAAAAAAAATCCACCTCACGGTCTAATTTTACTGAAACCTTTCAAACTCGAGGGGAGTTTGTAGCGCGTAAAGAGTTACATCCACAGCTTCATTCCAGCAACACTTCCGATCCCAAGTATAACAGAGGGGGTAGAACTGTGGACCATCGCTGGTTTCACTCAAATCCAGATCTGAATAATTCCCCAGAACCGGAAAAAAATGATGGAAGCGTTTCAGACCACGTCACATCGCGCAAAAAACGCATCACATTAACTTATTAACTTCCACGAATCCTCCGGCATTGTTTATTTCCAGCGGACTGTGAGAGAATCTTCTGGACGCAGGAAGGAAGAATTTGGTCTGAAGCTCGCCGGACCTTTCGCTGGGACTGCAGGGGGAAAAAAAACAGCTCTGCCTCTTCCCAGGTTCCCCTTTGGCAAATGTGAGCTTTGGAGGTTTTCCCAGAAATGTCCACACAAACCTCAGCCTCTTGGCGACGCAATGTCAGGACCTGCCCCGGGACAGACGGACCACCTCACTCTGCAACTCCCTCTTACACATGAAGAAAAGTGGTTTCTAGTTTGCGTTGAAGTGCAAAATATCAGGTGGCTGATCATAACTTAAAAATGCACAAATAAATAAATACATTTATAAATATTTTGGACACATTCTCTAAAAGAGAAATGACCATAATCAGATCATTTCCTCCTGTGAAGCCAAGATTGAAACCTAAATCTGTCTTTTTCCAGAAGGTTACTGCTCTTTTCTTCTGGCATGCAGAAACTTTACAGGCACAAATGTCGTAAAGGGAAATATTGAGCTAAACCTGCAAAACTGTGTCCTTAAACTGCAAGAAAAAGGACCTTTCAAAAGAATGATGCAGTAACATGTTTATTGCTAAAATAACATGTCTTTGCTCTTTTAATGCTTCTTGAAGTCCAGTGTTTTTCCATTTCCTCCATGAAAGGTTCCCAGTTTGGCATGTAATTAAGGTCTAAGTAAAGAAAAGTGAACCACTGAGTCTGCACCACATCCACTCTCATGCCGTTTAATGTATGTGCCAGCCTAAAACTGCTTTTTGAGTGAAAGAGAAGACAGTTCATGCATTTTGCTGAAAATTTAATGCAAAGTCATCACTGTTATATTCAGGGTCATTTGTCTTAATTTCATTCTGGGCTATTTATCAGATGTGTGATGCAACACTGAATTTAAAACAGCTGGAATGAACAGATCTTCCACTCCTGATAAAGTGAAGCTAAAAATAATGTAAAAGCAACCAGAACTCTCTTTGTAAACCAGTCACTCTGCACACACCCAGTCTAAGCTACTTTTCACTTCTGGACCACATACTTTCTGTTCTTTCTTCCTCCAAACCGCCAGCAGGAACAAAAGACGTCAGATGTTTATTTACACCATCCTGTGAGGACCGGACGAGCTCTCAGCAACATGTCAGAAGAACAGTGATGGACTCAGTTTGTGTTTGTGTCACGTGCAAGTTATTATAAATACAGAGTTTGAGGACCTACAGAAGACAGAAAAAGGCAACATTTTATGAAACAGAAGAACAATCAAAGACATACAGAAAATAACAAATCCATAAATGCAGCATCTCAGAAAATAGCAGTTTTACAGAAAACCAAAAACACAACATGCAAGAGACCCAAGCCAACAGCTGAAACCCAACATTACAGAAAGCTCAACAACAAACACCCAAAATAACAGTTCAAAGTACAACAACAAACCCCAAAACACAACATTCACCCCGGGATAGTCCAGGGACTCGGTTCCACTGGTCGGGAAATTTGTCTTCACACTAAACTTTACTCAAGCGGACCAAACGACCTTGATCATGTCACACAGATACAGCTGCCCCAGAAACGATTGCTGGCCAAGAGGAAAGAAGAAGAAAATCCAGCTCATCGATTGGCCAGGATCAAAACGTTTGTTTACTGCAAGTAAAGAGTGGAGCAACAATAAATTTAGTTAGTTTGTGTTTCTTCCTTCCTCTCTTCACCAGAATCTGCCAAGAATGAACAGCAGGATCCAGCGAGATATCCGACACGTAGAATGTGGCATACATCACTTCCTCTCATTGGTCCACTGGATGGTCCGTTTGCTTCCTCCCTGTCAGGACAACCGAAGAGTTCACCTGCCAGCAGACTGAGATCTTGAGTACATGTGGACCAGAGTTCGCTTCTTTGGTCCGCACCAGAGTCCCAATGCGCCTCATACTGCTCCAAACAGGGTTAGCTTAGCGCGGACCACACTGTACCAGTGTGAATCCACCCTGAGCACAGAAAACCTAAACCCATGACAAGAACTTGCTTTGAATGACGTGTATGCATGTTTGTCATGGCTGCCTTGCATATTTTACATTTGTTTCAAGGATTGTTGGTGCACATTCTTAGAAATGAACGCTGCACATTTGCAAGCTGCAATATGTGAGTAACCAGTGGGGGCAATGTAGGACCAGTTTGACCTGATGTAAGGGAGGGGGATCGATAGCAGTAAACGTGATGGAAAGTTTTGAAGACAAGGCAGTGGTTTATATGCCTTACAGTACAAACCATCTACAGTACCGCTGCTCAATCTTCTCTGTTGCTTTGTTTAATGCAGGGGAGGGGAACTCCAGTCCTGGAGGTTGGTATCCTGCAGGTTTTAGGGTTTTCCCTGTTGCAGCACACCTGGTAATTAGCACAAGAAACTGCACAAATCTGCTAATTCAAATCAAATCAAACTCTATTTCAACAGTACCTTTCATTCTGAAGCAGCGCAGAGTGCTTTACATGATAGAAACAATAAAAAACATTTCTGAATTCAAGTGAGACAACAAATGCAATGCACGCTTACATAATCCTGTAAACAAGAACACAGACTTGAACACACACATTATCACAATCACATCTACACAATGCACACCCCCCCCCCACTTCTCTCTATACAACTGTACAACATAAACATCTTGCCTCTATTTTAAGTCTAAGTCATGTGTCTCCTAAAACCTGCAGGACCAGAACTCCCCAGGACCGGAGTTGCCCACCCCCGGTTTGTTGTTTTGTTTACACCAGGGGAGTCCAGCTCCGGTCCTGCAGGTTTTCTATAGCCCCGTTTCCACCAGCGGGTCTGGGTCGGGTCGGGCCGGATCGGTCCACGTTTTTTTGCGTCTCCACAGATAAAAACTGGGACGGGTACCCTTATATCTGACCCGACCCAACCTTCTTTTTTGGTACAATTCGGTAGGGGTACTGATCTAACCAATCCAGACCAAAGAGGTGGAGCTAATACACAGCAATTCATAGATTTGTTGAAAAATCCGTCACTTCCCGCGTGACCCGGCATAAAAACAAAGCAGGCGTGACTCCTTTGTTTCTGTCACGTGTGGTGCTTTGATTAAAAGCGACGATGTCACGCGATCACGTAGCAGCGCTATCTGGTTAATACTCTGCCTTCAGAGTAAGGGCGCATTCTGAAAGCAAAGTCTGCGAGTCTCGGTCCGTTTGGGGACTCGGTTCGTTTGGGGGCGGGGGTGGTCTTCTGGACTGAAATCGCGTTCACGTTGCACTATTGCCAAAGGAGCCAAAAGGGGCAAGAATGAGAATCTCGGGGGGCGGCTTATTCACCCTAGACGAGGACAAGACGCACATACAAGAAGGTTCTCACAACTTCTGTTTCCTCCAAAAAGAGAATTTTTTTTTTTTATATAAAATAAAATTAATAATTTCCCCGCACCCCCACCTCTGACCAAGAGCGAACGATATAAAAATGGGGGGGCCCCCGCAGTGTGTTGTTGTGTGGCGGCGCACCTGTCGAACGCTTGACCCCCACACCCAGCTAAATGAAATCCATTCGATTATGTAACTACAAAAAACGAAACCGAAGTGAGGGGGTAAGGGGCCCTGTTCGGATCAGAGTCCGTTTGCACATTCACAACTCCCCCAAGAAGTGGACTTTCCGAGCAAACAGACTCTGATTCGAATCAAAAAAGCTTTGTGAATGCACCATAAGGGTACAGTTTGCTGTGGGGATGCAACGTGAAATCAACACATCCGTACCAAAACCCACCAGACCTGGTCTGGCCTGACCCAGACCCGCGGGTGGAAACGGGGCTTATGTTTCCCTGACTCAAATTAAATGAATCAAACAGCCTATGAAGTTCTGCCCAATGACTCATTGATTTGAGTCATCTGTGTTGGAGGGAAACATTGAAAACCTGCAGGATTGTGGGCCTCGGGGACTGAGGCTTGACACCCTGGTTTACACCCTGCAAATTCACCAGTCTGATCTAGTCTGACTTTCTTAATGTGCCCTAAAGTGGAATTCTCTGGTAAGAAAGCCAACACAAAAGCAAGTAGCTGTGTGAACAACTAGAGATGCACCAATCTGATACTCGGATCGGATATCAGATGAATGTGGCCGATCCAGTCATTTCTGTTTTTGTTTATATCATAAACAGCTGGACGATATGGAAAAAAAGATTATCGATAAAAAAAAAATCTGCATCGATCGATATCAATATTTATAAAAAATAAAAGCCATTATCAAATTAAAATCTATTTTAGGTGCAGCCCAGGCCATTTAAGCTTTTAATGAATGACCTACTTATAATAAAGTTCACATTAAAGGAGTGATGACATAACAGTTAAAAACTAGTTTATGTTGTTGGCATTACTTTATATGTAAATACTCCAAAGAAAAAAACGGCATTTTTTACAGCGGAGTATTGTTTTGAAACGCCAGACCTCACTTCGTCAGTAATACAGTTGGGTCCGGTGATGATATGGAGCTTTACCCGGAGACCACGTTGACTTCATTTTGATTGGCTACACCTTATTTCGCTATGACCTTATTTGGAGAATCTAGGTCAAGCTGCGTTCGGAGTTTGCTAAAGGCTAACTGCTAGCAACATGGGCAGTTCAGACAGTGTGAGCTACGTTTATCAGACAAGACAGCATTTAGAAAATAAATAAACTTACAGGTAATGACAAGGTTGTGGTCGCCTCCCTCAGTGTTGCTGCAGAAGTTTGCTTTTAAATCAATTTATTTGAAAATCCAGACCTGACTGCAGAGAAGTTACTTCTAGCTCCATACATGCAGCTGAATCAGACAGGGAGGGGAGGGGGGAGCGGACTGTGCATAAACCGTTAGGAGAGAGAGAGAGAGGGGGGGGCGCTGTTTACTTGATAGTGTGCTCTTATTGGAGCAATTAAATTACGTAGAATGATAGAACTACGTAGAATGATAGCCTGCTGTCTGATTCAACTGTTTCTGAGCAGAGAGACAAAGCTGACAGACCATAAACAGGAACTCTGATTCTCACTCTGGACATTCACATGGCCTCATCAGTGCACAATAGATCATATTATACACCCAAAACCCCAGAAAAGTGAAATTTGATGTCATGGCACCTTTAAAGCCGTTTTCAGACTTTCATTGCAGAACATGAGCAGTAAAGTCCATCTGCTCTTTAAATGGACTTGTCTTTTCAAACATGCCGCTTCCTTGCGGACTTATCGCGTCCATTTCAGCCTTTGCCTGGGTCTGCATTTGTGATTGGAAGGAGTGACTGTAGTATCATGCTACCCGATAGGCTACAGCGGAAAACTGTGCTTTTATATTGAACTTTTATTGACCCTCTTTTTTTTTCTATTGAAAAAACCTCTATCGATCGATATGTATCAATATTGAATTATTGTCCAGCCCTAAATAAATGTACACTTTATTTGTTAATAAATGAAATTAAGTACATTTATATCTGTGTTAATTTGTTACCTTTTTCAAAAAACAAAAGGCAAACTGTTTATGTGAAGCTTGACGACTTCACTCACATGGCAATGTATACAGTTCATTCATTCAACAGTAGTATTGGATCGTATCGGCTGATACACTCAACGCAGGTATCGGTATCGTATCGGATTGGTAAAAACTGGATAGGTGCATCTCTATGAACAGTTAAACTACAATGGAGCTTGTTACCTCCACAAGCATGAGGCTAATAAGCAAATGTTCTCTGTCCTTGAGCACAAAATCTGTGTTGTACAGAAGTGGAAAGCTGCAGTTACATCTATTTACTCTTAATGACATTACCTGACCATCATCCTGACATCAACACGTCCATTTTCACCTCACAACAATTTCATTTCTCATTATCTCAAAAAATCGGCCTTTTGTTTCTCCAGATGACATTGTAACTGGTTAACAGGCTAAAAATGAACTATCATCAGTTGTCAGTGAAGCTGCTTGATTTCTAAATGTACAAGGTATCATGCACGCTAGATCTCAGTAGATTTCACCTCCTTTTTCACTGTCAACATTCTCCCCGTTCTTCACACTGTCACATCCGTTTTCATTCTACACTGCACTGACTTTAAAGTGCTGGTGACACGATTTTAACATTTTTTGCCATGTTTTATAGACCAAAACGTCCTTCATGATGATCTATGTAACATAAACAACCGCAGCTGCATAAATGAGTTATTAGAAAACATCGCTGCTTTTCTGACCAGACTGTGGCGCTGTTCACCACAGGAGTACAAAACCGGATGTGACATCAGCGAAAGACTGCCCACCCGGCTTGTTGACTGGAGAGCTAGCGGTTTTGCTAACAGTTTCTCCTTTTGTCTTAGCTTTACTGGCTAAAGGTTACAGATATGCCGTCGCGTTGTGTTGCAGGTTTTTGTCCAAACACTCATAAGAATGGCGTAAGTTTATTCAAGTTTCCAGCTACGGAACTTTTAGCTGTGCTGTCAGCGCTGTGTGCTGTCGAATGGGATTCCAAACTGAGAGCGCTTGTTTTAAGACAAGGAGTGTCTGAGGGTTGAATTTAGACTAAAACGGATGTGGACACTTGTTTTGCAGGAAGGAGAGTGAGGAAAACAAGCACACCCCAACAGCTACGTTAGGGGTCGTAGCAAGATGTTACTAAACAAACCGTGTAGCTGTGACGAGCGGACTTTTTGGACGGTGAAAAATGATTTTTTTCTCTGTGTGTCGGCTATTTTCACACTACGGAATCGTTTTCATCAAAAATATTTTTGATTACTTTAAATTGGTGAACCCTTACGAACTTGCGAACAGAAGGACTGTAAACAATGTAAACAATTGAAGATTGGACTTATAAAATGGCTTCAGGATCCACTTCAAAGGTAGGGAGATGCAGTTGCTTCTTTTTATTTATGTATTTATCTAAGCTTTATAACCATGTATATGTCCATATAGTGGCTTGCTGTTGTTAATTGAAAACACAGCTAAATGGGCGCTGGTGTCCAGGTGGGTGTGGAGAGGTAAAAAATCAGTTTTTTAAATAGTTACCTTTATTCACAAATTACTATATAAACAAATCACTAACAACAAAAAATGCTAATCGTAATGTATAACAAAGACATACCAATCGGTGTTCCCCTGCCGTGTGTTTCCCTCTGCTGCTGCAATGACCATGTCATCTTCTCCGGCACTCCCGCTTTCAGAGTCTTGCTCACTTGAAGTCCGTTTGGTAAGGCTCAAATCTATAAGGTGTGATGCCTCTATATTCCTCAACATCACCTAACTCTTCTGAACTGTCTGATGATTCCACCAAACAAATCAATTCCAGGCAGGGACCATCATCGTTACTGTCCACCGCTTCCATGTTGCTTGTTGTTAGCTGACCGAGTAAGAAAAAAAAAAAAGAAGAAAAAAGCCGCCCGAGATCTCCCGCTGACGTCGCAATATGGCGGCGTGTTTTTCTTAGTCGCTGTTGCAGAGCTCCTTTC
Organism: Atherinomorus stipes; assembly: GCA_023101725.1. Taxonomy (NCBI): domain Eukaryota; kingdom Metazoa; phylum Chordata; class Actinopteri; order Atheriniformes; family Atherinidae; genus Atherinomorus; species Atherinomorus stipes. The sequence continues at coordinate 64,741 of JALJCO010006811.1, forward strand.
AAACTCAGAAAACTTAAGATATTTCTGTGAAAACAAGTCTGTTTGACTTACAATTCCACTGAGCCACTCATTTAGTGTTGCTGTAATATTGTATAGTAGCATTACATGAAATGATAATCGTGTCACCAGCACTTTAAGCTTTTCTCCTTATTCAGTTGTAGCTACTTTGTTCAGGCAGTAGCTCATTTGCTAAAGGAAGTACCCAGCTAACAGATGTATGATATATTCTGGAGGAGTTTTCACAGGAAATGTAGTGAGTACAAACCAGGACAAATTACTGGTATGGTTTGATTCATTCCTTACCTCCTTGACTAGCCAGTAAGTTTTCATGTACTAGGTAATTCACAACCCTAGTTATCATGAAGTTTGCTTTATTTTCTCTAGATCACAAGATGATCTAAGAATATGGGGAGTTACTGCCCAGCTGGCACTGGACGTCAGTTAGATGTCAGAGGGACGTTGACGCCCTACGTTGAATAGACGTTTGTATTTGGTTGAATATGAAAATCAGGTTGACGTCTAAACTTAACGTTGATTTGATATCAAAATCCAATGTCGGACAGATGTTACATTATTACATCAAATCAACGTTGGGGTTTGACGTTAATCCAATTTTCAATTTCAACCAAAATGTAATGTCCATCTGACGCTGGAGTTTTATGTCAAATCAATGTTGGGGTTTGACAACTACCCAATCTTCACTTTTAACCAAAATATAACATCTATCCAACATATGTTGAATAGATGTTTTTATGTCAAATCAGCTTCGGTGTTTGACGTCACCACAAATTAAATTTTCAACCAAAATATAACATCCATGTTAAATTTCCACATCAGATCAACGTTGGGGTTTGAAGTCAACCTAACTGACCAAAGTATACTATTTAGAGCAAACTATAATTTTTTTAAATCAACATAATTGATTTTCATCTTATACTAATACCATAACTTCTATACAACATCAGGATATGGTATCATCCAGCTAAAATACAACATGGCTATGCAATGTTGGATTCTGACATCAAATAAAGATTGAAAAGTATTACATCTAAACCCAATCTAATAAAAACTTCCACCTTACATATGAGTTTTTGGTCTAACAGCACTGGGATTTGACGTCAGTAAGTACACGGATCAAGTTCCACTGTTTGGCTACATGGATAAATAATCAACCAAATATCAACGTCTGATGACGGTTGGTCAGACGTTGGGATGATGATGTTGTACAGACATTGATGTTTGGTGAAAGATCCAACAACAACATGTCAATATTCTATGTTGATAGTTGGGAAAAAGGTGAAAAGGGGGGGGGGATTGATAGGGAACAAGAACATAAAACCAAACAAATAACCAACGCCAATAAAAATTAAGTAGTGGGAGGGGGAAAATGCAGAAAGATGTTGTAAAAAAACCACCAACAACCTTGAACTGACGTGAGGATAATACGTTGAACAGACGTTGGGTTTTGATTAGGTACCAACACAACTTAAAAACAACCAAATATTAATGTCTAATGACGTTAAACTAGATCATTAGTCGGACGTTGGGATAATGACGTTGCACAGATATTAATGTTTGGTCAAAGATCCAACAACAACATGCCAGTATTCTACATTGAAATGACGTTGGGATAATACGTTGAACAAACGTTGGGTATTGATTAGGTACCAACACAACTTAAAAACAACCAAATATCAAAGTTATTTAACGTCAAATTTATATGTTAGGCTGATGTAAGTTGACGTCATTCCAGTGTTGGATTTTGGGTATCTGACGTCAGAACCTAAATCCAACCAAAAATCAACGTCAACTGACGATGTGTGCCTGCTGGATGATTTATTTATTAATTTTCACAACTGGTCTTGATTTCTAACAGCAAGTTAAGACCTGTGTATGTTACTCTGTTTGCTTCCTGGTAATTGTTTTCCTGAACTCTAACAGAGAAAGACCTCTTTGTTTTAGAAAAGCTTCTTCAAATAATTAAACTGTATTTCAAGGAAACAACCTTTGTTATCTCCAGATAATGATGTCAAGTTTTTTTTTTTTTTTTCCAACATGGCCACTTCTTCTCCTGTTAAGTTTTCTGATGTGTCGTTGAGTTTTTGTTGCATTTTTGCCTCAGGGTAGCAGCACTGCTGGTCAGATGCTCTGCTGGTGGAGAGCAGCCACGGGACTTCCACTCTCCTCCTGATGTTGGCTGATAAGAACAGCTGCAGGACAGAACTCACTCAGTTGAAGTTGGGTGGGTGGTTCATTTTCTGGTAGCCAAGATGAGCCTGCAAATGTGTGTTCTGGCACTTTTACACAGAGCTATGACCGTTGCATCTTTTCTGAACATCTGCATGAGTCTCCATGATTTACAGAACTCTATAATTACACAAAGTCACCACAGTCCTGAAATCATTCCCTGAACTGCCATCTGGACTGGTCTTACCTCAGTCCAGATGCTTCTTTATTACACACTTTTATTTCATTCAGACAAACCCGTAATGTCAAACTAGCAGCAGCACAAATTCCCATGCACATAAATGAGGGCAACTCACAGCAGAGGTTTATGATGTATTTAAAGCACATGCTGCATATTCACCGGTGCAAGCAGCTTTCTGATGTTCCCAGCTGGATGCCTTTTACTCAGCAGGTCAGAGGGCACGTGTGTCGGGCTTCACTAACTAGATGTTAGATACTACATACATCAAGTCCGCATTTTATCAGGATTTGTGGTCAGAAAAATAAACCTCAGGCTTTGTAATTGGCAGCAGTTGTTGATATTCAATCATCTTGTTAAAGAAAAAAACAATAGTGATAAAGCTCTACATCTGGAGCAGTTGAAGTTGAGAACTTGCAGTCGCCATCCTGGAAGTGTCTTAATGGCAGCATGTTGTAGAGTTTTTACATATTTCAATAGTTATTTAATTTAAAAGGGTTAAATTATATTTTCTTATAAAATGAGTTTATAAATGAAAAGTATGGGGAAAAAAAAAACTAAAATATTTTTTTATTTCTTTAAAAAAAATAAAAAATTTTTTTTTATATAGAAAAAAAAAAAAAAAAAAAAAAAGAAAAAAGAGAGAAAAAAAAATATTATAATTTCCCCTACCCCCCAGAAAAAAAAATAAATGTATTGAGGAATTTATATAAAGGAAAAATCAATTTAATACAAATAAAAAGAGGGGAGGGGGGTACTAAGGATAACAGGACATAGATCACTGGACTCGCCAAGAGAATTAAGATGGACATGAATATGGTTATAGTTGGAGGGGGAGGGGGGGGGGGAGGGGGGAGGGCTGAAGATAGGTCCCAATAGATGACTGAATGACACAAAATCAGATGATTCTTGTAATATATATATAGCCCTTAGGAAAGTGAGAGTGAAAATTAAAAAAAAAAAAAAAAAAAATCAATATAAAAAAAATAATAAAAAAAAAAAAAAAATTTAGCATATAAAAAGCAAAAAGAAAAAAATAAAAAAATGGGGGGGTAGTGTGTAATAAAAAAGGAAAGGGAAAGGGAGGAGTAGGTTTGGGGTCAGCAAAATTGAAAAATTAAATCCAATATCTAAATATAAAGGAGAAAAAGAAAAAAAAAAATTTACATCTCATTATGAATGATCAAAAAAAAAAAAATCTAAATAATAGGAAAGGTGTAGGGGTAATGGTCATGGAAATCGACGTAATGAAATTATGACATAATATTTATGTTAAAGAGAAAAATGAGAAATGAAGAAGAATACTTTTAAAAAATGGGAAGAAAAAACTAGAATGTTGTGGAATAATATTAATGAATAATAAAAAAAAACAAAGATGACATTAACAAAAAATTAGTAATAAGCAGCTTTTAGAAAAGGAAAAATAAGAAAGAAAAAAATGGTCCCCAACCACAAAAAAAAATGAAATTTACTTAAATTAAAATAAAGTGTTGTGCCAATATAAAAAACCAAGGACGTCTATTTCTAATATTACAAAAAAAAAAAAATCAAATACATGTCTAAAAAAAAAAAAAAAAAAAAAAAAGAAAAAAAAAAAAAAAAAAGAAAAAAAAAAAAACAAAAAAAAGGGATGATCCAGGAGCCTCAGTCCTCATCTCTGCCTGGCTGCCTGCGTGGCGCATGATGGGTCTGCCCCCCGCCTCCGCGCCAACAAATCTTTACAAAATACACACCTGAGACTCCAAAAAGAAATCAAAAGCGAAAAAAAAACTAAAGAAGAGACGAGTGGGAATAGGGTGGTACTGGGAGGGGAGATGATGAGGGAAATGTAAAATAGTAGTGAGAAAGGGTGAGGGGGTGGTGGGGGGGTGTGAATGTAAGAAATAGAAAAATAAAAAACAAAAAAAAAAAAAAGAGAAAGAGAAGAAAAATGAGAAGCGAATCAAAAATGTCTAACCTCTCTTCACCTAAGAATCAATAAGAATGAAAAAAAAAAGAAAAAAAATAATTGTTTTTTTTGGAAGAAAAGAAGAGGAAAAAGAAAAGGAAAGTAGAAGAGAAAATGATTGATTATTAAATATTGATAAAAAATATGAAAAAAAATAAATAAAAAATAATAAAAAAAAAAACCAATAAAAATAAAATATAAAAAAAAATAAAAAATAAAAAAAAAAAAAAAACAAAGGAATGAAAAAAAAAAAAAAAAAAAAAAAAAAATAAATAATATAATATTATTAAATAAAAGAAAAAAAAAATATTAAAATATATACAATATAAATAAAACATATAAAAAAAAATTAAGAGTTTCAGTGTATAAGTATAGAAGAAAAATTGAGTTTAAAAAACACAATTTCATTTTTCAAATGGTAAATTTTTTTTGAGTGGTTTTAATTCTGTAAAAACTAAAAGGAAGAAAAAAAAAAAAAAGAAAAAATAAAATAATCTCACTCTCCACTTCAGAATAGAGGAGAAGGGAAAGATGAAGTAAAAAATAATCAGAGAAGAGCATACAAAAAAAAACTATAAAAAAAAAAACAATTTAATCATAAATTTATAGTTATAAATTTAAAAAAATATGTTCACCTAAACAAAAAAACTCCCTCGCTGAGGTCTGCCATGGCAAATGGTGAATGCATGTATAAATAATGAAAGATATAAAAAAGAATACAAAAATATAATGTTATGGGTAAATTTAATATAATATTTCCTTTTTTATATTAAATAGGGATGGAAGTAAAAAAAGAAAGAAGAAAAAATAACAAACTATATAAAAAAAAATGAAGCTTAAACAAAGAGTATCAGCATATCAGATATAAAGCATCAAAAACTTAATTGCTTCATTTCTTTATTTATCAAAAAAAAAAAAAAAACAATGGAAGAGAAAAGGACAACCCTGCAAGAGGGCCCGGGATGGGGTGTCGTGGGGGGGGGGGGTGGATGAGTTTATTTTTTTCTTATAAAAGGAAAGAAAGTAACAAAAAAAAAAAAACCAAAAAAATGAAAAAAATGGTATAACAGGGGGACAAATGAAAAGCACTAAAAATAAAAAATATTAACATCTACAATATTCTGTTCTGTTGTGTAATGAGGGAAGGAAGCTGAAAAACGCTCGTTCGCTAAGTAAGTTAGGAAACAAAAATAGAACATAAATCATAAACCAAGAAAAATATGAACTGAATTCTGAAAAAAAAATTAATAAAAGAAAACAGAAAAAAAAAGAAGGAATGGAAAAGCAGAAATAAACAAAGAGTAGCTGCAGAAGAATATGAGAAAAAAAATAAAAATGAAAAAAAAAAATATAAAAAAATAAAATGAATCAAGGAATGATTAATAATTCTCTAAAAACAAGCCATAAATGGTGAGAAATGGAGAAATGTAGATAATATTAAGATTCTAATTTACACTAACCGCACAAAACAAAACAAAACATTTTATAAAAAAACAAAGAAAAAAAAAAAAAAATAAAATCAAAAATAAAATAATACAGATATAATGATAAAAAGGTAAGTTGTCATTCTTATAGTGAACCCCCCAGAGATAGCCTTGAAACCCCCCCCCCCCCCCCAAAAAAAAAAGGAAAAAATAAACAGGGCAAAAAAAAAAGGGGAAGGAAAAAAAAAAAAAAGCAAGAAAACAAAAAAGAAAAAGAAACCCGAAAAAGTCATATTTTCTGCACTCAGCTCACACAGTTCGATTAAGCATTAAAAAGATTTTAGCTCTAGTGCAGGATCAGCAGCTGTGGACACTGTCCTGCAGGTTTGGACATGCTAACCTGTTGCAACACACCTGAGTCAAATTATTAATGGCTCATTATGAGGCTTGTGCAGAATTTGACTACAAGCTGTCATGTGTGTTACAGCAGAAGACATTTATAACCTGCAGGACAGCTGCAGCAAGGTGCAGGATATTGGTCTCCTCTCCACATTCAGACAAAAAAAAAGTTATTAACGAGGATAAATAAAAAAAATTCTGGTGGTCAAGAAATTTTTGTACACGTTAAAAACTCTAGAGAGATTTAAATAGGGGTTAAAAAATTCCTATGTTCCTGTTTTTTTTATTAGAGGGAAAAAAATACAGAGGGAGGGGAGGTGATTTAAAAAAAAAAACAGGGGGGAGGGAGGGGAGGGGGAAAAATATTTAATTCTAATAATGCTAACAGGGACAGATCAACAATAACATTCACCAAATAAACTTTACTTCTCGGTTCCCCCAAAGACTGAGACTTGACTCGTTAGGTCAAAGACTTATCAACATCTCTGATCTACAGTATTAATTTGATTCGTGCAATCTGAGTTTTTATGTAGGAGAACCCACAAGCCTCGGGCGTTTGCATTCATTTGCAAGTAATCCCCTATTTCTCTATGACCAGCAAGACAAGAAACAGGAGGTGCATTTTTCAAGTATGCACATCTCATTTACTTAAAAACAGTGAATATTTGGTCTGGGCAGTTGTCTTTAGGAATAATAATAATTGTACCTTCTTTATAGACACATTATGTGACTTTCTGACTACAAAATTTGGTGTTCCTGACTGGTTTGATGGCTCAATGACAATTATGATGTACATTTCTAAAGCCATCCCTGCTCTGCAGCATCCTGAGCAAAAACTGTAGAAAAAGGGACATCTAAAAAGCTAAAAGTGAAGCCAGTTGGGTGTTTCCCACCGTCGCCATCTTGTCGTGTCGCGTGTGTCGTTACTCCTGGAAAACACTAAAATAGGCAGAGAGAGGACCGCTCTGAGCCGCAGGGCAAATGATTAACAGCTAAGCTAAATGCTAACCAAGCTAATCCAAAGTGAACAGGAACGAACGAAGATGGGCAATTTAAAGGTAAGACACACTCAGACTTGCAGTTAACAAGCTAAAAACCGCCGTTGTGCTACTTTGCTACAGGCTGAGGCCTTCCTCTGCTAAAACCAGCACTCGGTCTGCTGAGAGGAAAAGAGAGGAAAAGAAAGAGTAAAGGAGACAGAAAAAGACATAAGAGAAGTCTTGTCTGCTACTGATCTCACTGTGAAGGTAGGATGCAAGATGGATGTCAAATCAGCTGTCGATAGGGGACACATCACTGAGAAAATCTGCAGGAGTTCTGTAGATCCTCTTTAAAGGTGCCATGACATCAAATTTCACTTTTCTGGGGTTTTGGGTGTATAATATGATCTGTTGTGCACTGATGAAGCCATGTGAATGTCCAGAGTGAGAATCAAAGTTCCTGTTTATGGTCTGTCAGCTTTGTCTCTCTGCTCAGAAACAGTTGAATCAGACAGCAGGCTATCATTCTACGTAGTTCTATCATTCTACGTAATTTAATTGCTCCAATAAGAGCACACTATCAAGTAAACAGCCCCCCCCCCCCCCCCTCTCTCTCTCCTAACGGTCTATGCACCGTCCGCTCCCCCCTTCCCCTCCCTGTCTGATCCAGCTGCATGTATGGAGCTAGTAGTAACTTCTGTGCAGTCAGGTCTGGGTTTTCAGTCAAATGGATTTAAAAGCAAACTTCGGCAGCAACACTGAGGGAGGCGACCACAACCTTGTCATTACCTGTAAGTTTATTTATTTTCTAACTGCTGTCTTGTCTGATAAACGTAGCTCACTGTCTGAAGTGCCCATGTTGCTAGCAGTTAGCCTTTAGCAAAGTCCGACCGCAGCTTGACCTAGATTCTCCAAATGAGGTCATAGCCAAATAAGGTGTAGCCAATCAAAATGAAGTCAACGTGGTCTCCGGGTAAAGCTCCATATCATCACCGGACCCAACTGTGTTACTGAGGAAGTGAGGTCTGGCGTTTCAAAACAATACTCCGCTGAAAAAAATGCATTTTTTTTCTTTGGAGTATTTACATATACAGTAATGCCAACAACATAAACTAGTTTTTAACTGCTATGTCATCACTCCTTTAAGACTTTATTTCTAGGTACAAAACCTAACCTTGTGCATCGTCAGTAGCAATGTTCGAGAAAACAATAGTGTGCTGGTCTCCAAGAAGTTCCTATTGTGCAATAGATACATATATATCTTAATCTGCCTTTTACAAGTTGATCTGGCATACTTACTGTAGCATTATTTTCTTTTCTAAGCCTTGTGAAAGGAAAGGGTTAAACCTTAAACAGCCCACGATTTTCCACAGTGAAGACTGTTCTGGATGAATAATCCGTCAGCCATTCTCTGTCTGTCCTGTGGGTTCAACCACACCAAACCATAAATGTCTCTGTCAGTGGACAAAAGTTTAGGTCAAAGACAACCTCCAGGCATGTTTTCAGCAAACAGCTCTTGGGGACTCACCTTGTTGCAGCATGTTTTTTTTTTTTCCCTATCTGACAAACTGTTTTATCTTTGCTGCTTTTAAGAAATGGGAACATATGATGGGTCTTTGTGACAGGCTGCTGGTAATAAAGAGCCTTAAGTTCCAGGTTAAAACGGGTTCTTTGCTAAGTTGTCTGTTATGTGGTGACACAACACTGATTCATCCCTTGAGTTAAGAGCCTTCCTCAGCTTGGATGATTCATGGGTCAGTGTTCATGGTTCAAAAACAATTTCTAATGGTTATTATTTTATGTCAATTTTATACATGTAATAATAATAATAATAATAATAATAATAAAAATCATACATGTTTTTGATTATTTTAGTGTTATTGTATTGTTGTGCAATATAATAAACTCATGTATTGTTTGTGTATTGTTTATGTTTTTAAGTGTGTTGTATAACTCATAGGGACCACAGTGGAAATTAGCCTTGGGGCTTTCTGGTGTAATCCCTGACTATTCTTTTTATCATATGACATTGTAATGTTTTATATTGTTTTAAATGGTCAATCAAACCAAATCAAGCTACAAGGACAGGACTTAGCATGATTTTTTTTTTTTTGCAAGGCTTTAACAAAACCTGGAAAACTATCACTCAAGGCTACTTTAAAAAAGATTACAGGAAAGTCTGGCTTCTTTTAACCAAAATATAAAAATGAATGTTACTCAAGACTTTTGCATAATACTGTTCATGAAAAAAAAATGTCCAGGGACACTACTGTATGTGTGACAGCTTCATGAACTGCTGTAAAGACTGTTGGGTGGTTGGTACATGAAAAATGAGAGAGCGCACAGCTTGGGACAGATTCCTTAAAAAAAAAAAAAAAAAAAAAACAGAGGAAACTTCGTTTCTGAGCACATTTTGGATTTTCTGCACCGCCCTGCTCCTGTTAGAATTAAGTTCTTCACAGAGTCCAACATCCCACACAAAGATTACAGCCATCTGTGCCTCACATGTTGCGTTCAAAGGCTTTCCTGGGGAGTGTAACGTGTCTGAAACTTCACTGGTATCTCTAGATCTCTTAGATTTAAAGCTCAGAAGGTCCTGATAATCCTCATGTGGCTCATAAACCAGTGAGTGGTGTGTGTGTGAGTGGCAGTCTGCTACATCTGTGGGTTTAAGACAAGCAGGGTTCAGTAGACGTAGCCACACCTTAGCGTTTACTCCACCAGCTCAGCTAAATATGCACTATTAGCTAGCACAGCAGCATGGTAGATCTGGGGCTGAAATGCCATTATTGAGGAGAGAACCTGCTCACCTCACTTTTAGATATATCTCAACACCTAGCTACCTGGCGTAGATACAAATCTCACTTCACAGCGACATCCTGGTCCCGGTGGATTTTTGTTGCCGCAGCTCGTCCACTTCTAGGGCCCCGTTCATAAACACAATGACCTTTCACCTTGCTTGTTGGCCTCTGAGCTTCCCTTCTCTTTTAATGACCCACTGGCAGGTCAGTGAGAGTGAAATCAGTCACATGTTACAGACACGAACAAAGCTCACTTTCACTAAAGGAATTCTTTATGACGTTAAAAAGACAAACCATGACACCTAAAAGAAAAACCAAAGATAGGTGAGCATCTTCAGATGGACAAAAGTTAAACTGGAAGCACCTGAGAAAACGGACCTGGTCGGGACATAAAAGTGTCAGTTCTTATTCAGCTTAGACAACCCAACAATTCCCATATGGCATCACTTAGTGAAGCACAGCAGGAGTGAAACATGAAAACGATGTGACAAGGCAGCAGCAAGAGGTGGATGTCAGTCAAACAGAGGCGAGTCACTTCCTTGATCTTTGTTTCATGCTGTGACTTTTCTCAAAACATGCATGCGTTTGGATATGCGTGGACTGGATGTATGTCATCATGTGACTGTGAGATCTGGGCGTAGATTTAAATCCCAGCCACACGTGTTTGGAAAGCAGAGACCCAAGCAGCCTTGCTGTGCATGCCTTGTGCAATCGGCACAAAATGAGGAGTGGAGATTGAAAGATTGTTGTAATTTTTCCGCTGTTTTGTTCTTAAGGGAAAAGTAAAGAAAGTGCAGGGTCCCTGAGGGTCAAATTAAAACCCTGAACAATACCACAGCACAACCACATCATTTCAGAAAAATGCCCAACAAAACCAGAGGAATGTAGCACAAAACTAGTTTCCCTCAAAAAGGATTTCATGTATGTTAGTTAATCCACCAAACCTCCATTCCACTCACAGACACTACATGCCATGATGATGACGACTATTCATCCATCAACTTCTGTTTATCTGAGATGGCGTCGCCAAGGCAAGAGGTTCAGGAGGGAAGGCCAGACACCCCCTCTCCCTAGAGTCACTCTGCAGCTTTTCCCAGAGGATTTCTTGGAATTTCTAAATGAGGAGCATGTCTAGTGTCCCCCAGTAGGATGTCCACAAAAGACCTTCAAAGGAAGGGAACCAGGATGGATCCCAATCAGATGTCCATCATATTTCAGCTGACTCTTCTATTCCAAGCTCCCCCCAGATGCTGAGGCTCCTTGCCCTAAAGCCGAGTGCCACCACCCTCTGAGAGAATCTAATTTCAGCTGCCTATATCAGCCTCTTGGTGTACTGACGAAAGTATGTACCACCCAACGTCATCACGTAAATTTGCAGCTCAACTTGGGTCTGCAATCCAACTGTATGCAGATTGGAGCCGAGCCGGGTCAGTGAGCCTTTCCCACTGCCACTAAAAGCCGATTGGGTTTAAACCGTTTTTGGCCAGTGGGAAAAGGGTATTGCAAAACCATATTATCCACATAAAGCATGAAACCCTGAGGCCCTCAGTCCAGACACCCTCTTCTCCCCAAATAAACCTCAAGACCTGTCCATGAGAGCTACATGTACTGTGGGTTCAGTAAAAATGCCTGATCTGAGTTTTTAAGATACTGTTGACGACCCAGTTCTAAACTACTTTCAGCTCTTTAAAGCGGTTCAAATATCAGGAATCTCCAAATATAAATAGTCCAGTTTGTAAAGCACAAATGTTTCTTTTACACTGCTCTCTGAGACACAATCAGAATCAGTGAGAAAGTAAGCTTTTTACAGATGATTTCTTCTAAAACTATAAACAAATGTATTAAGCTAACGTGATCTCATGAGGTATCATAAAATACATACGTTGGGACAAGTTAGGAGAGAAGGAGTACAGATGAAACTAAATAAATAAGATAAAATAGAATAAAATGTTGATGAATACACCAGGCTGAACCGATGACCTCCTGGCCGTGACTCAGTTTCCCTGAGTGCAGCACCCTGAGGCTGAGGCTATTCATCATGTCAGTATGGGGGCTTTCATATGAGAAGCACCATAGAGGGCCTCTGGTGTGGGAGGACAGACTATGAGTCAAACCCCACATGGTGGTGCACAGATCATGACTTTCTCCTGGTAATGAGCCTAACATATGGTCATTTCACGTCCAACTGCGCCTATTTTCTAGAAGATATATGATAGAAAAACCTCATTTAAAGGGGAACCTGAGAATAGATACCAGGGAGGGGATACATCTCCATAAATGAAGTTGTAAATGACAACTTTTTCATCTGCTGGTTGAAATTGATGTTATAGTGCAAAAAGCCATTGAAGTGAACTGTGGGGTGTGGTCTTCACAGTATCTTGAGGATATATATATATATATATATATTAGAGCCCGACCGATATATGGGCCGATTTTGGCGTTGGTATTTCGGTACGGCAAAATGTGGCCGATATGAAAATTCTAGTTTTGCTTAAACGGCAAACAGAAACTTTGCTGCGCGCTTCTGCTTCCCCTCCTACCTGAAAGCTGCTCGTGCTGCTCCTTGCCTCCTCCCCTTAAGAGAGCAGCGCTTTCTCTGCACCCCCTCCCACTCCCCCTCGCCACACACGCTACGAGGAGAGGACAGCAGACTGATGCAGACGTTTAGTTTCCTCCTGGTAAGCTGGGACTTTTAAAACTATATAAAACTACACTTTAGTGCTCCGTAACAACAAACGTCTGTGGAAACGCTGTTAGAGCGCATTAAGGAGAGCAGGCGAGTGTTAAATGCGCTAGTTTTAGCGAAATATTAGATTTTAAGTGAAGTTGCGGAAATAAAAAAGTGGTGCTCTCTTCTTTTGTAATGTAGGAAAGCAGTAGTGTGTGTGTTGTGAAGAGATTGCATGTTACTTCTTTGTTTCTATATAAATTTTTATTGTGTCTTTATTTGCTGAGGTTTTTGGGATGTATTGGTTTATTTTTTTGTTAATATTAGTTAATGTTTTATTTGTTTCTGTTTGATTTAGTGAATTGTCTTAATCTAGTTTGTCCTTGTGTTAGTGGAAGATGGATTCGGCTTAAAGATGAAAATTTTTTTGGGTGTTTTGTGATGGTCTTTAAAAATATATCATTTATAACCTTCTTTCTGTGTGTTTCTGTGTGTTTGGAATTGTTGTCATTTTGAAATGGCTCTATAGTATTGCCTAATTCTAAAATCCTAAATGTATATATATTTTCCAGGAAGAGGAGAAGAGTAAGGTGGAGCCCTCAAAAGATTTAAGGTGTTGGTGGCATTGCGGTGTGAACGTTGCTGGGCTGCAGCACAGTAAGACAGAAAACAAAAAATCTGTGTCCCCCTAAATTAGTTTGGTGTTGTTCTTGTGTTGAATCAATTTTGGTCATTATAAGAATTTAAATTGGATAAGTTAGAAGTATGTTGTCTGTTCTTTTTTATATCCTGGCTGATATATTGGTGACATCGAATATCGGCCGTATCGGATATGGCAATATATCGGATATCGGGTTTTTTAAAGCCCCCAATATCGGTATCGGAATCGGCCTCAAAAATCCCATATCGGTCGGGCTCAATATATATATATATATAGATAGATAGAAAGATATAATGTTAAAGGGACATTGTGTAATCGGGGCAGCTCCCGTCTTTTCTGCTGCTTCGCGTGAAACCGGGCAGACCAACGAGCCGATGCATGTAAAGTTATCCCGGCTCTATGTGAAGACGTGGTCCGTCAGTTAAGTGACATCAGTCCCTCTGATTTGTTGTCATGGCGATGTCGTTTGTTTTCCCTGACCCATGTTTTACCGTCTTTCGCTCGGCTTCATTGATTAAAATGACATCTGGTTTGTTACCAACGGCCGTCTGCCCGACTGCATTTGAACGCAGCATCAGCGAGACGCTGGTTTCTCCCCCACTGCAGCGCGGTGACTTTTCAAAGGCATTACCTCGAACTGAGCTGAAAACTCCGGTGTGTCCGGTGAGTTTCTGTGTTTTCCTACCGTCACGCTTCTCCCGAATGCAAAAACATGGCGATACGACATGGCAGCCTTCACCGAGCCGCCCCGCTTGATGTGTAAATGAATGATACGAACGGCAAATTTAGAACTTAGAGGAGCACTTCAGTTTGTTGATGGGAGTGATTACTGATTAATGAAAAAACACTTTTGAAACAAATAATCAGTTTTTGTGAATAAAACACAGGAGAACTTACACAATATCCCTTTAATATAGACTACTTTTTTAAAAAATAAATGGAATACTTAACCTAGACCTTGAAGAAATGAAATATTCAGTAGGAAATTTCATTCATTACACAGTGGAATGTATTGAGAACAAACTAATAAAAGAATGATCAATGGAAATCAAAATTATGAACCCTTGGAGGTCTGGATTCAGAGTCATACTCAAAATAAAAGTGGAGAGATCATACACATAGGTTGACCCAGCTTCTGTGGAAATTCAGTGTGGCCTCCATGTGCCTGGATGCAACATCTGAGCATGCTCCTGAGGTGACCAAATAGTGATGTGGGCAAATACCGATCAGGGCATCAGTCAACCCCTGGATAGTCTGTGGTGGGATGAGGCGATGTGAAATGGAACAAGACATGATGTCCCAGAGCTGCTGGGCTGGATTCAGGTCTGGTGAAAGGGCAGGCCAGTCCATGGCATCATGCAGGAACTGCTGACACACTCCAGCTACAGGCCAAGCATTGTCCTGCATCAGAAGGAACCAGGTCCCAGTGCAGCAGCAGTGCATTCACACTGTAGGAACCTTTTGAGGTTCCTATAACCTTTTCAGGCTCGGGGCTGTTTTTTTTGCACATTTGGACAGATAGGAAATAGGGACCACAGCCCTCAATTCTCTATAACCATATTAGCTCCTGCTCTGAGGCAGGGTCTTTTTGTGGTTCCATAGGAACTCAAATAATGAAGATGTTAAAATGCAAACAACAGAATAACGTCTTAAATGTTTACAGATATGACACGGATACAACCACTACATGTTTAATAAGTTAAACTTACACGTTGTCTCCTTTCTTTGAGGCGCTCTTTTCTCCTTTCTTCTTCCTTAAACGAAGTATCGCCTGCCACTCAATTCTTCTTCTCCTGGCTTTTTCTGTGCTCTTTCAGCCTCAATGTTAGATGCATGATGTGATCCCTTGTGATTAATAATCCCATCATGCAGACCATGAAAACAATGGTGTTGTCTTCGCTTCTTACTTTTTGTGAATTTGTTTTATTTTGTTGGGGCACATAAGCAACACATCATTATCACAGATGGTTGTGCCACATTGGTCCCTATCAAAGTCCCCAATTCATGTGAATGCAAAATGAAACAGTTCCCCTGGAGAGGGGTACTTCATAGAACCAAATTTTAGATGAGCAGTTCTTAAAACTGCGTTCTTAGAACTGCTCTATGCGACTATAGTTTGACAACAGGTCTGAGTATTTCATCCCAGTATCTAATGGCAGTCAGGGTACTCTAGCACGTGGAGGTCTGTGCAGCCCTCTAGGCGGTATGTGGGAGTTGACAGTCCTGTCGCTATACCTCCAAGTGATCATGCGCCCGGGCTACTTGGCCCCAGAAATATCACTTTGGCTGACTGGTACAGTAAGCGTGTGTGACTCTCACCCAGAAGTCTGTGGGATGGAATCCCACCTTGGCCCTTGTTGTGTACCTTGCCACATTCTGGCGTTGTCGGCAGGATCCATGTGACGCTGGTAAACAGTCCATGGATTTGAAATTGGTGGCAGCCTGCGGGAAGCACGAGGACATGCTTGTGGAAAGAGGAGGAGAGATGTGACAGTTGACAGTCTTGTCACTTTGCCTCCGAGTGTTCATGTGTCCTTGGCCACGTGGATATCCCTTTGGCTGACTGGTAAGCGCATGCAACTCTAACCTGGGAGTCTGTGGGATTGAATCCTGCCTGGGCCCTCATTGCGTACCTTGCCACAGGTATATGCAGCTTAGAAGAGGCATCATGGAGTCTTGTTTCTGATAGTTTAAGCAGACGCATGCACATTAGTGGCGGCTGGAGGTCATTTTTTATGGCTCTGGCAGCTCATCCTATTCCTCCATGCATAAAGGAGCAGATAGTGGTCCTGTTGCTGGATTGTCCTCCATGTCTCCTGGTACTAGCCTGTCTCCTGGTATCTCTTCCATGCTCTTCACAATGTTCTAGGAGACACAACAAAATTTTAGCCACAGCATGCACTGATGTGCCATCCTTGATGAGCTGTACAACCTAAGCAGCTTCCATGGGTTGCAGACACTTCCTCATGTTATCTCTAGTGGTGAGGGCACTGGCTGAATGCAAACGTGACCAAAATCAGCCATAAATGATGAAGACATCACCATCACCTGCTGGACCACGAGAGACCACACTTAACAACTTTTTTCTTCCCCGGCTTATTGCATCCCGCAACAGCTGTGTTTCACTTTACGGCACTGTGTTACATGCCAGTAACTGGATATGAACACACTGGTCCTTTTTACACTGTGGCTAATTCATCAAAGAAACCCATCAGGTCAGAGTCAAAATCGTATTGGCTTTTTCTTGGTTGGAGTGAACTCAGAAATGAGACAGGATGCAAGACAGATGCAGAATAAGCCATTTTCTAGGGGGTGCTAAAGATTGACATTTTCCCAAAGTTTAGTAATGCTGTTTTAAGTTGTATCTAATCCAGCATTGTCAAAACATCTTTCTCTTAAAGGTGCCATGACATCAAATTTCACTTTTCTGGGGTTTTGGGTGTATAATATGATCTGTTGTGCACTGATGAGGCCATGTGAATGTCCAGAGTGAGAATCAAAGTTCCTGTTTATGGTCTGTCAGCTTTGTCTCTCTGCTCAGAAACAGTTGAATCAGACAGCAGGCTATCATTCTACGTAGTTCTATCATTCTACGTAATTTAATTGCTCCAATAAGAGCACACTATCAAGTAAACAGCGCCACCCCTCTCTCTCTCCTAACGGTTTATGCACCGTCCGCCCCCCCCCCCCTCCCTGTTTGATTCAGCTGCATGTATGGAGCTAGCAGTAACTTCTCTGCAGTCAGGTCTGGGTTTTCAAACAAATGGATTTAAAAGAAAACTTCTGCAGCAACACTGAGGGAGGGGGCCACAACCTTGTCATTACCTGTAAGTTTATTTATTTTCTAAATGCTGTCTTGTCTGATAAACGTAGCTCACTGTCTGGATTGTTGCTAGCAGTTAGCCTTTAGCAAACTCCGATCGCAGCTTGACCTAGATTCTCCAAATAAGGTCATAGCCAAATAAGGTGTAGCCAATCAAAATGAAGTCAACGTGGTCTCCGGGTAAAGCTCCATATCATCACCGGACCCAACTGTATTACTGAGGAAGTGAGGTCTTGCGTTTCAAAACAATACTCCGCTGTAAAAAATGCCGTTTTTTTCTTTGGAGTATTTACATATAAAGTAATGCCAACAACATAAACTAGTTTTTAACTGTTATGTCATCACTCCTTTAAACTCCACTGTGACTCACAGTATACACAGCATGAATTCATACTCTGATGTAAATCTGCACTGAATACTGTAGATTGATAACAACAGAACAATACACATATACCGCTTCTGGTTTGACAGGTGATGAGGTTAATGAGTGTCCAACATAAAGAAATAAGCTTATAGGTTAAAACATCCTTCGCTAAGCAATAAGTGGTTGGTAGAAAAGTCTGCAAACAAATTCTGGTCAAGACCCACAACGACAAAAAAATGCCCTCAAATGTCACAGCAACTAAGAAAGGTTAGTATCTGCCACATTGGAGCAGTATGTCAGAGCTACCAGAGCAAGACTGCTGCTCACATGGCTGTGACAGCGTGTTAATGTGGGTGGAGTCCAGGCTGCATCCCCAATCTCAGCAGGACAAAGCACATTCCTGCATTGCATTAGTTTCGTATAAAGACGAGGGAAAGAATGCTGCCTGATTCATCTTGTGTATCGGAGCGATACACTGAGACCACGTATCCCAAATCAGTTCCACGTGAAGTTTACTTGCAGTTATGTTAATGGTCCCTGAATTTGTGAGGGAAGCTTTGGAACCCTGACATGGGAAATATTGGCATTGACAATTAAACTTCTAGAAAAATGGGAATAAAGGAAACACTCAGAAAAGAGAATTTCATATAGTATAAGATATGTTTTACGAGCTGTTTCTGCACTCAGTGGCTTTTTTAGTTTGACTGCAGCAGAGATTGGATAATGATTTGCAGACTTCCATGCTGGGAGAGGGAGTGGGATTGTTAACCTTGAATACAAGCCAAACAGACATGCACACACAGTTCAGCGGTTTTTAATCCAAATGCATATCAACATAAAAATCTTATTCCAGGTGGAAGGAAATAACAGATCTATAATAGAACCCAGGTGAGGATGAAAATGAAGTGAAATGTTAAACTGTAAAGAGATCTATTGACAACAATCACACCATAAAAAGAGAGCAGATGTTTTAATTCATGTTTAAGGCCAAATGTGTTTGATATGCATCTTTAATAAGCCCATAAATGCAAAGAGCTTCAGAGATAGTCTTTGGCTAATTGTAGCTAAATAGGAAATTTCCTTTTTTTTAATAAATTTAATTTAATAAGTCCTCCTTGCTTGGATAAATTACTGTTTCAGTTTTTCTTGTTTATTTTTCTTATTAGCAGTAGTTATGATTTCCTTCGTCTTCCACCCTCATGATATGTTCCCATTAACTCCAATATTTTTATAATACCCTCAGATCTCATAATAACTTTAATGGCTTCATGTAGTTAGTACAAAACGTTGGTTCACATGGAATTTTTTGAATTATTTTAGTTTATGGCTACAATCACATGCATCACTTGCAATTATATGCAGTAATTTGATTCTCTCTGCCTGTAAAGGAATAGAAAAGTTGGTAGCCTACAATAAGAATTTAAACTGTTAAATACGACAACAAACCGACATAATGGCGTCCAGTTTGCATCAGAACTGCTCTGTACCTGGCGTACGAAGGACAACACCAATCTTTTTGTCCTCCGCACTGAAAAGCTTGTGGATGGATTTCATTTCTGCAGGAATGTGCCGACCGAACTACCAGAAAATCTCCCTGCAGCTCCGTCTCCTCCTCCATTCCAGTTTATAATTCTTTCCGTTGTGTGTGAGTGTTTGGCTGCACACATAGACTCAGGTTTGCAATCAGGCCTTCATCATCATCATCATCATCACTGTTTGTGTACCGCTCCGGTCAGACGAAGACAGATCTAACATGCAGAATTAGTGTAATATGTCTTAGTATTAACTATTAACTGAATTTGGGTCATGGATGAAGTAAATAATTCAGGGAAACTTGTTGCTGGAATATGATGCTGTTTTCTTCTTAAACTTTATTCATACGCTGCATCAGCATCTGTGTCAGGTTGGTGACACCATCACTGCTGTACATCCTGTATAGATCCACAGAGGTTCAATACGAACTTCTTCAAGCCTGACGTGCAGCCGTGTTCAACAGAACACAGCAACTTTTTTTTTTTTTTTACTCCAACATGAGTGTGTGGAGAGGCGCGTGTCTGCAGGTTACTACTGAGTGTATGGGCGAGTGTCTCCAGGTATGTTTGTATCACTCCGCCTCATCTTCGCGAGAGCACGTGTTTCAGCAGATGAGGACCATAGAGACTCATTGACAACAGAAGCACATGGGAACAAGCGTGCCTTCTGGTCCTGCCCACTGAATCTCGGTCATTGTAGGCCAGTGCTAACAGTAGTGCTAACTCGTAGTGCCAGCTATGACAAGGCTGAGTTACGGCGAACAATCCTTTCATACAGTATTGAGGTACTTCGAGTCTGACTAATAATGGACCAAAAGTTGCTGGGAATTTCATGCCACTGGAACTTAAAAGAATTTTAAAAAAAATTAGGCGTCTTTCATAACACTGAGTATAGTATTTAGAGTTCGCATACTGTAGCTTTCTTTCTTGTTTTGGCCTGTACGCTCTTTGTGGCCTTATCATTTCTTCCTTCAATCCATTCTATCTTGTTGGCACTGTCATGCAGTGGAGTGGTGAAGGACTGGAGGAACCAAATGCAGGAAAACACAGGAGGCAGACAGGTAAGCTCAGGAATGAAAGGTGTATGTACCATAAACCTTGGGGGACGACAATCTGTGAGGAACAACTGAAAACAGGGAGCATATATTTACAGAGGGACTAATCATAAGATGAGAAACAGGTGGGGGAATTAGTGAATGAATCCAGGGGACTCAGGCAACAGGAAGTAAGTCGAACAGAATACTGAAAGAGAAAACTCTACAAATTAAAACAGGAAACAAGACAGGACTGAGACAAGACAAACCCAACACAAAATCCATGGATCATGACAGTCACATCTGAAAGACTCATGAAGTGAAGTCACTTTAGATTCACTTCTTTGGTTATTAGAGTTATAAATGACATGCAGAGCCCAAATAACTGGACTGAGTTGGTTGCTTAAACTGATGTTTATTGTACATCATTAGCGGCAATGTTTAAGAGAGTAACAGTCCGCTGGTCTCCAATAGGTTCCTCATGCAAAATATATAAATGCATTTTAAAAAACAACTCGTTATTACAAGTTTATACAGCATACCCAGTGGCGTTTGTTCTACCCCAAAAGAGCCTCATGAAAAGGGTTCAACGAGGGCGCTCCCATAGGTCCAGTCCTGAAGATTGCTGTCGGTGCCCTGAAACAGCCCATGAGTTTCAGTGGAGAAAAATGTCCTGGATGAGTAATCTATCAGCCATTTTCTGTCTGTCCTATGGGTTTAATAAGACCAAACCATAAATGTCTCTGTTTGAGGAAGTGATTTCTTTTCTCTGAGTGGTGCACAAAAACAGCAGTTTAGGTCACGGTCAACAGGCAGGGAAAAGTCTCCCTGGGATGGAAAGCTCTGGGTCAGAGGAGAAGGTTCCTCAGAAAAAGAAAAATAGTGTGAGAGAAATGCCAAATTTACAGCTCGAACAGGATGTTAAACACACCATACGCTTAACTCTGAGATGCAGAGCGGCTCTGGGGTTTGGAAGCAGCCGCTGGCTTTTTCCCCAAAGAATTTCTGGGAGAGCTTCATCTTGTGATAATAAAAGATAAGAACCCACATTTAGTAAAATTTCCAAAATATCTGGCATCATGGTATGTATCAAAGTATTTAATACAAGTACTGCAATGTTCAGTCACTCCTGCAATTGGGTAACATGACCTTAAACCCCTATTCCAGGACACACACCACCATTTTAAATCTAATGGGAAAGTGTCAAAACTTTTGAATGGTACCGTACGTTCATATTAAACCTAAACATTTAATTTAAACCTTAGCAATGGATGGTTTTTGTCATTTAGCCGATGTCACAAACGCATACTCGCAACTGCTCTCAACAGTCAGAAAGCTCTGAGAGTCTATTGAAATTGAACAGACTTTAAGTACCAATCTTATTTGTTGATCATGTGGTCATTCCTTCACCTTAACCATCCATAGGAGCAAGCTTTAACTCAGCTGTGGTCAGGGACACAAGCACCTGAGGGCACCACAATTATATTTAACCAAACAACTGCATGACACTTTGAACACATGACAATCACTCTGCTGAACAGTCGCAAAACTAGAATCAGCATGTAGCAGCAAAAAGCAGGCAAAGAAAAAACAAAAACTACAACATGGATAACTTCATTACCTCACTGAGATAACTGCTGAAAGTTCTGATGTAGGCCTTTAACCGGAGCCAAAATATCATTTTCCACATATATTGTCTGACATGCCAGTAGATAAACTCTCACAAGCACATGCTCTGTTTTCATGTATTTATTTTTTATTTCTTTGGGTTATTTAAAAGGGACACTGCTAGGGTTGGGTACCATTCACAATTGAATCGATACGGTACCAACTTCCAGTATCTGTGAATCGGTACTGGTACCAAACGGTATTAGTTTTTGGTACTTTTGTGTGTGTTTAAATGGCAATAACAGATTTATTTCTCAACTTATAATTTTCAATTTATATAATAAAGCAACATCCATCTGTTTTTATTCTATATGGTGTCGGAGCATCTGGTGCACAGAGGGAAACTTCATGGCAAGGCAAGTTTATTTTATAGCACATTTCATGTACAGGACAATTCAAAGTGCTTTACATAAAACATAAGCAGTACAGCAGGGTGCAAAAGGGAAAAATTAAGAACAAAAAAGTAGAAGCATGATTTAAAATGAAAAACATTAAAAACATTTAAGATTAAAAAGAGAGAAAATAGAGACGTGCGGACTTTAACTTTTGAATAAAATCTATGTAAATGCAGCTGAGAACAGGTGGGTCTTCAGTCTGGATTTAAATAAATTAAGTGTTTCAGCTGATCTGAGACTTTCTGGGAGTTTGTTCCAGACAGAATAATAATAATGACAGAATAATTTAATGTGAAAAAATATGGAATGTTCTCAGACACTAAACTGATTATGTTGCAGCATTTTGCACAGGTAGGATGGAGGCCGAGTCTCCTGCTGCAGTGATCAAGCCCAGTTTACTAACTTGGTGCAGACAGTTTTTGCCGTGCTGGATTAACCAAACAAGTTTCTCCAGAGAGAAGCAGACTCCATGACACATGTAAGTATTGTAGCTGGTGCACTCGTGCAGAAACTCCGCTGTGATGAAGTTTAAGATGTGGGATGTGAAGGAGAGACGGAGAGACGTAACCTGCACATCGGCCCCCGAACTGGTTTATTGTGTTGGTTGATGGCAAACTCCAGTAAGTATTTACATCATACTGAGTTCTTGAGCGGCAGTTTGTGAACCCCGCTGGTTATTATCTGCCCCCTGATTAGATCTGTTCAGCCGCTGAGGGTCTGACTGACTTCACCCTCTTCTTTCTGCGGGCTGCAGAAACAGCAGGCGCTGCGGCTGATGTCATGCGTGTGATGCAACGTTCATGTGCGGCATAGAAACCACCAACTTTTCCACTCCCTCAAAGTAAAAAGGATGCATTTAGGTACCGAAACATGGTACCATTTGATTTTACCTGAATTGGTACTTAGTAGTACTGACGGAGTTTGGTAGGTACCAGTAAAAGTGCAGATTCGGTACCCATCCCTAGACACAGCACATTAATAAACGTTCAGTTTTAAATTAAAACGTCATTGTGCCCACATAAGTTTGCAAATGAGCTCATTTTCATCTTGCAAGTCATATTCTCTACAACCAAAGAAAGCAACACACTTGAGCAAAAATGGAAAACAGATATAATTTTATAATATTGAGGAGCCCCCCTGATGTTTTCAATCAGCATGTGAAGGGAACATAGTACAGTGTGTGGGTCAGTCTATAATGTTTGAATAGTGCATTCCACAGTCAGGCTTTAGAACAACATCCCCTTCATGCACAGCTACTGGTACAAATAACTCCAAGTGCTTGATTAGCTAAAGATCCAGACATGTAGGTTCTCATACACAAAAATTACACATCCAAGAGTTCAGCAAATTCAATGAGACAATCAGATGTCCATTCTATACGAACAGTCTGCAGTATGGAGTGCTGTCGGGGCACGGTCTCATGGGTTTTCTCAAAGGAACTAGACTTGAACGATTTAGATTCTCACTGCAGGGGTTTGAAAACTCTGGGCGGTCTCATGGTTGTTTTCAGAAACATTTTGAACACGAAACCCTTGTCACCACATCACCATGCAGGCAGAAGCAAAAGAGAACATGCATATGGCGGATATAACGTTTTTGTTAGAAAGAGTTAAGAATTACTGAGCATTCTGATGGTCAAACGATTCTAAATTAAAAAAGGAAACCCCTCTTTGTCCAAACTAGGGGGCATTAGGCATGTTAAAAGCATTACAAAAGTGTAAATCTGTCCATGAAGTAATTACAACCGTTTGGACACTGGAAAAAGTGATCCAAACATGTCAGCTGGAATTTCTGATCAGAAAGATTTCAATGGGATAAATGAATTATTTGTCCATGTAAACGTAACTAATTACAGGTTGGTTCATTCATGGTAATTCCTTCATCTCAGGCAGATTATTGAAACCTTAAAAAGTTAGCAACAGTGGTGGGCACCCCACCGTTTGTGTCTAACTGTTCTGGACTTTGCAATCGTGCAGCCGACCTCCTGCAACCGTTCCGTTCAGACAGCTGTTCTGAATTTTTGGCCCAGTCACATGGTGCATAAAATACGGATCTAAACCCTTTTCTAGAATCAAGAACGGTTTGATCGTGACAAAAATGCCCACGAGACCTTGCTATCTTGCTAGTCTGCCGGGACCCCAGCAGGGCCCTTTGTTTTGTTGGGCAACTTCTCTTAGATTGTGGAACTCGCTGCCTCCCCATTTGTCTCACGACTGAACTGGGATCTTTTAAATCAAAGCTAAAGACCTATTTTTTTCTTCTAGCTTTTAATTCTAACTAGTTTATTTACTGAAGATTTTACTCTCTTTTAGATACACCCTGCACTCCCCCGAGTAGCCTGTTCTGATTCTCTGTTGGTTGTTTTCATAGCTGTTAATCTTCTTTGTTCCTAATTTTTCCCAGTATTTAACTTTACATTTTTATGATGTTTTACATTGTCTCTTTTTCTGTTACCCCTGCTGTAAAGCACTTTGTGTGTCCATTGGGTACTGTAAAGGGCTATATAAATAAACTTGATTTGATACCATGGTGAACATCGTTGGAACATCTATGGTGATTTGTTTTAGTTTGCTGCTGAGGAAACATCATACATCACATTTTGAGATGAAATGTGTTTGGTTTACGCCTGAGAATTTCAAAAATGAAGAAAATGTCACTTATGTAAAATAAAATTTACATTTGAATGTTTAAAGGGACTTAAGGCAAGATTAGAAACGAAACTCGCGACTGGCGCTTCAGGTAACTGCAGCCACGGCGTCACGGGAGCGTGCACAAACTGAAGCTATAATGTTGTTTACTAACCTTTTTCTTCGTAGTTACACTTTTAATGTCTTTCAGTTGATCTGGATCATTTGCTGACGGCAGAAGAATCCATAACTATCGCTTACAGTGTTTGAATTTACCGCGACCGTCCGGCAGCGCGGGAAATTCGGACACCAAATTGCAGCACATTTTGCATCACACAGCCTGTTCAAGGCAACGGAGAGAAACATGAGTGGAAACGTTATTTTTGGTATTTAGCGCTTCATCACCCATTAAAAAAAATGGACATGCATGTTTGTTTGTTTTTTAAAATTCCTGCCTCTAGTCCCTTAAAGGGACTTGAAGCAGGTTTCTTTTACAGTAGCTAAAAATTTTGTTTGTTTTTTACACTAAAAATAGTTTCCAGTTAAAAATGCAGTTTGTTGGCTCAAACAAGATATAAAGCAGAATTCTTTTACCTAAATTTGTTTTCTTTTGGCTAAGACTGGTGTATTTTAGCTTGAATGCCGTTCTCATGGTTAATTTTGTTTTCTAAAAAAAAGGCCTTTTTCTTTCTTAGCTACGGTACATTAAGTTATGTTCTTTTAGTAGTTCTTTAGAGTTTTTTCTATTAAAATGTTGCTCTAACAGCTAACATCTTGGGTTCTTAATGTTTTTTAATTGTTCCCGTGTACAGTGTCCTTGGGTGTTCTGAAAGGATCTTAAAAAAAAAAAAAAAAAAAAAGGGACCAAGGGGAGGGGGAGAGGGAAGAGGGAAAAAAAGAGGAAAAGGAGAAAAGGGGGGGGGGGGGGGGGAGGGGGGGGAGAAAAGAACGAGAGAAAAAACCAACAAATAAACCTTTAAATAAAATGTATTATTATTATCTATTTTCTAAAACAGCATGTATTGTTCATTTCCTACTGCGCAATGAGACGTTCAAATGACGTACATTAGACGTAATTTTTCTACCTCCAAATCAGGTCTCCTGAAGGTGCAGAATGAAAGCTTTTATCACGTCTTTTTCAGACGTCGCGTGGAGATCCAATCCTGACGTCTTGCCGACCTATCTGGATGTACACATGACATGCAAATTCTGCATTTATTCACTTGGGGTTTGAGGGTTAGGGTTGTAACTATGGTGCACGGGCCAACTGAACTAGTAACAGTGGTGAATTTTAACCAGTCTGGAGCAGTGTTTCAAGCCCCTCTGCCACACAGGATGTCAGGAAAACATCAATGATGTGTAGATGAATTTACAGAAAGAAAAAAAAAATTAAAATGGAGAGGGGGCAAGAAAAATTGGGATAAAATCTATGAATCTATAAATGAACAAGTGAAAATTCTGCATTTATTTTGCATGTTCTGATGACGTCTAGATGTGGTCCTTGACAGACGTCCAGATGAGATATAAATGTAAACATAGGCTACACGTCTAATACAAGTCCAATAATGACATCTAGATCTTCGATCTATTTTGCACGTTTTAATAACGTCTAGATGCGGTCCTTGATGACGTCCAGCTGAGATGTAAATGTAAACGTCGGCTACACGTCTAAAATAAGTCCAATAATGACGTCCAAATCTTGGATCTATTTTGCACATCTTGATAACGTCTAGATGTGGTCCTTGAATGACATCCAGATGAGATGTAAATATTAACGTCGGCTACACTTCTAAAACAAGTCCAATAATGACGTCTAGATCTTGGATTTATTTTGCACGTTATGATGACGTCTAGATGTGGTCCTTGACAGACGTCCAAAGGAGGTGCTTATGTGGAAGTCAGATTAACGTCTAAAGGAGGTCTAGCAATGATGTCTGAATCTCGGATCTATTTTGGACGGCCTGATGACGTCTAGATGTGGTCCTTGACAGACGTCCAAAGAAGGTGCTTATGTGAAAGTCAGATTAATGTGTAAAAGAGGTCCAATAATGACTTCTAAAACTTGGATCCATTTTGCACGTTACTTTAACGTCTAGATTTGGTCTTCAGATGGCATCCAAATTCTGAATGTCATTACATCTCAAAAGGTCCAATTTAGACGTCATATTTCGAACCTATTTTGCACGTTGCACTGACGCCTACATGCGGTCTTTGACGGGCCGACCTAATACTGACATGATCTGCACGTCTCTCCGACGTCCGATGTTTGGTGGGTTGATTATTTTAGTTGCCAGAGGCTTATCATTATTTTATTGTTTGGGTTCTTTACGCAATGCTAATATGTTAGCATATTTGGCTTGGGTTCAGGTTTTCGTAGCTAACATTTCTTATATCTAACACAGACTTATCAAAAGTGTCTTTTTTGAGTTTGCTTAGCAGCGTGATCTTTTTTCCAAATTCCCTCAGAAACTTTGTTCAGCTTCAGTTTGTTGAGAAATAAACTGATAGAAATACTCACTCCAGCATACAGAATGATTTTTTGCATATTATGTTGGAACTGGGCTCTACAGTGTCTGACATCTTGATGACAGATTGATACAACTGTCAGCTGGGACAGTAACAATCAATCATAGTACTCTTCTTTGTGCACATTGTTAGTTTATGAGGCTTCTTGATGGATGACACCACTTCACACAAGCCAGTACTCCAGTCTTTGACAACTGGAATAAGGAAATGCACAAGTCTTGCAACAGTTTTGTCAGTGTTTCCTCTGCTTGCATTCCTACATGAAGCCATACTTTACGTAATACAAAAAGTTCCCATTTACATTTATTAAAACTCAGGAGAAATACATTTTTACTATCTTTTAAGCAACTGAAAGGTATACAGAAAAGCCATTCTGGTTAAAAAACATGAACTCGTGAAGAAATAGAGGGGAGGTATCAACATCCTGTCTGGTACAAAATGTCCAAAGGCCTTGGCAAATCTCTTGGTAAAGTTTACTTTTGTGGGGATTAAGGTTAAAATGTTTGCTCTTTTACTAAGCATGCCCAGACTCCTTTGGTGTCTTCATTCAGCCTAACCGACATCTCCTGGTGCCAGTTCCATTTGCAGCCAGGCAAACACTGGCACCAAAATGTCTCTGATGCATGGAGATGGTTGAATAAGCACCTAAGTTACATCCACAGGCAGTTTAGAGAAGTCAAAAGTCATACTGTCTGTGAAAACAGTCATTCACATTACAACAGAAACACACATGCTCACAGCCTTAAATAAGGTCACAATCAAAGCAGAACAGAGGAATTGTACCACAGAAACTGGTTATTATAAGATACTCATGTCAATGCACTCAGCAGCTGGATGCTGGAATATACACCCACTAGTCAGATGCTCCAGAAAGCAATTGGAGATGATGAGAGCGTTGTGACATGGTGCATTATCCTGCTGGAAGTAGCATCAGAAGATGCTCCACTGTGGTCATAAAGGGATGGACATGGTCAGCGACAATACTCAGGTAGGCTGTGGTGGTTGGTACTAAGGTGCCCAAAGTGGGCCGAGAAAATCTCCCCCTCACCATTACACCAGCAGCAGCCTGAAGCCTTGATCCAAGGCAAGATGGATCCATGCTTTCATGATGTTTTCAGCAAATTCTGAGCCTAGCATCTGAATGTAGAGCTGATATGGAGACTCATCAGACCAGCAGCGTTTCTCCATCTTCTATTGTCCAGTTTTGGTGAGTCTGTGAGAATTGTAGCCTCAGTTTCCTGTTCTTAGGTCCCTTTCACACCAGGGCTGTTTGGTCCACTTTAAACAGACCAGAATTCGTTTCCTTGGATAGTCAGCTTCGTTTGGGCAGATTTGAAAGCTTCTTCAGAGAACCTATTTTGCACGTCGCACTGACGCCTACATGTGGTCTTTGAGGGCCGACCTAATACTGACATGATCTGCACGTCTCTCCGACGTCCGATGTTTGGTGGGTTGATTATTTTAGTTGCCAGAGGCTTATCATTATTTTATTATTTGGGTTCTTAACGCAATGCTAATATGTTAGCATATTTGGCTTGGGTTCAGGTTTTCTTAGCTAACATTTCTTATATCTAACACAGACTTATCAAAAGAGTCTTTTTCGAGTTTGCTTAGCAGCGTGATCTTTTTCCAAATTCCAAATTCCTTTGTTCAGCTTCAGTTCACATGTGTCCACATCTGAACTCTGGTGCGAACCAAACAAGTGGACTCTGGTCCGCCTGAAAATGGAGAAGCCTGTGTCTGCAGTCTCCAGGGCTGCAGACACAGGCTTCTCAAACCTGCTGGTCCAGAAATGCAGTTCTGCCGCCGTCCATTAGAGGACGCTGTCATGGGAAAGGAGGGGTCTAAACCTGCAGTCTCCGGGGCTGCACACACATACTATTGTGAAAACGTGGTTCTCAGTTCACTTGCAAACAGACTTTTGGACTATCCAACATAAACATCCAGCGTATCTAATGGAAATGACGTTTGTTGACTGCAATAAAGCAGAAGAAGAAATAGGAGGAAGTGGGGTAGATTATATTTTGGGTCGGAGGGAAATCAAAGCAAACAGCGCGTTTTTAAAGAAGCTGAAGTCAAAACAACAAAGATAAACAACGGAAAAATGTGTATACAGAGATGGAGCGGCCTAATAAAAGAAGCAGAAAGATTTCCACTTTCATCACAGAATCCGTTTTTCTTCTTCTTCCTGCTTTGTCATTATCATCAGTGGTTGTATTGGGGAGCTTCAGTTACTGAACACAAACCGAAGCAAAGAAAGGTCCGAAATTTTTCAGAAATCCCCGCCCAATCGGACTGGGGTCCCGGACTATCCTGGTGTGAATGCACTTAGCTGACAGGAGTGGCACCTGGTCTGATCTTCTGCTGCATTCTGTCCAGACAATAGGGGATTATCACGCTTCCGTGTTCCGAACTTCTGGTTTGAAACACTTAGAGGGCCCACTTCCGGCCCAGTTCAATGTCCCTGCTTTACTTCGTAGATAACGTGAATAAACGCCAACCCTACTGAAATTTTCACGGATTCCAGACTGAAGTGATACTAAGGAAGAAGTGGATCAAAGCGATCGATTCGCCGCGGTGAAGGGCCGAACTTTATAATAAAACACACGTTTGTTTGTCGCCGGTGGGGCACAACACCGGCACTTCACAGCATGCTAGCATTAGCCAGCTAGCGTTTACTGACGTGCTTAACATTGTGCGTCTTAAAACACACAAACATCTGAAAATCGGGTCTGTACCTCCCCGTTTCCAGTGGAACAACTGGGGACTGCCAAGAAAGGAGACGCTTTCAGATGCTTGTGTGTTTTCAGCCGCACAATGTTAGGCACGTCATCAAGCTGGCTAATGCTAACCTGCTAACAGTAGTCCGTCAGCTACTACTCTGTTAAACTTTGTTAATCGGATAAACGCCAATGCCAAGTTTTCATTCCAGACTGAAGTGATGCTAAGGAAGAAGTGGATCAAAACGACCGATTCGCCGCGGTGAAGGACCGAACTTTATAATAAAACGACACACGTTTGTTTGTGGCCGGCAGACTGCGCAGTCGTGTTAGCAGGTTAGCATTAGCCAGCTCGATAACGTGCCTAACTTTGTGCGGCTGAAAACACACAAGCATCTGAAAGCGTCTCCTTTCTTGGCAGTCCCCAGTTGTTCCACTGGAAACGGGGAGGTACAGACCCGATTTTCAGATGTTTGTGTGTTTTAAGACGCACAATGTTAAGCACGTCAGTAAACGCTAGCTGGCTAATGCTAGCATGCTGTGAAGTGCCGGTGTTGTGCCCCACCGGCGACAAACAAACGTGTATTTTATTATAAAGTTCGGCCCTTCACCGCGGCGAATCGATCGCTTTGATCCACTTCTTCCTCAGTATCATTTCATTCTAGAATGAAAACTTGAGTACGTTTGGAGTTTATCCGATTTAAACAGTATAACAGAGCAGGAACGGCTGTCGTTAACATGGCCCGGAAGAGGAAGTGCCCAAATACCGGGAACTTCCGGTAAGCGTGATAATCCCCTACTCATGCTCACTATTGTCTCTTCATCAGACCATTCTCTGGAAACCCTGGAGATGGTTGTGTGTGAAAATCCCAGTAAATCCTCAGACCATCAACCATTGACGTTCAAAGTCACTTAAATCCCCTTTCTTCCTCATTCTGATGCTCAGTTTGAACTTCAGCAAATCGTCTTCACCATGTCTACATGTATGAAACCATTGAGTGACAGCTGTGTGATTGGCTGGTCAGCTATCTGTGTTAACATCAGGTGAGCAGGTGGCCCTCATAAAGTAGCCACTGTATAATAGCCATGCAAACATCTAGTGTAAAACTAAATGCAATGGAAAAAAAGAGAAAAGCAGACATTGTGTGTCTTGGTTCTGACTTTTAATTTAACTTATCATATTACAGAGTACTGAAGTTTAAACGTCCCAGCTTGCTTTGGAATTCGTTTCATGGCCTAATTGGAAAAATGACTTCAACAAATTAAATGAAGATGAGACATTAAGTGGATCATCTTGGGTCCATACTGCATGTAATAAGAAATAAAGTCAAAATAAATGTAGGAATAACTGTTACTATCTTTTGTTTCTGCTCATCCCAAAGTTTTTTTTTTTTTTTGGATCACAGATAAGTGGGAACTGGAATCCTAATCTAAGACACGTGCTCCATCAGTTTGATGCTGACCATTCTTTTTTTTTTTTCTAACAAGCTGGCAAGTCTTATTCAGCACACTATATATCTGCAGGGATTCATTAACAAGCCTTCAAAGGACAATATCAGATCCTCATGTGAGGAAAGAGGACTGTGGATAACTGAATAATCACAATCAGTTGTTGCACATTTCTAGGGATTCAAGATATTCTCTTTCAAGTTGGATTAAAGAATGCAATTTTAACATAAAGCATATTTTAATCATCATAAAGGGAATTTAGAGAAAATCATGGCAACAAAATGAATAAATAAACACCAGGACTGGTCTTTGTCAGATGTGGCATTCAGAGTTCAGAACAAAGCTTCGAGTATTCTGTGAAAAAGCACACATATTCCAAAACACAGCCGAGCTAAGCTTTCAAGTGTCTCATACTTTGAACACTTTGTCATGTCTTTGACGCTGAAACAACACTCCCATTGTGGAGCAGCGAGGCAGACAGTCTGTGCTGTACCAATGTTGATATTTCACAGAGACAACAGCAGTGTAACTGCTACAGCCATGGATCCTGGCAAAGTCTCTTCAATGCAGACTTTCTCACACCATTACACAAATGACCGTGTGAAGCGGGTTCACTTTGATATCATCTGGGACCAGATCTGGGCAGGACACGACCTGATGAGTGTATGAAAACAATCATATGTTAGTAAAGCTGCTTTCAGCCTTGCATTACAGAATATTTGCAGTTATGTCCATCTGCTCTTTAACCGGAATTGTCTTTTTAACAATGCCGTTTCCTTACGGACTTACTGCATCCAAGCTATGCTTGGGCATTAGGAAATGTTGTGGATAGGTTGATTCTCACTCCTACAGTAACAGCCATCCTTTCATCCCTGCTAGGAACATTTTCTCGTGTGTTCAGCCAAAATGATTTGTCGCAGCATTTCTTCTCTTATGACATCCAGGCTACCTGGTACACGTCCACTACAGCTCTGATGTGAAGCCTAATTTATAATCGTCGGTAAAAGTCTCTACGTAGGTTACGGAGAGCCCTCTACGTCGACGGAGAGCCTGTCGGAGAGCCTCTCCGTCGTCTCCGGCTGCACAAAATATTTTTTAACTCATTGACTGCCAGACCTTTTTCGAGCAGAGCGCTCAATATTGCCAGGATTTTTAAGAATTTTCACTGATTTTTGTAAATCCACAGAATATTGTGTACTATGACTATGCAAACATTAAATGTACCACAGGAGAGCTTAGACCAGGGGTAGGCAACTCCGGTCCTTGAGGGCCGGCGTCCTGCAGGTATTAGGACTTTTCCTGCTGCACCACACCTGACTTCAATCAATGGGTAATTAGCAGACTTGTACAGCCAAGCTCTGGAAATCAGGTGGTGCGTTAAAGCAGGGAAGCTTGACCTACTTTCACTTTCAGCTGGCGCACTTCATGTCTTCATCATGTCTTTGATCGATCATGTCACTGTCTGTCACTGATTAGTTTTTCCACAAACTTTTGTCCTTCATCCACCACCTAAACTGCTCTGATTATGAGTGGTCTCCATGTTCTCTCCCACCCGCAACAGAATCAAGCACATTTCCTCTGCTGACTCGTGCTGACTACACAGACACCATAGAAACACACCACTTCCTGGTAGGTTTTTTAAGCTTGTTTGACACTGCCATCTGTTGGATCGGATGAAAATTGCCGAAATAAAGACGATCAACACTTGGTTCTCTCTGACAATCTCCGCCAGAGATTAAAACAGCTCCCCCCGTAATTAACGTGTAAACACGTGATTGGCAGTTAATGGTCGGATTTGAATTAACGTGTTTACATGTGAATGGCAGCCAGTGAGTTAAGTGTCCGTCACTCTGTCAAGGGACGACGGAGACTGCAAGGGCTGTGATTGATCTACCACTACATAAACACTAGTAGCGCAATTTTTAAACTGGCTAGCCTACGAACACACAGATATGAGTCCAACCGAAGAACGTTTGGGTGAAGAAGTGAGGAAATACCAAAACCGCCCCCATCGTTTTTTTTTTTAACAAAAAAAATATCGTTTATTAGGCGGAAGAAGAAAAAGTTTTCTTTCTCTCTCATGGCATAGTGTTGGGTAGGGGAATAGGGCTGCACGGAGGCGCATGGTGGTTAGCATGCTGCATGCGTGACGTCCCTCAGCAGGTCAGTGGTTCGATTCCCAGCAGAGGATGGAGTTCGAACAACAGGTTCCAACTGTGGCCGTCCTGTGTGGAGTTTACATGTTAAAAGTCCCCGTGTGTGCGTAAATAACTCTCCAGTAAGTACTCCGTTTTAAGTTGAGTTTATATACATATGTTTAAATAAGTTTGCTTGCCTCCCGGAGTCCAAAGACATTCATGTTAGGTTAATTGATCAGGCTGCTTGATTGCCTTGGATTGGTGTGGTAAAGGATTTTATAGCCATAACAGGTAATATAACCAGCCGGGCGTACGTGGTCCCTACTCTAAATTGCCCCTAGGTATGAATGTGAGCGTGCATGCTCAGAACCTTTTTGTCTGTCTCTCCATGTTGGCCCTGCTACAGACTGGCGACCTGTCCATGGGTGTATTTGGGTTTTATTATGGAAAATTTTATATTTTGTTAATAATTAAGAAGTTTTAGAAGTAAATAATATAATTAAATTTTATTTTTTTTTTTTTTTTTTTTTCTTTCTTTTTTTCCACCCACACACCCCCGCCTCTCCAAACCTGTTAACCTTTTCCCTAGCTGGGTTGATATGCTCCATGCAACCTAGAAAAAAAAACCCCCCCCCCGCCCCCCCCCCCCCCCTCTGAACAACCCTGAACTGGATAAGCAGTAGCTGGAAGAAAATGACCACTGAGGTTACCGACCATCGGCATCATATGAGTAGGTCAGTCTTTATGAAATAACCTAAAATATATGGGGGGGAAAATTGCAGTGTGTATGGGGCAATATGGGGGAAAATGTAATACAGAGAGAGAGAAGTAAAGTGTAGTAAAAAAAGAGAAGAATGGTTGGAAGAAGGGAAATGGAATAAGAAAAAGACAAGATGGTTACTTTTAGAGAGAGAAAAAAAAAAGGGGAATAAGAGGTTATATTATTAATTATGAAGAATAAAAAGAAGTACAAAGGAGGATGGTGGGGTGAGGGGCAAAATGATGGGGGGGGGGGGGGGGAGATATCCCGTGCTGGGGGGAGTAATAATAAAAATAAATTAAATAAAATTAAAATATATATATATATATATATATATATATATATATATCCGGCGGAAGGGGGGCGTCCCCTGAAGGAAAGGGGGGGAATGAATATATATATATATATATATATATATATGTATTATATACACACATATATACACACACAATTCCTCAGCCTCGGAACCCCTCTGGGCAGCAACAGCTCGACAGCTCAAGATATGTGCATAATGAATGTTCATGTGCTATCAAAATGAGTCAGAAATACATATTTTTAAAGTTGAAAAGTTACGTTACGTGCCTTTAAAACTGACTGGACATAGGTAATCTACAATGTACTGTAGCACAAAAGTAAGCCAATGTTCTGTTTTCTTTGTAGTAACAATTAGTCATAATTCTACAATAATTCTACCATTGGAAAGTTGGTTCAATTAACTTTTAAAGACCCACAACATAACTTTTTGACCTTATTAACATGCATTTCTGACTCGTTTTGATGACATATCAAGATTCGTTGTGCATAGTTTTGGAATTGTCACTGCCCTGCAGTGTCCCGTGGCGGAAACGGCACTTTTCGGGACGCGGCCGTGCGTTTCAGCGGAATATTGGTTGCGTACCGCGTCACTTGCTAGCAAACGGATATGAACACACTGGTTGTTTTGAATGTGCACCATGGTGGATTCGGCAAAGAAACACAAGGAAACATTACCAGAGGCAGAGAGGAAAAGAAAGAGAGGAAGGAACTGAACAAGAAAAGAGAAAAGACTGCCTTACTGGCTGCTAAAGCTCACAGAACAGGTAGATGAAGATGGATGCTAGTTTAGCAGCCGATAGGGGGCGCGTCATAGAGAAAACTGCTAAAGTTACGTTGTGGGTCTTTAAATGGAGGATAATGCATATGTTGGATGAGCAACAGAGTTCAGTATGTAGGTTGTGGCCATGAAACTTGTGTTACTTTGGCATGAACAGTAGCTCAAGCTGATCTCACAAGTGTCCAAAGGGGTTGAAGTCAGGACTGCAGCTCATTCCATCCTCTCTACTCCCAAACTCTGAGGGTAGTCCCTGATAAAACCTGCTGTGATGGTGAGCATTGTCATCTTGTAAGATAGAGTTGTTGTGGCAGAAAATATGACAATTATGAGTCATGAAAGATTAGATTTTACTAATTAAGTGCATTAATAAATAAATCGGCATATAAGTGAATTTATTCGCCGGAGCGCGTGGAGGCGCAGCTGGGTGTGTTGCGCCACCAGCCTGGCTTCAGCTCTGCGCACAGAGATGGTCTCTGGAAACCTAAAGCGGCTGACCAGCCAATTATCATGAAATCAGTAAATCTTCTTGGCCTCTGAACACACTCTCTCTGTATATCCACCATTTCTAATGTCTTCTTTCAACTAAAGCAGCTGCTGGACAGGAGCCTATTTTTGCTCCACTCTGCGCTTTTATATCTGCTCATAATTACAGCCGCAGGTGTTAATTGTTTATGAGGGCTGTTTGTTCATGTGTCTGATCACTTCACTCAGTCTGGGGACTGATTGTTTTCACATTTATTTCTTATAACACTTTCCAGCGTCGCCTCCGAGTTTCGCCAAAGTCTCCACAGCTGTAGAAACGTTCGTACGCCAGCCATGAAGTTGACGTGAAGCACCGCACAATTCCACGGTCACTCCATTTTTGATACATCTCGACTTTACCGTGGAAATGATCTTACGCAACGTTTTTGTGCGTACGAACCCTTTGTACATGAGGCCCCTGGATTCATGCATATACACAATCAATGAGTGATTTATTTTTTTTTAAATAACCTCTTTGAACACACATTATACCATGTAGAAAGCATTTTTCTTAGAGAGATCAAAATAAAATCAGGTACAGGGCCTTTAAAAAAAGAGATAAACAGGTTTTTTAACAGTGTTCAAGAAGCATTATTACAAGAAATAACTCATCAAACACAAATCTAAAAGTTAAATATGAGACATAGTCAATCATCTGAAATTGGTTAAGAACCATGCAGTTATTTGGAAGAGATCCAGTTCTGTATTTCCTCAAAATCCTCCCTCTATGAAATTGCCGAATTCCTGAGGGTTGATTTCATGAGGAGGCACCGGTGAGAAAGTTTACCCATTCACATCCCCCTCCCCCAGCATCTTTTCAGACGGAAGCTTATGGTTTGTCAAGATGAAAAAGAATCCTACACTGAAACACATGTGGTACACACGACATGTCAAACATGAGGGTCTATCAGGAACTTTGATGCTTGTAGAGTTTCTGAAGGAAATATTGCTGAAAGACATGATGTTGGACCAAACAGCAAGAAATAATGTAGTGTTGTAAAGGTCGGGGTACTTTCAGATGGACAAATATAAACAAGGACTTGCAAAAAAACAATGTGTTTTGATCATGGAGAGGAATATTTAGAAAAAAATGTTTGGCAGTACAATAAAAGAGATAAAAGTGGCTGCTTTAAAATCAGTTCCAGAAGTCTCTTTCCAGGGACATCTGTGTCTGACTCAAACGCTGTTGAATTCACATGCTGGCTCCACAGCTGGTTTAACAAATGAGAGCTGCTCAGTAATGGGGCTGTGGATGGTAGACAGGCAGATTGAGAAGAGGCGGCGGAAGACTATGGGCTGCAGAATAAAGACCAAAGGTTGTCACGACTGCTCGCCGAAACTGAAGGCAGACAAAACAAACTCGTTGGTGTCCAACCTGAGCTACAAACTTTTGAAAAAAGTTTTAGAAAAGTTCTATCTGTGACCTTTTTTTTTGTCTTGTTTGGATATTTGCTCCACAACAGCATGAAAGTGAGTTTCAGGAAGTTTGTGCTGCTAATGAGGAGCTGCGTCTGGAAACAGGAAAGGAAACTTTGGTCTAAATCCTCTCAATTTAAAGTGAAGACAGATTGAATAACGTTGTGGCTTATCAGCTTAATGATGATGCCAATTTGAAATAAAGTTCAATTTGTTCAGCACTTGTGGACAACTTGCTGGCTCGGACAAACTACTCTGATTAAGGAATGCAGAATTACTGAATGGAAGTTCATGCATCTAAGAACATATACTGATTGCAGATATTATTTTGATATTATTGCAGATTGAAGATATTACTGATTATAATGTAAAAACAAATTAAATCAAGCAGAAGAGGCTTACTGTGCGTTCAGACCAAGAGCGACTAAAGCTGTAAAATCGCCAGAAGTCATTCACTTTCAATGGACAGGAGCGACAAGAGCGAATAAAGCGACAGAAGCGACGAGCTACAAAAGTTGAGCGATTAGAGCGACTAAACAAAGTTGAAAATAGTTTAACTTTATGCAAATTGGCTATGACACGTTTCGGCTGTAAAACCCTGACAACCAATCAGAATGTAGACGTTGTTCACTTCCCGGAGTCCCCGGAAACGAACTCTGAACTCTGGTGCCGTATTTTGGTTCCGAGTCAAAATGACAACAGAAATGCTGATAACTGCCGTCGCTGCCCCCCCAGTATTGTATGACCTGACACTTTACGCCTGTCGGGATCACCAAAAGAAGGCTCTGGCCTGGAAAGAGGTATCACGTGCCGTTGGTTTGTCCGGTAAGTTGATAAAATTATTTTTAAAATAGGCGCGAAACTTGCCTGCTAATTGAGCGCTTAGCATGCTATTGTATGTGAATGGGACGATATTTATAAATATCTAAAGTACTATGTTATAATAATAATAATTGACAAGGATAAAAATACGTATTTCCCTTTTTTCCCGTCTTGACATTTAGTTTGAGAGTGAGAGATGAATGAGTGAAGATCTGCAGATGCAGATCAGTGAAGATGATGGACTTAACTAAGCTACAACATTATTTTGTTATGGGGTGTAATTTAATCAGTTATGTCCAGACCGTTGTTTTTCAGTAGGAGACGGATTTCTGGTTAATCACAGGCTACAACTTGTCAAAGCACTAGGCAGCAATCCCAAAAAAAGCATCACTGCAAAAGCTCTGCTAATGGTAAAAAGCATACGGTCCTTTTAAAAGGATATGCAAAATTGAACGTGATGTCATAAGCGACTTGAGCGACAAAAGCGAACAGATTTTTTGTAGCAGCTATTTTTTATGAGCGACAAAAGCTATTTTACAGCTTTAGTCGCTCTTGGTCTGAACGCACAGTTACACTGTACACCTTGTCTTTCAGTGCAATCCAGTGGAGACATTCATACATCTCTGAATGTAGATATACAATATGTTATATCTTCAAAAGTTTGCATATAATAATAATAATAATATATACTTCATTTATCCCAATTAGAGAGCCAATTAGGAATTTATAGTTATAATTATGGAATTTATATGAATTTATATAATTTATAGGGTTAAGCTAGGTTACAGTTACTGTAGGTCACAATTTTCCTCCGATGAAAAATCGAGTTGGTTCAACTTAATTTAATTAAACGCACTGAGTGAGTGCAATGTTGTCCATATATACTATAAATGTATATGTACATAAATGTGTGTGTGTGTGTATGTATATATATATATATATATATGCACACACAAACACACACATATATATACATAAACATATACAGTATATATATTGTATATGTTTATGTATATATGTGTGTGTGTGTGTGTGTTTTTTTTTTTTTATATATATATATATATATATATATATATATATATATATATATATATATATATATATATATGCGCAAACACACACACCGGCCACTTTATTAGGTACACCTGTCCAACTGCTTGTTAATGCAAATTTCTAATCAGCCAATCACATGGCAGCAACTCAATGCATTTATAGACTGGTTCTTAGTATTTCAGAAACTGCTGATCTACTGGGATTTTCCTGCACAACCATCTCTAGGGTTTACAGAGAATGGTACAAAAAAAGAGAAAGTGAGCAGCAGTTCTGTGGGCACAAATGCCTTGTTGATGCCAGAGGTCAGAGAAGTGGCCAGACTGGTTTGAGCTGACAGAAAGGCAACAGTAATTCAAATAACCACTTGTTACAACGGAAGTATGCAGAAGAGCATCTCTGAATGCACAACACATCCAACCTGGAAGCAGATGGGCTACAGGAGCAGAAGACCACACCGGGTGCCACTCCTGTCAGCAAAGAACAGTAAAACTGAGGCTACATTTCACACAGACTCACCAAAACTGGACAATAGAAGATGGAGAAATGTTGCCTTGTCTGATTAGTCTTGATTTCTGCTACGGAATTTGGATGGTAGGCTCAGGATTTGGTGTCAACAACATGAAAACATGGATCCATCCTGCCTTTTATCAACGGTTCAGGTTGGTGGTGTAATGGTGTGGGAGAGATTTTCTTGGCCCACTTTGGGCACCAATGTGCCTTTTCCACTTGCACAAGTCAGCTCAACTCACCTAAACTCAACTCAATTCAACTTGGCTTGGTAGCTTTTCAATTACAATCCATTAGAATGACGCTGCTGCCACGTACTAGATTGTGCAACGCAAACGACAGCAGCAACAGTTCACACTCCCTACTGATAGGTAGCGGTAACGCAACTCATTAATCGTTAGTAGCTGCCAGTAAAAACAACAACAGAGGGAAAGGACAAGAAAATGTATGAGGACAAAGTAACATGGGAGGGAATGAATGACATCATCAGTGACACCATCTGTAGATGAATTCATGTGGTGTAGGTGGTAGCATTCTTGCCTTATAACCTGGAGATCTCTGGTTCAAATCCCTTTTCAGCCAAATGAAATTCTTTTTTTCTCTACAATCTTGTTGCAAATCTGAAATCACTCCCTCACAAGCTCATATCTATCTATCTATCTGCATGCATTCAATAAAGTCTTCCAAATCTGAATCTTTTTATTTATTTATTTAACCTTTATTTAACCAGGAAAAGTCCCATTGAGATTAAAAACCTCTCTTACTAAGGAGTCATGGCCAAGAGGCAGCAAACATAAGAATAAGCAGAATCTGAATCCATCCATCTATCTATCTATCTATCCATCTATCTATCCATCTATCCATCTATCTATCCATCCATCCATCCGTCCGTCCGTCCGTCTCAACAAGATCGTGGAGAAAAAAAAAATTGTTCGACAGAAAAGGGAAGTGAACCCAAACCTTTGGATTGAAAGAAAAATTTACTACCACCTATGCCACATGTGTTTCTAAAAGAAGTGCAAATAATGACATCATCTGTCCCTCCCAGATTACTTCTTCTCGTCTTCTTCCTCTGTTGCTGTTTTTACCGGCAGCTAACTAACAATTCATGAGTTGCATTCCCGCCGCTTACTGGTAGGGAGTGTGAACTGTCGCTCATTTAATGATGTCACTCTCTGACCCTGACATCTGATTGGCTCACCCCTCGGCCAATAAGTGGCATGCAGTGAGATGACATCAGACATAGCTCGCTTCAGTACGCTCAGAACCTCACCAGAGGAGGTACAGAAACTGTATCACCTCAGCTCGGAAAATCCCCAGTGGAAAAGCCCAATAACCGAGGAGAGGTGAGGTGAGTTGAGCAGAAAAGGGGGGGAAAAGGGGCAGTAGTACCAACGTGTCATGGTTTAACCACCACAGCCTACCTGAGTATTGTTGCTGATCATGTCCATCCCTTTATGACCACAGTGTAGCATCCTCTGATGGCTACTTCCAGCAGGATAACACATCATGTCATAAAGCGTGAATCATTTCAGACTGGTTCCTTGAACATGACGATGAGTTCACTGCACTCCAATGGCCTCCACAGTCACAGATCTCAATCCAACAGAGCAACTTTTGGATGTGGTGGATCAGGAGATTCACATAACGGATGTGCAGGTGACAAGTCTGCAGCAACTGCGTAATGCTCTCATGTCAATATGGAGCAAAATCTCTGAGGACTGTTTCCAGTACCTTGTTGGATCTATGCCACGTAGGAATAAGGCAATTCTGAAGGCAAAAGGGGTCCAACCCGGTTCTAGCAAGGTGTACCTAAAAAAGTAGCCGGTTAGTGTATATATCAATCAATCAATCAATCTTTATTTATGAAGCGCTTTCCAGCAGGTTGCATGACTCAAAGCGCTTTACAGTTTAAAAA
Source organism: Atherinomorus stipes (assembly GCA_023101725.1). Classification (NCBI taxonomy): domain Eukaryota; kingdom Metazoa; phylum Chordata; class Actinopteri; order Atheriniformes; family Atherinidae; genus Atherinomorus; species Atherinomorus stipes. Next base: position 106,414 of record JALJCO010006811.1, read on the forward strand.
CATTCCCGCCCGCTGCCCTTCAACCACCCCCCCACCCCCCAAAAAAATATTAAAACAAAACAAACAAAAAAAAACTCCCCAACTCAAGTACATTGATATACCTGAGGCCGAGTACAGATGGAAAAGGTGAGGGAACCCCATTGGTCCAAGTGCCCAGAGGAGGCGTGATGGAACACCAACCCCCACCAAGGCACCAGCGGCACCGCATCCAGTCCGCCACTGCCACCCAGGATACAGACGGCCCCCATGAAGAAAGCACTGGAGGGACCTAAGGACCCAGGAACATTAAAGTAATAAAAGAACATTAAATAAACGTATAAAATACATTAAAATGCTGAATAGAAATATATATAATATATATATATATATACGTATATATATATATATATATATATATATATATATATATACAGTATTGCCTTGCCTTTTTCTTCAGTTCTAAAATACTTTCCAAGTGTGGCTTTAGAACATATTTAAAGACCCTGTACCTGATTTTATTTTAATCTCTTTCAGAGAAATGCTTTCTACACGGTATAATGTGTGATAAAAGAGGTAATTTCATAAAAATAAATCACTCATTGATTGCATATATGCATGAATTCAGGCCTTTTTAGTTTAGGTTTGTAAGGATGGCGTGACGCTCTCCTCATGCCAATGCGGTTCATTCTACATAAGTTTCGGTTTACTATCAGCCACTCACAGCTTTATCTAACGAGAAGCGCCCTCCTCTCTCACGTGCATGGCAGCACTTGTAAACAGAACCGCACGGCGTCTGCCGAAGGGAAAGTGGCGATACCTCAGCAAAACAGCCTGAAAGCATCAAAACTGAGGAGGAGAGAGACTTGAAACGCAGGAGAGACCAAAGAAGGAATAAAGTTCGTGTTCTCGGTGGATTGTACTGAAGGTAGAGAGCAGCTAGACGCCTCGGACTGAATGTGGACTGGAAGTCCTGGACAGGTATTTTTTCAAGAACTTTCTTCTCAGTAACATTTACGTCCTCGGGTGCTGGCGCTTCCTCTGCTGGTCTACCGTATATAATAGTGATATTTACACCGTAACACGACGAAGCTTTACATCAGTGCTTCTCGAAGTGCGCTGGTTAGAAACTTTATCAGGCTGTCATGTTGTAACATCGCCTATAACATCATAACTCGTCATAACTGTGCATCTGTTTACATAACTGTAGTTACAGTAAACTACCGGTTATGATAGAAAATGTCATTTAGCTGATCCACAGCCATTTATTGCAACCAAAACAGTAATTTCCCTGGAAGATGCAAGTTTACTCTGGAGAGTTTCTTTGTGCACGAGTATGAAACGTGCACGTTATTTCGTGCATGTTGAGTGGGAGGAGAGAGAAACGAGAGTAGGAGCGTTTCTCACGGGGAGAAACAGTTAGGGGCGGGGCTTACAGTTCAAACTACACTGTTCACCTCGCTCACGGTTCACAAATGTGCATAATCAGGTATAGCGCCTTTAAAATTGTGCATGTAGAAATAATTTAAAATCACACCGTTAACTTGAAATCACAAAGCCATCTAAAGCTCATTTCACATGGTGGCAAGTCAATTTCTCTCATCATTTCAAGAAAACAGCCTTTTGTTTTCTCAAGATAACCACCTGCTGTAAATGGTTATCACAAAAATCCGAGCATTGCTTTCTGAAGATCACCAGGTGATTGAGGTGTTAGTGCCTAATTTAACCGGTAATTGTCACAACTGGTCAGAATCTACAACAGTAAGGCATACATTTGTTATTCTTTTCATCATGAACCCTGGATAAACCTGTTTAGCTTTCTGTGGAGAGTGGAACCAAAAAAAACAAAACAAAAAATAACACGAGAGCCAAATGCAGAGCTCCTGTTTAGTTTGTCCATTTCATGCTCCTGTGAAAACATGGTGCTGTAAACTAAAAGGAGGAGGAGGAACTGTGTAATCTCTGGTTTAAGGCACATACAGTAGTCCTCTCCTCTATGACTTCTGGTATAATCTGACAAACTAGAGGCAGTAATGTCCCAAACTCCAGCATTTAGCTCAGAGCAGCATGCTACAAGCAAGGCTGGAGCTGACTCTTATCTTCAGGAAATACTTGCTGACTTTACAAGCTGCCGTTTTCAATATTTGCTTTTCTATTTGAGCTCCGGTCTTGGAACACATGGGTCTTTAGAGACCATGAACTAAATCTGTCGGTCCAGAATAAACAGAACCTCTGCGATATGTATAAAACCAACAAAAACAGACCTTGAGGCACACGTACTGCATGAGTTAAAAACAAACTTGCAGCTAAATGTAGTGCAAGATTATTGCACTCCTATTGTGAACTGAAACACGCCTTAATCTAAAACACTCCTGGTACTTTTCCCAAACCCCCTTCTTGTTTCTGTGGGTTAAATACAGCAGATCTGTTTGTTTCATCAGAAAACCCATTGACCCGAGATTTCTGGACCATGTGCAGAAAATCATGTTAGGTAAATCGTGAATACCTCTTTACCCAAGACTATGTTGGATTGCTGTGAGGTGTCCTACTGTATTTTTCCAAATGAGGAATTTGGAGGGTTTTGTGCTGATGCATCAATTCAGGAAAAGGCTTCAAAATTCTTCTGCAACATTTAAAACAAACCATCCGTTTCTGCTCTCATGAGTTTTTTCCACAGAGGTTTTATCACCCCAGTGATGTAACCCTGAAAGTCTACAGCTAATGCGAGCAGCAGGTTTCCTGCTTCCTATGTTAGAGCGCCGACATCCTGGAACCTGCGGAATCCTGGCCTCAGTCCCACAAGACTGGTACTTGACCCCCAGCTGAGAGACCGCTGAACCGCTCCACAGTCACTTCCTTCCCGGCTTTTCCACTGACGTCAGACTCACAGTCAGACCTGGGGGAGTAAAGTAGTTAACTATTACAGCATCCACGAGCTATGAAGTTAACTCATGACATTGACTATTATTCTCCCCCTGGAGTCCTGCAGTCAGCTTTACATCAAATCGTTTTACTTTTCTGACCTGACAGGTGGCAAGTTTCCTTTAGATAATGAGATTTGGGAGGTTCTTACATGTTGCATTAGATTAGGTGACTTGCAATTTCTATTAGAGAGGCACCGATCCAATCCGTCATGTTACCTTGGCTAAGTGTATATATACATACATACTTCAAGCTTTTATTTGTTTGGATGTTCCTGATTAGGATTTGCAGCTTTAGAAAAACCTCAAATTCAAAAATTAAAAAAAATTAAAATACCGTGAAAAGCTCCAGTATTGTAGGCTCAGAGTGTCACATTCTAATCAGGTAAGTAATCTAAAACACCTCCATAAGTGCCCCAAGCATTTAAAAAAGTCCCTGTCTTGGTTTAGAAGAATTCACAATCATGGGGAAGACTGTTGATCTGACAGTTGTGCGGAAAACCATCATTAACTCCCTGCACAAGGTGGGAAAGACACAAAAAGTGATAGAAAAAAAAAAGTTTGTTCTCAGAGTGCTGTCTCAGAGCACATTAATGGACAGTTAAGTGGAAGGAAGAAAACGGTGTAGAAGCCGGAGGGCTGACAGCAGCCTGGAGAAGATGGTCAGGAAAGGACCATTCAAAAGTGTGCAGGACTTCATAAGGAATGGACCTGTGAGCTTCATTAAGTCCAGGATAAATGCAGCCGTCTACCAGGACATTTTGGAGAACTTCATGCTTGCTTCAGCAGACCAGCTGTATGAGGATGCAGACTTCATCTTCCAGCAGGACTTGGCACCTGCCCACATTGCCGAAAGTACAAAATCTTGGTTCAACAACCATGGGATCACCATGCTTGATTGGCCTGCAAACTCACCTGACCTGAACCCCATCAAAAACATGTGGGGCATTGTTAAGAGAAAGCTGAACGGGAGGTGACCAAACAATAAAGAAGAGCTCAAGGCTGTGATTGAAGCATGTTTTTTCTTCCACAACACCTGAGATATGCCAGAAGCTGGTAGCATCCATGCCACACTGGGTTAAGGCAGCAGTCATTCAAGCAAAAGGGCCCCAACCAAGTACTAAGTACAGGTGCAAGATTTTACTTTAGGAGGCCTGACTTTTTTGTATTTAAAGACCTTTTTAAATTGATTTCATGCAATATTCTAATTTTTTTAGTTTTAGAATTTGAGGTTTTCTTAAAGATTTACTTCCATCGTCATTTCATTAATATTGCTGTGTTCGCCATTTTTATTGAATGCATTATGTGTCGTTTCTGTTTAAAAAAACCTGTTGCTTTGTCTCCAGCTGTATTTGTATGCTAGAAGAGTGGCCTGTGGTCCAATGACAGGCTTTCCGGTCCTTCTCATGAATAACCGTGACACAAAAAATGAGGCATCTCTCATTGGCTCCCTCCCATGATCTATGAAGTAACCTCCTCCCCCCGCTTTGTGTGTAACAGAGCACACGAACGAGTTTGTTCCGCCATGCTAGCAAACAGTTAGCTAACTTAGCTTCTCAACTCCGCAGCTACAGTCACGCTGTCTTCACTTCTAGTGCGGAGGGGAGGGTTACTTGCCTTCCCATGTATAAACCCACGTGGGCGACGCCCTTTTCAATGTGACGTGGAAGCGAAAGGCTTTTCCTGATTTGCTTCCTTCTCTGTATTGTTTCTATGAATAGGAAACACAGACGCTGGAGGTGACGCACTACTTGCAAGCGCAGCATGTGTATGTAACTAGGGGTGACCCTCTGTATTTCAAAAGGAGCAAGTTAAACTGGGTTTCAGTGGAAGGAGATCTTTAAGCTGCAAGTTCTAATCAGCAACATTCAAACAAATAAAAGCTGGAAATATATTGATTTGCATATTATTTGTCTATACAATATGTAAATTGCACCTCTTAAGTTGAATTATAGAAATACATCAACTTTTTCAGGATATTCTAATTTTTTGGGTAGAACCTGTATGTATATATATATATATATATATATATATAAATATATATATAAAATTAAATTAAATGAAAAATACTTAAGTTATCCCAGAAGGGAAATTCAACATTGTAAAAGGCTCACTCTTTTTTGTTTGTTTGTTTGTTTATTTATTCATTTATTTTTGTTTGTTTTCAACAATATAACATTTATATGAAATAATAACATGACAATAATAAGTCAGTCAGTCAGTCTTGTTCTTCAGGGTGATGCTGCTGGCAGGAATGAATTTCTGTATCTCTCCAGAAGGCTGCGTCAGTGAACCTGACGCAGCCTCCCACTGAACACACTCTGTTGATTCTTCAACGTGTTGTGGAGAGGAGGAAGAATCCTCCATCATCTTCATCAGCTTGTGCAGCATTCTTTTGAACAATCAGCTCCAGCGGCTCCAGAGTTATTCCCAGCACAGAACCAGCTTTCTTGATCAGCTTGTTTAGTTTCTTCAAGTCTCTGGTTCTGATGCTGCTGCCCCAGCAGATGCTGCTAAGCTGATTGCACTTTCCACAACAGACTTGTAAAAGATCTGCAACATCTTGGTGCAGACGTTGAATGATCTCAGCTTCCTGAAGAAGTAGAGTCTGCTCTGACCTTTCTTGTAGATGTAGTCAGTGTTGCATTTGCAGATGGGCTACAGCAGCAGAAGACCACACCGGGTGCCACTTCTGTCAGCTAAGAACAGGAAACTGAGGCTACAATCCACACAGACTCACCAAAACTGGACAATAGAAGATGGAGAAACATTGCTGGTCTGATGAGTCTCCATTTCTGCTCCACATTCAGATGCTAGGCTCAGAATTTGCTGGAAGCATCATGAAAGCATGGATCCATCCTGCCTTGGATCAAGGCTTTCAGGCTGCTGCTGGTGTAATGGTGTGGGGGAGATTTTCTTGGTCCACTTTGGGCCCCTTGGTACCAACGTGGCGGTTTAACCACCACAGCCTACCTGAGTATTGTTGCTGACCATGTTTATCCCTTTATGACCACAGTGGAGCATCTTCTGATGCTACTTCCAGCAGGATAATGCGCCATGTCATAAAGCTCACATCATCTCCACCTGGAACATGATGATGAGTTCACTGTACTCCAACAGCCTTCAGTCACCAGATCTCAGTCCAACAGAGCAGCTTTGGGGTGTGGTTGAACGGGAAATTCTCATCATGGATGCAACAACTGTGCAATGCTATCATGTCAATATGGAGCAAAATATCTGAGGAATGTTTCCAACACCTTGTTGAATTTACGACACCAAGAATGAAAGCAAGTCTGGAGGAAAAAGAGGTCCAACTGGGTGCTAGCAAAGTAGACCAGCATTCCTAAGCATAAGTTCATAAATTCCACACTGTGTGAAAATATTCTTAGATACTAAATAAGCATGTGTGCATAAGCAGCTGATATGAATAAAATGACACGTCCAGCTGGTTCTGATGCAGCTCAGGTCACCTTCCTCAGCTCTCACTGTGAATGCAGGCTTTTCTCTAGCTTCTTCTTCTTCTTTTTTTTTTTTTTTCTTTACATTAAACACCGCATAATGGAAGCCTTTCATGTTTGCTTGCCAGAATATCGGCCCAGCTGTTTGTTTTCTTTAAATAGCAAAGCAAACATAACACCCACACACACCTGAACTTCGACAGAAATGTCAGAGTTTCAGTTCTGGTGAAGACAGGGAGCAGCAGGTTTTTGAAGATTGTTTTCTTTCCTCAGACACAATCACCGCAGGAATGCACCGCTGAGATATAAAGGTCAGAATGTGTTCAAAATAAGACTGCAAAGAGCCACAGGAGGAAAAACATCTTATAGTTTATTCAGGAAACAGATCCAAGAAAACACAACTGTTACAAGAATTTATTAATGATACAACCTGTTTATCCCTGCAGCCCATTCTTTTCATTTATAGAGGACACACAAATTATAAACCATAAATTTGATCTATCCACGCTGTCCAGGCTAAATATTATCAGAGAGACACCACTTTAATCTGTTTTAGCTTGCTTTAGCTTTTTATCTTAATGTACTTCTTTAAGGCAGAGGTGTGTAAAATGATAAAATGTGCAACACTGCCATCCGTGGACTGCCGTTAGCAAGCGCAATGTCCTGATGGACTTTAACTGCATGACCTCTGATGTTCTTGGTAACATTTTAGTTTGTCCCAGGACAGATGAAAAGACTCCACTTGTCCATTTGCATGTCCTGTGAGCAGCCTGCCGCCTCTTGGTAAGTCTGAGCATGGTCTTCACCTATGATGATGATGAATGGATGTGCACACAAGAGGGAGCTGTTAGTCCAGCAAACTCTCACCTACCCAGCTGTGAATGCACAGCAGGAAGACCTCCGATCGGTCAAGACTTCAGTTATGCAAATACAGATTTGCAAGCTTCTGTATGAAGCTGTAAACACACACACGTGTGTGTATATATATGTATATATATATATATATATATATATATATAATATATATATATATATATATTAGAAGACTGACTATTTAGCTCAACTACAGGAAATATGAAAGGATAGGTAACTGAGTAAATAAATAAGATTTAGAAAAATAACGTATCAAGTTTTTTTTAAGCAAACAAACAAAAAAGGTCAGGCAGGGTGTAGTATGTAATGAGTGAAACAGGTTTATTAGATTGAAAATGGGAAAAGCTGATTTGGGTGTGCCTCAGAAATCTGATATGTTTTTTAAAGATAAAATAAAATTTACATTAATTCCATGTTCTTTGTGTTATTTTTATTTAATTTTATGTTCTTAAGAGCTTCCTCTAGTCTTCTAAATGAAGAGAGCTGTTGTTGAATAAATCACGTGGGGGGAATTAGGTATGACTACTGCTAGGCCTCCACTTTTCTTTATTTCTTTATTTATTTTTCGTAATTAAGTTACAAAGCAGCGACATAATTTCTTATGTTTTTATTTGAATATGTTATTTTATAAGAATAAATAGAAATCAATGTTTCATAAGAGTTTAAAGGGAAAAAGACAAATTAATATAGCAAACATGTAATACTTTTCTTTTTCCTTCTTATTGGAAATGTCCTGCAACATCAAACATCAAATCATCTGCATGCGTAGTTCAGGTTCCTGGGTGGTCTCGGTCCCTGCACTGTGATCTACTGCCCTTTGGCAATCTATGACACAGTTCAGGAGCATTAAATGGATTCTGTCTTTGTCTTATCTTTAGCTGCTTTAATGCTGCTTTGACAGGATAAAACATGATATTTTACAGCTCTGCATTTTTACTTGATCCCTCTCTGATGTGTTTTTGGTCACAGAATATGAAAGAAAATGAGAATCTCCTCCAGTTTGAAAGAGACGCAGCAACCGTGTGAGGAAGAGTAAAATTCATCCATCACGTCTGTTGAAGATTTACAGTATTTGTTTGAGTCGGTGTCTCTGCTCCCCCTGTACCCCTGCATTCCCCGGCTCTCCCCTCCGTTGCCTCCCCAGCCACCCTCCGTCCGCCCCTCCTTTTCTCCTGAGGGGCCTGCAGTCAACTTTGACCTGCACAAAGAGCTTGTTAAATGCCTGCGTAATCCCTGTGTCTGTGTTTGCGAGTGTGTTTTCATTCACTGTTTTTTACAAGCGGTGAGTCCGTGTGTGTGTGCCCGTAATCCTCGGGTCGGTCACGCAGGAGACATCTTGCCTTGCTCCATCAGATCAACATGATTGATCACACAGCATAAACCTTTAACTCACTCACCAACAAGCTTTTCCTAAAGCCTGAGGGTGGCTTCCTTCAGCCAGATCAATATTCCCACCAAGTCTCACCACCAGCCAGAGTTTTTCTGTTTGACATACAGCCCCCCGGAGGGTTTACAGGAAGAAGAAAAATTATGAAAATCCTGCACCGAGTCCAAACAGCTAACGGTGCCAACTGTGGCGGCCCCTTTGAATGAAGACAGATGATCCAGAGTAGTCTGACAGTGAGTCATGGACAACCACAGACATGCTTCTTCTCAATCCTGGTGTTCACCTCAGTATGGAATGCAGAAGAATGCACTTTGGTTCTCATGGCTAACAACCCAGGATAGGAATCAACTCGCCCCCCTTTCCATTCACACATAAGAGGATGAGGAGAGTGAATGCATGTGTGGACGCTGGCGAACAGATTTAGAAATTCTCCGGCTGAGAGTCACGCTCATGCAACATTTCAAGCATCTATACAGATAAAAGTTTACATCGTGCCACGCTGACTTATAGCAATACGTAACTGAACGAAGCATAC